>OY776298.1:4743252-4930010 GCA_963675345.1 Trididemnum clinides
AAGTGAATGATACTGTGGTTTATGATGTCACTATTACATTTTTCTTCATTTAAAGAAGGCGGAATTATCTTTTCATGGTATTATACAGTCATTTCTTATACATAACGGTAAGGTCTAATCGCGAATTTTTCAAAGTGGTTTATGCGTGACCTTTTTTGTTGGCTCAACAAAATAAACATCATTTTCAGCAGTTATAAGCAAAAGTTCATTCATTCCTACCACAGGAAATCAGTTTTGAAAAAAAAAGTTAAAAAGTTGTAACCCTAGTGTACATCTGTCACTGCAATACGGGAGCAGAAACAAACAGGATGGAGGAGCAATGGTGCAACCTCCACTACAAAAGTTTTGTTTTTGTTTTCATGAGATGATATTCGTAAAATGATATTTCTGAGATGATACTCGTTTCACCCAGATGCTAAACCTCGTGTTGTGGCCGCAGACACCCTTGTTATCCACTTCTTTGGTTGTTCTCAAATAATATCTGGTCCCTTTTTGCCTGCTGGTCCCTTTTTCTTCTGCTGACCTTTTTTCCCCAATTCATAAAACGTAAAAAGAATTTTTCTGTGTTTTCAAGATTTTGTTCAACTATGGTTTTGAGGCATGTGTTCTTCATGCGCCATTCCCCTCCTTTAATTAGCACTGTGGGGAAGCCTTTGGAGAAGTTTGTTCTGACCTAAAATGCTTTTTGTAATTGGTATTGTTGTTGTTGTTTACACTTTCTTTTTTTTTGAAAACGAGATACGATGAGCAAGTGATGTTCAGATTTTTACGGCAATACAAGCTAAGTTCAAATTAAGAAAGAGTGGGAATCCATGTTTAGCAATCCATGACTAGTTACGAATATTGACTGTAGACTGAACGCCTGACTTCATAAAGGTTGATTGATATTGACGGGTGCTAAAGCGTTGCGTGGTTTTGAGCCTTGCTATTTTAACTTGATGAGGTACGAACTACGGATTTGAAAAATTGGTGAGCCAAACGTCTAGCAAACAATCAGGAAACTGTGAGATGAAATCCTATGAAAGAAGTGCTGCTTTTTTGTTTTGCTTCATTGTGGTTATCCTATGTCTAGATTTCAAGCACAAACCTCTAAAATGAAAAGAGCTTACCGGCACAAACGACGCATTTATGTAGTCTCTATCCGCGCTTCCAGATAACACTACTCTGGTATCGTCATCTATAAATAATTATGAAGTAGATTTATTTATTTATTTTTATTTGCCATATTTATCCTCCACTCACGAGAAAGCGATTCGTATCGCTATATTTTGGACGGGACGTCCGCACTCGCTTGGGAGTTGCCATTTCCGAGATGTCTGTGCTACCTGTCTTCCACATAAAGGCGGGGGCGTCACGTTAAGTGTTTTGCCCAAGGACACAACAAGCGAACTTGCCGGCTTGTTCTCCAGAACTTCCCCTAAATTCCGAGCGCAAAGCACGGAAACATTATGAAAAGTATTTTGGTATGACTCGACAAGGGGAATAAACCCCAGGTCTATCGACTGTGAAGCGGACGCTCTTGCCGATACGCCATCGCGTCGGCTACGTAATGCAATACGAGTCTGCTAGTGGAACTTCTAGCTCAACTTCTCAAGCAGCAAGAAATGTGATTACAAGGTGGAACTAAGTGCTCTGTTTCCTTGACGCGCCAAACTTTTGAAAGTTCTCTACCTTATCAAGCGGTCAAAATCAATCATTTGATTTACTTATTTTAAGGTCTTAAAATATTGTTTACTATGGTGGATTGCAAAGCTATACCTGCATTTCAAAATGATTAGTAGTTAAATTTTACCTTCGGCTAAACAATGAGATTTTGGGCTCGGTAGTACCTTCACCAAAATTAGTCTTAATGACAGTGCGCTTTGAAATTTTCCCAATTTGTAAAATATCTTGTAAAAGTACGTGTTTCGATGTCAAGTCCTCTTATTTAACGACAACCGATCGGAGAGCTGGGCTGCTGAAGAAGAATTGAAATACCATATCTTCTGCGGCAAAGAGAGCAACAGAAATTGTGCAAGTTTTGACAACTGTGTCATCAATTTTTGGGCAGATGCACCTTCCTTACGTGTTTGAGCTCGAGTTTGGTCGCAGCGGTTACAGTAGCTTGGTTAAATATGAAAGTTAAATAAATTGTATATGCAGTTTGGGCTACGTTAGTTAAATAAATCACATATGCAATGGCGCTTTTAGAAACACATTTTTGGGAGAGAAGGGCATAGAATAATTTGAGCTTGATGTTATTACAAAAAAAAGTGTGCTCAATTTTCGTTTGGGGAGGACAGTTCACATCCAGAAGTTTTTTTTGGGTGGTAATAAATTTTTTTGAGTGTCTAATATATAAAGCGCATGCTGTTTGTCTGTCTGTGTGTCTGTTTTAACTCCTCTGAAACTGCTGTTGGTACAAACATCAAACTTGGTACGATTGATTACGACCTCGTGGTGAGTGTCAAAGGGTGTTAGTGACGTCATAATCAAAAATAATTTTTTAGAATTTGCATTACTTGACAGAAGACAACCGCTTTTTGCTCAAACGAAAACCAGCTTCCGACTTACCACATTTCAAAAACTTTCATTTGTTTGGGGTCTAAAATGACGTCACAATAAACGATTCATTAAACAATCTGTTTTTTGTTCTTTCTCAAAAAGTACTCATCGCAGAAACGCGATTAAACGTTTTTTTAAGAGATAGTAATAAGCTGTTTTTGATAAAAATAACTTTACAACAATTAATGTTTATTTAAGCACTTCAAGCCATATAAGCATTTTTCTTCTCTATTTCCCTTGAGCGCTTAAACTGGGTCTGTGACGTCATGATATGCCTCGTACGATAATCACCTATCTTCGCTACCGCAGATCATAATATTTCAAAAATTGCAACCTTTTTGCAAAATCAGTTCATTAAAAAACTGTTTTATGATCTCATTTCTCAACTGATTTTCAAATTATATTCAACAAATTAAAGGTTATTTCAATGCGAGTCCGATAGTGTACAACATGTTCAATTAATATTAGTTTTTATACTGAAAAACGTAAACTGTAGACTTGTGGTGTAACTTTTTACCTCTTCCAAAAGTAGTGAGCTCAGTAAAAAGAGGTGACTTCAATACAAAAACGTTAAAATAAATTACTGACAATTACTGCCCTTTGAAAGCTTAGTAAATTTCCTTTGCGGCAATATGTGACTTCAATTACTTAGGGTTAAGGATTGGTTTATAATGACTAATCAAAACTCTGTTGCCATACATGATGTTTCATTTTTAGTTATACATTTATCCTACTTGAGCTAACAAACTTGCAATTGTCAAACAAAGTTTGTTCTTTGGTACATTTTAACTACTTCTCCTCACGAGCATGGATCTTTTGCATTGTCTGTCGACGTTTTCAAAAAAGATCCATCAAAAACTGAAGTCTCCAAATGTTTGTGAAATGTAGTCTACCGGTTAGAACCACCAAAAATTTTAGCGCGTGCAGTTCACAAAATTGCAATTTCTAGAAAAACTAAGTCCTTTGGTAGATTTCGTCTATTCTTTCTCAGTAGCATGAATGTTTGGCATTATCAATCAAATTATTCACAAGACTCAAAGTCTACAAATTTTGATATGCAGCCTTCTCTAAGCAAAACACTTGGTGATTACTCAAGAAAAAGACGATGGGGATAAAAATGGTCCTTTCTTATCGTTTGCAACAAAATGTAAGTGTCAAGCTACATATGATCTAAATGTTAAAGAAGTTTCCTTTGCAATTAAGCGAGGCTGCGGCAGAAGCCAGCTGATTTGATGTTCTTAATCACAACATTATTGATAGGGGTTCCCGCTACTGCTATAACTTATCTGTGAGTGCTTCATTTCGGGTTAGTTTGCTCTTTGCATGGCGACGTTTATGCCAGGGCCAAGGAACATGCATGCAGTCAGAGACGTTAGTTCATATTAATTTGCCTACAGTGACGAAGAAGTGGTAAGTAGCAATCCTAATAATAATTGTTAGCGCCACTTCGCTCTATGTCTACATTGATCCTTTGATAATGTGTAGAGTTAGTGCCTTCCGGTTACCAGATGCTGTTCTTGGCGTGGTTAGCGATTTCGTAATCTCTTTGTTAGTCACTATCAAGTAATTCAATGTAGAACCTGTGCTAATTTAGTGTAATTAGTAGTGATGTATCTATTCATGATATAGTTAGGTATGGTAGCCTACAATGTATGGTATATCTAGTAGTGTGCCTTGTAGTGCTGGGCCTGGCTTACCTAGGCCTAGCATCATTACCAATTTGTTTTCCTTCTAGCTATAGATTCAAGGTGTTTTAGCAGTGGTTGCTAGTGATTGTTACCGATCTTTTGCGGTTCCGGTAGTGGATACCAGTGGTTAGTGGTGACTACTGGTGGTTTGTCTACCCATAACTACTTCGGTTGTGGAAACCCAGCCTGCACTACTCAACTTAATAGTGGTGTATTGGTCTACGTGGTGCATGCTGTTGGGTACTTTTGTGGCGCTGTTGTTAGTTCGCTGTAGAGCAATACATTGTTTGATAATTATATCCGTGTGCTGCTGTGAGCTGACACTGTGTTATATCCCAAGCTGCTTCGCCCCTGTAGCTTATTTCTCGAATAGGTTAATTGGAACAGTCGCATAACTCACGTAGAGCTAACAAAAATTGCTCAAAACGCATTGTGAGGTCATAATGATAAATGCCATTACAATGCTTGTCACTATTTAGTGGAAACAGTAGTAGGCAGCAAAATTATCCACTATCATTTTGATAGCAAACATAAATGGTAAAGCCCATCACTGATATTTGTAATTGCAAGGATTGTCCTATGGGTACAGAACATTAATTTTCATTTAAAAGTAGGGAGGTCTGGATTTGGGGCAAAAGTTAAATTCAATGAAATCCCAAGTTTAAGAGAAGATCAAAATTAAACAATAATGCACCAATCTGTAACACTGGATTAAGATGAAATGCTTTCGTTTGAAAAGAGTTTAATAAGAGCCTATTGCAATAGGTTGTATGACTTAAAGGAAAGGCAGGGCCTCTTTTCATGCTAAGGCCGAATTAAAGCAAACAGCGCTGGCAAAAATCTTAATGAAACCAATACTAATACGAAAGCAGACCCATCAAATCGCAAACATGCCTACCACCAAACAGCTCATTTCTTTATGAGTCAAAACAACCACCATTTGGGTGACGCCATCAATTTTGACTATGTTTCATTTCCCCCTCCTCCACCCCCCCTTACTCTTTTAAAAATTACGAATGGTAGTTGGTGTTATCGTTTTATCATTTTGAATGCTTCCAGTCTTGATTAATAAACCAACATGATCACCATTACATGCATAGGAGCTATGGCTTATATTTAGTAAAACATTTCGGTGTGGCTCAAACAAATATTTGTACGGTGAAGCTGGCGCAGCTGCATTAATTGATACGTTTTAAATGGGCGCGGGTGATAGTATAGCCTGCCGGGTTTTAATCGCACCATACCTAGGAGAAACATTTTTCTATTTTGCTTGATAATAGCTTTATAGAGCTACCGGAATCAAACCTGAAAATTTGGGTGAAACAAGAACTTATTTAACTTCTATCAGCATACTTAAGCAAGGAAAAACGAATATGAATCATAATGCGTAGCCAGCAGGGACTTTAAAAAGTTTGAGGCGAAATCAAAAGTAACGTCACTTTGTTTAATCGCACCACATGGAACATATTATCGGAATTGTGCTTTATAATGGCTGTATAGAGCTACCGTGGTCAAACCAAACATTTGAGGAAAAGTAAGGACACTTTAAACTCCCCAGGGCACGTCAAGCACGGAGAAAAGAACATGCTACATAATGGGTAGCCAGCGAGGACTTGAGAAAGTTTAAGAGGAAATGAAACAAAAACAGCGTCACTGTGTCAAATCGCACCACACAAAATACATTTTTGCCCTTTTTGCTTTAGAATAGCTTAATATTAGAAATCTAATCCCTACTTCCAAACTACGGGAAACGCAAGGCTCCCTTGGGTTCGTGTCAGCAATGAACAGGGCACACAGACTTGAGGCATTGCCAGGATCTTGAAATGAGTTATTCTATTTTGAAAAGGAGCACAAAAGGTCGTGAACATCTTATGTGCAGAAAACATGAACGTTTGGTAACTCTTTATACAAAAACCTAATAGGTAAAGCCGGCTTGGCCAGCTGAACCGACACTCTCAATCCCGACGTTACTGACGGGTTTTCTGCAGGTGACGCCGTCATATATACTATAAAGCAAGGATTTTTTCTTATGCTGATATGCTGCCTATTATGGTATTTATGTCTATACTCTACATCATTGTAACAAAATCCCAAGTTTAAGAAAAAATCAACACAAAAAGTTAACCATAACAATTTGAAAAACTGAATATAGAGAAAACAATAGACGTTTTTGTCGCTATGCCGGAAAAATGACCAATAGCGCAGCCAAATTAGGAACTTAATACCACAAATATAAATCAGAAAAGGGCAGCACCAATTGACAAAATAAGCTTACTATTAGGTAGTTTTTTTTCTTTAATTGTAAAAGCAACCACCATTTTGCCGCTACAATCACTTTTGATTATGAACACTCCGTGCTACCTCACAAGTATTAACCATGATTTGTGGCAAGATTCTTTGTTAGCATTGCCAGTCATGATTAAGAGAATATGATGATCACAATTTCGTGTACAAGAATTGTAAAAGTGCATAAAATTCATTAACTTTTCGCTACTGCTCACACAAGAACCGGATGGGTGTAGACGGCGCGGCAGGTTGAATCGAAATACTAAGCCCGGACATTTCTGATGGAGGGCCGCAGCCGGGCGACGCCGGCAGAGCCGGCTAGTTGTTATATAATGCTATACAAGCTGTTTTGCGCAGTTTGCAAATAAGTTTTAGTTTCTTTAATAGTTAGCAAAATTAAAGTACGTAATGCTACATTAAATAAAAGAAATGAATCAAATATTGCGTTTACGCAGTTTTTAACCTTGACCTTGTTAGACCTATTACCTTTATTATAATAGTATAAATATTTTGCCTACGATGCATTTTCACACATGATGTTGTTTTCTTTGATTTTTCTAAAAATTCTTTAAATTCCTGCTGGCTACACTTTATGTTTCCTTTTGTGATTTTGCCTTTACTCTAAATTTTTGGCTTTCGCCCCGGCAGCTCTAAGAAGCTTTTTTTAACAAAATAGCAAGAAGGTTTCACTTAAAAATGGTGCGATTTCACCCTTGCAGAACAACCCATCACGAAACAGAGTTATATGGTATTAAGTTGGGCAGCTGCGCAGACTTCAGTGTAAATAGATTTGTGAGAGCAGTGTACAAATGTTGCAGCGAACGGAGGCTACAGTTCCTGTACTCATAATGGTGACAATTGTTCTGCATTAATCTAGAGTAACAATATTCACTAACAAAATATGATTTTACAGACTATTACACATGCTTTTCAAAAAAATGGGAGGTGAAAGGGAACAAAGTCAAAAATGATGGCAGCACCAAAATGGTGGCCGTTTTCACAATTACAGAAATAAACTTATAAGCGGTAGGTCTCGCCCGCTTTTTAAATTTATATTTGTAATATCAAGTTGTTTGAGTGCAACATTTACTCTGATTCTGGCATAGAAAGAAAAGGGGCTATACCTTCCCCCAAACTGTGAGCCTTTTTCAGTGCATCTACAAAGCTATTTTCAAGCAAAAGATGTCCCCATAAATTCAATTTTACAGATTGATAGACCTATTGTTTTGTTCTATTTTTTGGACTTGGTATTTTATTCTACTCAACTTCGTCCACAATACCGTTCTCTCAATATTTTATTAAAAATCAATCTTACTCAAAAACATTTAACTATTCCTTTACTTTAATACGGAGATGAAAACTGATTAGAAATTGTAGATGTGCGCCAAATCCCCAAAATGTCGCCCTCCCTACTAATAATTTTGAAGTTGTCTTATTCACAAGTAGCATATCGTTTAATAAATAATCAGCTCCAATGATTACTGATCAATGAACTGCAATTACACTTCACAGAAGTAAATTTTTTGCAACTAAACACATCATAAAAAAGCACTAAAAAACTTGTTGCTGTATGGTACCGTATGATGCTGGTGATCATTTTTGAGCAAATTTTTCTATTGTAAAAAACTTGTTGTAGGATTTTTTAAAAGTTTGGCTGCTACGACATCGAAATATTAATTTAAAAATGAAGTGGCCCCGCAAACGTAGTTTAATTTGATACAAGCTTTTCGAAAAGTAAGGTGCGAAACTACTGTGTTCTGTTATTGATCCACGAAAGCTGACAGCAGGAACTTACATCACTACTTAACGCTTTGTTTCGGTTTGATAGACATGTTGAGGAGTTGAGCGCGAGACACAACAATTCAAAGGTATCAAAATATACAGCTTTTAACAGTTCAGTAATTATAATTTTAGAGCTTGTTGTTGAATCATTAAAAAACCGCACTTATAACAATATCTTACTGCTGGAATTTATCATTCTATTTTTACAGACATCATCTCAGAAATGCACGGTTGCTTTTATTATGAAAGTGAGAAATAAGCACTATTTGTAACTGTTTTTACATTATGATATCTTAGAGGTTTTTCGAAGCGTTTATAAAGCAAAATGAAAAGAACACTCAAAATCAAAAAAAACATAAAAATGGATTGCTTCTTGCTTGTAAAAAACCTCAATGTGTGTAAAAATTTTATATCAAAACAAGCTAGTTAAAATATCCCAAAAAAGTTTTTAAACGTAACTTTGCGATCATTGTTTTCAAAAATATGTAAATAAACGTTTATTGTCACGCGTCATCTTAACTCCCAAAAGGGGAAAATTGTTGCAAAGTGTTAAATTGGGGGCTGGATTTTGTTTGAGCAAAAAACGGCATTCCTCCGTCAAGAAATGCAAACTAAAATATTATATTTTTTTTATGAGTCATTGTGACGTCACCAAACCCTTTTATCACATTCCATGATCGCCAGTGATCAATCGTATTAAGTTTGATGTTTGTACGCCTAGTAGTTTCAGAAGAGTTGGAGCAAAGCACGTTATTACGTACTAACGAACGCTTAGAAACAACTCTGTTTTAAAGTGATGAGCGCCGGCTCTGCCAGCGTCGCACGCGGGCCCCCAACAGTAATGTCAGGATTAAGAATATCGGTTCAAATGACTGCGATGGGTAATGTTTTTTTTGGCAAAGCTAATTTTTTTTCCCAAATTAAAAATAATATTTTTTGAGGGAGAATTGATTGAAAAACATGGGGCAAGGGGTAGGGTTGCGCTTAACCACTATATTTTTTCCGAAATTTCTGAAGACCCTGGAAGCGTCTTGTTTGCCATGTTTTTACCATAGGCGTACTTTGGACCTGCTGACAATAAAAAAAACCAACGATTTTATTCACTGATATCCATTCATTTTATGAAGTGCATGGAATACCAAAATTCAAAATAGGAGGAGGACCCCAAAGTGAGCATAGGTATTTTTAGAAATAAGCTGTTAAATTATGCCCACTACTTAAAACTTTTTTGTAATTGTAGCCCTATTTGTTTGAGCTAAAGCCTCCATGTTCTTAAACGTTTTAAAAAAGCCCTGCTTTGTCATAATGTCAGGTGACGTCTAGTTTTGTCTTATTTTGTCAAAATGTTAAGTGACGTCATCATACGGTCTGGCAACGCTTAAATGAAAACAATAGCAGGCAGCAGCAGTAGTTATTGTTTAATGCTATTATGAAAAGAAACGTAAATGATAAAGCCCATAACTGGCACGTTGGTTGTTAACAATTGAGTGACCCAGTTTTTTTGCAAAAAAGTTTAAATAAGCCAAATGACCTCTTAGCGTGCTTAATGCTACAGTGCAAAGAAAAGCCCAATTGTATTTTATTAGTATTGCTTCTACAGGAATTATAAAATGCTTCATTTTTAATAACTGAATATGAATATGCTTCATTTTCAAAACTCACTTTCTTTTCACAGCAATAAACGTATTATTGTCACAAAAACATTGCTTTTTCAGGAGCCCATTTGTGAAATATTATGTGTGTACACTTTTCTTTTATCTTGTCTTAACATTGAACCCGAGCTTGCGACGCTTGATTAAGTTGATTGCAGTTTTATTACCTGATTTCAACGCGCTTAGTTTCATTGCATTGCACAACGCACTTATGACCTAAAGCTTGTTTCGCCCTGTCTTGATGGCTGTGACAAATTAGAATGTTGCAGTGAAGAATTTGCCACTGTAACGTTAGGAGTATTTTTACTATCAGAATTCTTTCAAGTGTTTGCTGCTCAGTTCTGATTAGTATGCTAATAGTTCAGGTTGTATTATGACGTTTTTCTATGTTGCCGAGTTAATATGCCATTAGTTGCTTTTATTTGATTACTTATTAAGAATGTGGCTGGAGAAGTAATTTGCTGGAAAATCAGAAAAACAAATCGTGACCCCAAAATTTTATAACTCTTTTATATTGTCGTTCAACATTTAGTTGTTGATTAGCTTAGTATTAACGGTTTTTTTAACATTCCAAAATTAATCTTTAAGAAATCTCAGCTGCCCGTAACTGGTTGTTGATTAGTGTCAGCCTTTGATGAGTAACAAAGAAGAATTTCTGAGTCTATCGTCGGGTCAGCGAGCTGCTAAAAGAGATAAGTCTTGCAAGAGCTCGGTTAGCTGTAAAATCGGCCGGTCATCACCCAAGGCAGTGTATTTTACGAAATATACGCCACAAAAGCCTGCTAAATTTGAAAATTTTGGATGGTACATGATGTGGTAACTTGCTTTGTACTTTGGGCCTTAGAGAAAGAGAAGTTGGGCTTGGGAAACACTTGATTTGATTTTTGATGGAGTCATACAAAAATACGGGACGCAAGGTAACCACAGGAAACTTTTTGCATCTTAAAGTTTTGCCAGAAAACTGTTGCAGAGTAACATCACGATGCTAGGTATTATGAGAGCACATTGGCATGAAGTTTCTTCCAAAATTGTACGATGTCGAAAAAGCACACCTTTGTATTTATCCACGTTTGTTTTGACTAGAGCTGAACTTAATGGGCTTTTTTCGAGTTCAAGTTCATATGAAATTTGCAAGTCCAAGTTCGAGTTCAAGTTTTTCGTTCTAGATTTTTTGAGTTCAAATTCGACTTCAGCAAAAAAGGCCGAGTTGTTTGAGTTTATCAAATAAGTAATTTTAAAAGGAGAGCAGTAAATAATATTTTGCAGTGATGTTGACTTTAAGATTATTTTTTTGAGGCTTTAAATTGATGGTCTTGATCTTAACCAAGGGCTTAAACACGAAGAAACCTTGGTCAGGATCAGGCTTTTTATTTTCGATTTAAGTTCAAGTACAATTTTGAGTTTGGCAAAAAAGACCAGAGTTCTTTTCAGTATTAGGTCGTAATCCTAATATTAAAGCCAGCAAAAGAAAGTATTAAGGTGGAATCCTGATGATTTAGAAAACTATCCTCCTCTTTAGCACAAAACCTGATCAATGGGTTATCCACTTAAACCATAACCTGATGTATTGTAATTACTCAACTGAAAGTGCTGAACTATGGAGTCCGGGTCACTTCCCTTCCCATGGCTTGCCTTTATGCCGGTAGTAATAAACGGCCGCCCATCTTGAAACTTTAAATTTTATCACTAAGGCTACAATTCGAAAAGTTGTCATTAGTAGACAAGCTACTTTACATCATAATTTCTCTGAATACATTCATCTCTTTAGCGTTCTTCCACAATTTTGAACTTATGCCTTTATGCACTTCATCAAATGAACACATAAAATTTTGGTAAACTAGTTGATGTTTGTAACTACGCACGACCTTCAATTAGTTGTAGGAGGGTCGGTATTACAAGCATAGTAAATGAAATCGAAAACTTGGGAGGAAATCAACAGAAAAAACAGATCCGCAGGTCTACGCCACTTCGTGAAGTCATTGTCATCAAATATGCAATCGCCCTCATGAAAAATTATTCTTGAAAATGAATTATTAGGCCAACCGGGTAATTGAATGTAAAAAAAAGTTGCTGGGAGGCCTTGCCCATTTTGCTTTATCCCGGAATTAGGGTACTATAATGTAATCAAAGAACTTGATATCAGAAATATCATTTTTCCCGAAGGCTACACCAAATTCTAAGGAAGCTTACTATCAAACAACTTATCGCTGTACTTGTAGGCTAAACAAAAACACTGCGGCGCCCACATCTAATTTTGGCATTGTATCCCTATATTTATTGGAAGGAACGGAAATATTTTGCAAAATGGGTGAGGATCTTTTGGAGAAAGCCACCACCACTAATGCGAAAATGCAAGATTTGAGAAAAACACCCCTGTAGCGGTTTCAAATCCGGTTTTTATGTTAACAGTGTTTTTGATCTAAGTTGTCTTGTATCACCTTAGCTTTTCAGCGCTTTTGGTTGATTTCTTTGTTTGCGCAGTTTAATTAATTAGGGCACATTTTAAGTTTCTAGTTTTGCTTTAAGCATGTCTTGGAATTGTTTTAAAATTATTTGACTTTGTTTTTAAGTGGTTGCGAAAATGCAATGCTGTTCAGTTCAGTTAAATTCAATTCAACGCATACAATTCGATTAAAGTCAGTAAATTCAGTTAAATTTAGTTTACTTGTATTTGTTTATCTCATTTCATTAAATGGATCCATTTATTTGCTAATATTTTGATCAACTGGAAAGAGCGGGCGTAAGGATTTATAGTTTGTAAGTAGCATTGTTAGTTGTCCAAACTAGTCTTCTCTACACCCCCGCCACGTGTTAAGTACTTCAGATTTTGGGGTTAGGGTTAGGGTTAGGACAAAATATTAGCCGACATTGCTGAATTCAGTGCTGAATTACATCAATAAATATAAATTCTAACTGGATAAGAGCGGTGGTGCGGTGATTTTTGTCGTGAGCTTTCTACAAAAGATCCATGACTGATAGTTTGTATGTAAGAACAGCCTTAATTTAAAGTTCCATGATCGGAATTAGGAAAATAGGGCAGATGCCTCTTTCGTATCTTTTTATTTCAGATCTCCGAGATGTTTCGTGGATGAAGCAGAGGCAGTCGATAAGAATTTGCTCTTAGCTATCTGACAGTAAAAATTACACTGGTTGTACTGGTTACACTATAAGCATTACTAGTGTTATTATTATTATTATTATTTTGTGTTGGCATGTAAATGGTAAATCAATTTTGCTGGATTACTGGATTTGTAAATATAACTGTTTAATTTGTATAAGCAACTCTGCTCAGCATACGATAGTATCAGGCAATCGCTATTTGTAGAATTGCAGCCTGACCCATATTCAAATAGATTTTACAAGCCCTGCGGTCGACGCCGACAGAACCGGCCAGTAGCTAGTGCAACCGGTGCATTCAGTTGTGTGATAATTGAAAAATTGCAAAACAGACATTAAATTCATTTCAGCTTTACAGGATAAACGCAAGATATATTTTCACAATAGTAACCAGCCCAACAAGCAATACTTTTTGCTATCACTTTCGTTTTTCGCTTACTTGCAACAAAACTCTCTGTGTAATTGGTTCCCGCGACCTTGCGCACTTTTGGCACTCATGTATTATACCGTTAGCATCGATGATGCAATGGAGGAATTCCGTTATGTGCTTTTTCAAAACCGCAACTAGTGAATGAAGTCAAATAAGTCAGTAATTACGTGATATTTACATGGAAAGATATCGTTGTAACGGTTCTTGACCAGATTACATTGTCTTTGAGATATTTCGAATGATTTCGGGATGTAGGTATCTTCTATGACCTATCAAATATATCTGTTACAGGGCTGATTTCCAGAAACCAGAGCCGGTATTGAAGTATTAAAAGAAAACTAATTATTAACTCAGCTAAAGTTCATATGTGCTATTAACCCTTTCACTTGTTCAATTTAATTAAAAACGACATAAAATATAAATTTGAAACATCTTTGGATTGATATTCCCGTTCAATTGCATGCCAATATCATGATTGCCTTATCTTCAAAGCGCAATAACCATAAAACATAAATTAAAAAGCAGGAAGATTAAGGATAGTGAACAATTTACTTCAACAAAATGTACAAAAAACTGGAAAAAGGTGTAAATACAACTTGTCCTTCCCAGCCGACTGGTTGTAGGAGACATTTCGTCTCCTTCTATTTATAGATAGCATGGGCACAGGTATCAACGGAGCTGCCCAAACTCGTGCCTGACAAACAATAAGCTGTTTAAAGGGCTCTAGTCAAAAGTATGGCAGATGTCGACTGGCCTGTTTTGATCTATGAGATTTCCTATCACTAGTCGATGGAAAGGGCAAATTAATTTTACTACTTATTAGTGGTGGGTCGATACCAAATTATATAACGATTCCGACACGAGTCCCAGTACCTCATTAAAATTCCGATACATGCAATGAATTCATGACAATTTTCAGAACCTGAAGCTGATTTAAGAAACAAATACTTTTTGGACAAAATGCTTTTATTAATTATGCATTCAGAAGGAACATAAATGGTCTTGTTGTAGCAAAAAAGATAAAAAAGTTTCTTATGTAATAAAACAAAGTAAAAAGAGTAAATGTTTAGAAAAAAAAATATTCAAGTAAATTCCTTGAAGGTATTTATTCATATTCAAGTCCCAATTATTTTACATTATAATTTAAGTTGCAAACATACGAATTCCAAAGAATCGTTTTCAGAATCGGAAATTCGATTAAAATTCTCCGATTCCGATACCAGAAAAAGTTCCGATATTTTCGTTTCCGAGTACACGTATAGGGTACTCGTATACTCAAATATACCAACGTATAGAGCAGTTTGTCATGTGCTCTCTCTCATCACCGCGGAGAATACATGGTACATTGCGAAGTGTTTTTAAAATTGCAAATGCAGCTACACCTATGGTCTTGCCATGAAGCAGTTGCCCTGATAAAACATTATAGATCGAAACAGGCCTGTCGGCATCTATCAAACTTTAAGCTTTTGCGATTCTTAAAAGGAGCATTGCTTTCACTAATATTCAAACCCACTTGAAAGAGTGGATAAGTCCCGCGATAATTAGCCAACATTGCAAGAAGGGATGTGGTTAATGAATTGCTATATGCAATTGATCTTGTTATCATGAGCGAAGACATAGAAGATTTGAAGGAAAGATTTTGGAATTGGAAGGATGCACTGGAAAGTAAAGGTTTAAAGGTCAACACCAGAAAAACAAAATTGATAGTAAGCGAGTCAGAAGGCGAACTAATTAAAAGCAAGATAGATCCATGTGGAGTTTGTGGGAGGAGAGTTATGGCCAATTCAGTGTTGTGCACAAAATGCGCAAACTGGGTTTATGGCAAATGTGCAAAAATATAGAGAGCTACCGCTAGCTTGGCAATGCATTTTGTTTGCTTGAAATGTAAAGGAATAATGGAAGAGACGATGGATTCGATCGAGAAGTTGTGCGATAAAGTGGAGACAGTGCATAGATTTTGTTATTTGGGAGACAGACTAAATGCTAGTGGTGGTTGTGATGCGGCAGTTACAGCAAGAGTAAGAATCGGTTGGGTAAGATTCAAGGAATGTGGAGAGTTGTTACTTGGAAATAGGTTTCTTCTGAAGATGAAAAGTAAAGTTTATCGTTGTTGTGTAAGATCAGCAATACTGTATGGAAGTGAGACATGGTGTTTAAAAGAAAATAAAAAAGCCATTTTAAGGAGAACGGAGAGAGCTATGGTGAGAGCCATGTGTGGTCAGAAAGTTGTAGACAGGAAGACGACTGAAGAACAGATGGAGATGTTGGGGTTGAAGGAAACTATAGACTGGTTAGCAACAGCGAATGGAGTTAGATGGTATGGACATGTGCTGAGGAGGGATGACTATAGTGTTTTGAGGGTTGCTCTGAATCTTGAAGTGAGTGGCAAGAGAAAGCGAGGACGACCGAAGAAGACCTGGAAGAAGCAGGTGGAAGAGGAAACAGAGAAGATTGGTTTGAAGAAGGAGGATGCTTCGAGACGAGACAAGTCGAGGGACGGAGTGCGAGCAATTGCAGAAGGAATGGGGAAAATCAGGCCATCTCTGCTAAAAGAGACAACACGGAACAAAAACTGAATAACTACATTGTGGTTTATATTTCTTTCTGCTGACAAGGGCTCATGAAAGTAGTGGGAAAATATAGTGAGGAAAACGTGTAGCCAATGCAGTTGCCTGCCGATCACTAACCCACTTTAAAAAGCAATTGCTTATATTTGCATTTACATTTAAATATGATGAAGGCTTACATCATATTGTTCAACCAACTGCTGGAAGTCGTCTTTTGCCAAACGATTGCAGTAAGCTTTAAAAGATTCCACATTAATTGTAGTGACATCACGAATACTGCTCCCATGCTCCACTGACAAAAAAATAACATTATTTTGTAAAAAGGATTGTTTGATTAGCACAAAAGCAACACTATAGACCAATACTGATCATCAAGCTGGATTGAAAGGTCTGTACACTGGCACTGGACGATTTGACTTTCTAATGACCAAACCTATCGGCATTTGCAACGTACAAGTGAGCTGCAGGGGAACATTCTACAATCTATTGACTGTATTTATGTCCAACCTTTTTTTCACCATACAGGATGACTGGTTTATTAAGTTTGAATTACAAAGCATTCAATAGGAAGGTTGCACGCACGTGATCAAACGTCATCAAAATGCGCTTTCGAAAAAAGTGGCTGAACACTTTCAGTTTTTTGCATTGAATTGAATACAAGTGATATCGCTTTTTTGCTAATCAAATGAATAAACGTGACAGTTGTTAAACAAACGTTAAATATGCAGTTTTACTGATGTTAAGGAATGAATCTGCAGTCAAAGTAAGGTAAGAGGTGCTAAGCATTCCTTGTTATTGCTAATAGCTGTGCTAATTTTATGAGCTAAACATGCAGGCTTATTTGTAGCCAGCTTCTGTGAGGGCTTGATATTCAATAAATTAGCTTGTTTGGGAGTGCTGAGTTTAAGTTAGTTGTAATGTGCAACTTATACAGTATATTGAGTTGCATAATCTTAAAGTTGTAATCTTAAATTATGCCGTAGCCTAAATGACAGGGCAGACTTCTGCACCGTCTGCTATATGTTGAATTTGATATTGATGGAAAAAATCAGTAATTTTTTAAAATTTTATGTCAATAGTGCCTGAAGATCAGTCGTATTGATATATCAGATGTCATTTTGTGACCTTAACTACTCCTTAAACAATTTTTGGGCTACCCGTATAGCCAAGGCTGCTGAACCGTGGGTAATTTAAAAACTTACAGTATTGATTCAATTATTCATGCGTATGAGCTCATGCTCTGTTTGCATTTCTTTCGTCAGACTGGGCCACCACGACGGGTAGACTGCGTGGCCTCACCACCTGTTTGCTACATAAATATGGAGACATGCCGTTAAGTGCCTTGCCCATGGACCCAACAAGCAAGCTTGCCGGCACCGGTAATAATGATCAGATAAGGGTTGTTTTTGCCAATGTGCCGACGAGTAGCTAATTGGTATAGAGTTATTTTAAACTGAGGAGCAAATGGTATTTAGATGGCACTTCTCTTAAGGGCAATTTTTTCAAATTGGCACACAGTACTAAGTTTAGACTAGCCAACTGAAAGACCTAATCTCAAACAAATCGCTTTTGATTAATTCATTCGTTTCCGAAAATCCAACTAGCAATAATTCATTCCAAATCTTAGTTATTTTCTGATTAGTTTTCAAAACAACCCCAATAGTTGGTGTTTGCCCTTATATCTTTCCAGCATAAATTACAGCTTTTGGTCAGCCACTTTTTTGGCGCCAATTGTGTGAGGTCATATGCAACCTTTCTGTTTGTTGATCGATGGCGAGCGCATTCTAAGGTAAAAAATGGGATACACATAATAGTCTTCAGACGTAAAAACTTAGATTTTTCCAGAAAATTAAACCCTAGTTCCTACACACGACTGCGGTGGTATGTCGCAACCGCAATCAATGAAAACATTTTTCAAAAGATTTGAGGGAAAAAATACTCTTTAACAAGATCATTAAGTAATAGAAAGCGCAAAATTCAAAAATGATTGACGTTTTTCGGAAGAACAAGTTTAGAAATAACTTTCTTTCATTTTTTATTCAGCCTTGCTTTCATAAACTTTAAGCTCTACCTTGGTCTTCTTTTTTCTTCTCGAAATCGCTTTCATTGCGCAATGTAACGCCCCATGATAAATTAATCAACTCATTTATTTTGTTCTGAAGGGATTGAAGAAGATCCATCACACTTAGTCCCGTCCGGACGGAAGCTTTTCAAGTGTGTGTGACGGTGACATCAGAATCGAGGCTGGCAAAACAAGTTTCGTTAAAAGTGGTCATCTGGGAAGGATGAGCACGCCATTGATCTATGTACTGAATCTACATCTCGACGCTCTCCGTCAGGAACGTAGTTTGCCAAAACATTTTGCACTAGACAAGGTTGTTCGTACAAAATTTATTTAAAACACACAAATGCTGTCATGCGTGTTCGGGCTTTTAGTTTCTCTTAAGCAAAAATTTCCGAAAACATGTCTCTTTTTTCCCTTTTTGAAATAGGTCCATGCTCTCGGTACTTGCAATGCAGCAATTAGTAATCGAGTTTTAAAAATTGTAAAAGTAGCAGATTTGGATAGCGTGATGTGATAAACTGGCCATCAAAATTGTCAACGGATTTTATGAGCTCTAAATGATTTGTTGTAGGCGACATCTTCAGATTTTTGTTGCACTTTTATATAGTTAATTGAAGTCATCTGCCTACCACAATGCAACATTAAAAATGTTTGACTTTGAATCTTAAGCACAAGAAGTTTCTGGAGGAGTCTCATAAGGATATAATTTAGGCCATTTTTAGCCTATATAACGTCCAACCAGGGGGGACTAATTTTGATATCATTTTACTTTCGGATGACAACTGTCTTTTGATGTATAATAAAGGAATAAAATCAATAGAAAACTTCATTTGTTTTTTCAAAGTAGAAAAGATCAAGTGGACTGGGAGAAGGGTATTTCTAGGATGCAAACTTTCCAACAATTTATTACCAATTTTCGGTTTCAGCTTTTATTTACAGCTTTCAATATCTGTTTACATGGATTCAAGTACAACTTCCAAAAGTGCAATTATAGCATTCATATTGACATTTGACAGCTATATTGAAAAAACAATGCCTCCTGTGTCGTCACTGGCAGAAAGGCAGAAAGTTTGTTCACTTGATTAAAAGGCAGAAAGGTCTCTTTGTGGTCGTCCAAAGTTTTTGTAAGGCAAGCATAACGAAAGATATTTTTAGGTGTTGAAATTTTTGTTATTGTCACTACTGAGTAAAACTTGGTTACCTCAGCAAGTTCATGATTTTCTGTTTTACTTGCGAAAAAATATGCTGCCAAATTAGAAAGCCTTTCAATACAATTCGGCGAAAATTTTCTTTTGCACTCCCTTATTAAGGCCAATGCTATTAACAAGCGACTGGCACCACCAAGATTGCCTGCCGTCATTTGCTTGATATAAAACTTATTGATATCTTTCTAAAATAAGATTAAAAATTAAAAAAACTTTACGGGAAAGCAAGCATAGCCATATTTTCCTTGTATAAAAATGCCGGCAAAGCCATTTTGTCAACATCTTGCTTTCAGAGAATTCTTGACCAAAGCCAGGCAGTTTTATTACGCAAATGTGTGGTCTTATCCAACTGTTGTGGCAACGCAGAAATGAAGTAGCCCATTGGCTCTTAAACTGTGTGTTGCAACGCTTTGGGGGAGGGTTATTTTTTGATTTTTCAAGGGCATGTGCAAGGGGACCCAGATCTGTAATGAACCTATCATGTAAAAAAGGTCACCAAATTCAATTTTGTGAAGATGATTACAAAAAGTTTTCAATTTCTCTTAAAAGTTTGTTCAATACATTGATTTTGACAAGTTTTTAGCAAAGATTTTTTAAATAAAAATAGCTGCGCCATGAACATGAATATTTCAAACACTTAGAAATAGTAAAGTGAGTATCCGAAACAAAGACTGCAATGTATGTTCGAAATCATTGATTAAAACAAGTGATTACTTATATTTTTGTTTACGTAAGATCCAGCTCAAAATTGGACATCAAAAATTGCTTAAAAAGTTAATCCTTCCAAAAAAGCCCCCACTGGACAAATAGATCGATACATTGCAGAATGCCAAGTAAAAATCTCAATGTGTTGCGTTGTTTAGTACGTTGCAAGCACAGCAAGTTTTTTAATTGCTTCGCATCTAAAGAAGTTTGAGAACCCTTGGAGTAACGTAATGAAATTGAGGATCTTAGAGTCTTCCAAAAGTGCGATGTAAGACAATTCATCTAGGATCTTTCAACAAAAACCTCAAAACAATGCACCTGGGGTCGGGTCACCGTTGTGGTCTTGCTTGGTGACCTTAATCTTTTTGTTTTCGCAGCAATGGCATCTCAGTGGCACAAAGCTTGACAATATTTTGCGGCAATAAATAAATAGAGATACAGGCTGCCTTGTGACATTTATCAATAATTTAACTGTGTTTTTATCTGACCTGGTTGCTGTATTCTCTTTTTCTGCTCATTATTTCATTTACTAAGCATTACCAACAAAATACCTTTCCATATTGTTATATATTTTGGTCTTATTTCACAAGTAGTCCAATTTCACAAGCTTTTCCTTAGTCCATTTGCTTGTCAACTTTAAAAAAGATCATGCTTGAAGTAAACGTCATAATTTAAACTCAATCAAATAATTTGGTCGTTTGTTACGTATTAATCACAGGGAAGAATTGGTCTGCAGCTTGCCTCTCGAGAATCTAGGAGTCTGAATGGAAATATGAACAAAGCAAAGAATATGCGTGTGTTAATTTGCTCAACAACAGTTCAACATATGGCTTGGGAATGACTGATGAACGTCGAACTATCAAACTTTCATTAGAAAGAGCTCGCTGAAGTTAGCCCAACGATTAGATTACTAGTTACCTGGAAGTGCCTTGCACAGGCGCAACACAACGCTGATTTCAGGCTTTTTTGAATGCAATTGAGCATGATGTACTGTTCAAGCACCTCTTTATTAATTCCACTGTATACTGCTCGGCAAGATTTTTCGGCAATTATTACGCAACAAGGAAATATGTAGAGTTTTTGTGACGCAGTTATTTAAGACTTGGCTTTATGCACGGTTAAAAGTAGCCTAATCAAGAACAGCTAATTTTAAAAAATCTGCAAAAATACCAAAATTGAGTCCAAAATGACAAAAATATGGATATTGGTTTGTAATGGTAATGCTTAGCAAAAGAAGTAATGAGCAGGAAGAAGAAGACAACTGGCAGGTCAGAATGATAAAAATATGGCTCTATTAGATGTTCAACCAGGTGCAAAGGCAGCAACAATTGAGGCAATAGCGTCTGAGGTCTATGGTTATTCAGTGTACTTTTATTTTCACAAGGTGTCGCTGATGGTGCGCCCCCTTTGAAAATGGTTATAATTTTGCTTACTAAATACAATTGCTAAATTTATCTGGATCTCACGAAATACACTTTAAATGCTGTTCTTTTTTTACGACCACAAATGATTATTTTTAAATATACACCACCCCAGTTGCGCTCCTCACTCTACGACAAAAAATCTTTATTATATAGAATACCGAGGAGTCGTACACTTTGGTGTCGGTATACCTGGCCTCAATTTCTTCGTCGAGTGATATAGAAAACTGCAATATTGGTATTCGAGTGCTCAGCAAGAACATATGAATGCTTGGTATTCAGTGGTGCCAAAATAGCTGAAGTTAAAAAGTGTAAGAAAAAACTTTTTAATTCGTTTTTGAACTACGTAAGGTACGTCAATGAAGGATAGAGTCACAATCTTTCATCGAGAAGCAATGGAATTTGTTATGTGTGCCTTCCGACGAGGTGGTACGATTATTTAATTTTACTTATTTTAATAGCTTCTTTTTTGAGATTCCTGTCATCGCACGACGGGTTTTGGTGTGATGGACCTTCTTCATCAACTACAGAACAAAATCGAAGATGTGCAGTCACCCTGGCTAGCTTCTCTTGTAATGAGCGATGACCGGTTATCTTCCAAATCTCAAGAAGAAAAAGGTACTTTATATATTGATGGAAATATATTTAGTCTTCTTGTAGTAAAGTATGGTACTCTGGAATTGCATTTGAAGCTTGGTTTCTACAGAATATTTCTAAAGCTATTAGACTGCTTCTTATTAAATGACAAATCATGCGACAAACAAACAAACAAATAGATACTGACAAGTCGGCAAAAACAAACAAAATGATGTAGTGAAAGATGATATATAGCAGAGAAGGACATTATAGGTTTCAAATACTGTATTTTGACAAAAAAAGTTGTAAAAACTACCCAAAAGTTTTTAGATACTCTCTTAAAATGACCTAAACGACCTATTGTGGCAGGATTCAAATTTTTCTCAACCCCTTCCGATCAATTACTAGGGATCCGTTCTTAAAAAATAATATGCTACGAATAGTTTGCTCTTTTTTTACAGCCAATGGCAAATTTTCTTCTCATGTCATTCTCATGTTCACTGACTTGAACCTTACTTAGCCCATTATTTGCAGCTTTGTCGACAATCGTTTTCGGTTATTTATGAGCGCACGGAGATGAACTTTGTCCTACCACTAGTCGACTGGAATGATCATGTTATATTTACTATTTAACTTTCTTCGCAGTTTTATTTCGTTTGATCGACTCACAAAGAAGTCTTAAATAGTAGAATTTCAAATGAATATTACCAAATATTATAGTTTTGTTACTTTTTGGTAGGGGAGGGATAGCTCCTTTCTAGACATCCCCCCCCCCCCCCTTTCAAAATAATTAGCCTGACAACTTTACGTTTTTTAAACTGGATTGCTTTCAAAACACTGCTTTAATCAGATCAAAATTTTCAAAATTATTTTAAAAATGGTTCGTGAATATTCCAAAATGTGGTCTAGTGGGCTGGAAAGCTGTTTCCTTAAAAACTATGATCAAAATATTGTAAGTGCTGCATCGTGCCAGCTACAACGATAATTTCTTCGACTGATAGCAATACAAATTGCACATAAAAAGCACAGCCGGTAGCTCCACTTATTTCACATTTAGCAATAATTCTTTCGCGTAGAAACTTTAACTTAGACTGAACTTTTTGAAAGTAATATCAAGCAATTCAAGCTGAAAGTTGAAATTTTGAAATTCATACGTAGATTGAACAATACTGCCCAATATTTAGCGCCTTTGCTGTTCTCCTTCGAATCTGAAAAATTAAATTTGATATAAAACTGAGTCTCAGCGAGAAAATTTGTGTTATCTATTTACATCCTCTGGTCAAAGCAAGTTTTTTCCCGGTTGTTTTAAACATCTTTAAATTTAGGCATTAGATTTAGACATACTAGAAATTGTAAATACTTTTGGCGCAATGCATCCATTACAACCATAGCAACCAAACTCTAAGCAAGAAAATTGTTGTAGGCATCTTTCCCAACCACACCTACGTTGCCATTATGAGGCTTAAGTTCACGATTGTCTGGGAGTCCGTCGACTGTCCAATCTAATGGATACGTTGGTAGCAACGAATTTTGCTTTATCTCACCTTTTTTATTTCTGAGAAAAGCAAATTGAGAGTATATTTACTTTCATTAGATGTCCTACTCTTCCAAACCTTGATTTCAAATCCAAGATTTGGCAATAAATTCTGTCATACACATGTTTCCGAGGCTTTTGTTTGAAATATGACACAAATCTCTTTTTTCAGCTGTTCAACGTAACGTGATCATCAGTCAAACAAACATCTCAACAAAAAATTTCGTAGCGTACTACATCCGCGCTGCAAACGTCGACTTTGCTTCCTTGGTAGAGCAGTATGAAGTAAGGCAAGACAACTATTAAAGAGAAGAGTTTGAAATCATCCCTTCTTTTAAAAAAGCAAAGACTTTCTTTATTTTTCAAGTTTTTGAACATATTCCGACGTATACACTTAATTTTTGAAAACATTATTTTCATGCTACCGTTTTCTCACTTCTTGCAGCGAAAAAGCTAGAAAGTCATATTTATGGAGAGAATTCGGAAGTTTAGTTTCCTCAGCTTTATAAATTGTAAAAATACTTTACTGTTATAGAAACTCCGTTTGGGAGAGATTTAAACCGGGGTGATGGTGTAATAGTTAAAGATTCCGCCTTGCGTTTGGCAGACCTGTGGCTCATTTTCCATGTCAAGTCATACAGAAAGACATACAAAAGTGGTAGTCACTGCTTTCTGACCTGGCGCTTAGCACAAAAGAGAAAGTGAGGTAAACAGGCCGGCAGGACTTGTTGTGTCTTTGGGCACTGCGCTTAACAGCATACCTCCATCAATACATTGCAAACAGGTGGCGGAGTAAAGCAGTCTGCCCGTTGTTGTGGTCCAGTCTAACTGAAGACTAACAGAGCAAGAGCTTATAATCTGCATGTGTGTGTACAGCTTCCCTGCATAACCTTTGGCAAGATAGCTCAAACGAAGACAAGGAAACAAGTAAATGTTTATCTTTTGGCTCGGCACATGCGGTCCTCGTTACGTTTTTGTAAAAGAGGCACATAAAAATTTTTATTATCCATTGATATATTAAATAACACATTTGGCCTTGTTGTTTTTTTCAACAACCGAAAAAATACTGTAGATTGCTGTTAGCTCTCCGGAAAAAATTATACTGTTAATATTACTGTAGTTAGCCTGATCACTAAAGATTAGAAAAAAAATGGGCTTGATTTGCTTTACCTATTAGTCATCGACGTATCTAAGAGATAAGACAGGAGGGCTGTTGCCTTCCTCAAATACTAGCGCATTTATTGAGGCCTTTTTGAACCAGTTAATTTCCTGGTTTTTGACCAAATTACAAATTCCAAAATTTCTATGGTACTACTAAAAGTATTCTAGAAGTTCTATGAAAAGTCATTTTCAAAATGTTGTTTTTGGCCTCACTTTCTTCCTTCCGAATCTAGTAATTTAGGAGAAAGAATCATTTGGAGCATTGCTTTCTCTTTTGGATTGGGTAAAAATGGAGCCTGCAACCTGAAGTACAACTTCACAGAAAACGTGAAGTTAAAAGCTAGGTTTGGGCAAGGGCTCAGACGCAAGCATCTTGGCCCCGACTCCACTTTTTGCGGTCACGAATTGAGCAACGTGCTGTCCGTTCTGGAGTTCGATGTAGGCGGGAAGGCGCTGCTTGCAATGGTGAGGCTGAGAGATGAAAGCGTTTTGCGTTCTTGGGAAAGACCCTTCATGGAAAGTTTTTGCTTGCTTGCGCTTTTTAACTAGCGTCTTTAGAGGAGAGACATTGTTCCATTTAGCTTTGACATAGTTTGAAAAGAAACAAAAAAGTCTCACTTTTGTTCTGTCTCATTTTCATTTTGATCCCGTTTATGTGCTTTGCTAATTTCCTCATTTCATAAATCTCCGGTAGGCAAGCAAATGCTAGTTGTATTAATAAAATGGGCAAATGTCGCAACTGTAAGACGGTCTAGACCAGGGATTCTCAACCTTTATTGTTTTTTTGCCCTTTGACAAATTTCAAAAGTAAAACTTATCCCCCCAAATTTTTTTTATTTTTTCACTTCTACAAAAGCCTACAATGAGCCAAAAGTTGAAAAAGGCTTTAAAAGTAGAAATTTTGATTTAGAATTGCAGATGTAGATGCCTAAAAATAATTGCCTTGAATTTATATGACTACAATTAAGTCACACAACAATGCCAAGTTCTTTTCATTAATAACTAATAAATAATTTCAACCAGTCAGCCAATCAATTAAACTTTTGTACTTGTTTATTATGCACAGTTTCTGAGCTCCTTGGAGCAGTTGTTAAAAGAGCTACTCGCATGTCGTCTTTGGCAACCAAACAAGGTCGTTGTTTTGTATTTATGGTCACCAATGAGGAGAACCCAGCCTTACACAGTTAAGTAGTTTGGAAAAGTACTGTATAATAACTTCCAATGCGCGCTTAGTCAGCATGGGAAACCCTTCGACCAATCCACGCCAAATTTTAGAAAACTCACGATTGCACGACATGAATGTAGAATAAAGCGCTGTTGAAGATTGGAGATCAACCAGTTCATCTTTGCACAAATCATCGTCAACAATACTTTCCAACTTGCTTCGAAGGAAAGGGCTTTCAATAGAGCAATGATTTAAAAACTGCACCATCAAGGCAAGCGTCAAAGTTGGTTTTCAAAACGGCTAGGTGATGAAATATCTCAACTTCGAGATCGGAAGTCGTTGCGGCTTTTCTTGACTTTCCAGTCATCAAACGCTGGAAAATTTGAGTGAAATCCTTATTGAACTCTCTTATTCCGCGGATGTAATTTTGTCCAAAAACCTTGAATTTTATCACGCGCATCAATAACGGTAACACTTTTTCCCTGCATTTCCACATTTTGCTGATTTAAAAATAAAAAAACATCTGCCAAATATGCTAATGTACCGTATATTTGTTGTTGCTAAACTGCTTTCTCAACGGGGATTTGTGTTCTCGCAGAAAAATCTCAATTTCAATCCGCAGTTTAAAAACTCTTGAAAAAACGAGGCCCCAATAGAGTCACCGAACTTCGGTGTGATAAAGGGGAACGGTATGTTCTGATCCCATCTGAACACAGAATTGTTTGAAAAGGCGTTGATTAAGAGCACGTGCCCTGATAAATTCACACTTTCAGTCACATGCTTTAAAACTATTTTCATGTATTCTGGAAGGGTTTTACTAGTCTGTGCATACCGAGGAAGAACACAGTGAGTAAAAATGATGTGCAGTGCACGTTTTTTATCAGCGTTGTAAAACCTGACTTTGCACCGAGAAGAAGGGGCACCGTCTGTATACAGGGAGCCCACACGTTTCTTTGAGAGATTATTTTTTTGAAAGAAATTATCCATTTTTTCCGAAATATTAACCGCTTTTATTGTGGTCTCTAAACTTTCGCACATCAAGAACTCTTCGATCAACTCACCAGCATGCACATAGCGACAGTAAACAAACAAATATACACAGTTCGACACGCCAGTTGACTCATCTAGCTGAAGGGTGATTCTTGCCCAACTAATTCTGTTACGTTTCTTTCCTATAGCCTTGATTCTTCCCGACACAACCTTCAACCAGACTAAAAACGGATAAAAACGTATATTATTTCAAAGTTAGTGACAGGACGCCAGCGCCTACTCTTCACACATGTACCAACCTAACTCTTCTCAAAGGCGTGCAATGCATGCCTTATCAGCATAATTAGAACACCGCACAGAGAACCCGCCCGAAGGCGAACTGCGCTATCAAAGCAACCCGCGTTCAAAACCAACGTGTAACACCCTCTCCCCTCCACTAAACGGAAGGAAGTTACCACAAATATACGTACACACAATATTGCAAACAGCCTACAACATATCAATTCATGGTGATGTGCTTCAATAATATCAAAAATTACCCAGGTGCAATACTATTTCATAAAGTGCAATTAAACAATCAAAGTGCAGCTAAACATCTGGATAATAATGTGGGCGTCTCAACGTACTTCTGGGCCGTAAATTTGGTCTGCGACTATTAATATTGTGACTTCGTGACAAGTGCAACTGACTTTGGGAGAAACGTCGATAAAATCCCATGTCGCTATTTGGCCAATCGTTACGGGATGATTCTTTTAACTTATCATCCTCATTTGTAGATTTTTCATTAATTCTCCCATAACTCTTCTTCAAACGATTAAAATGAACATGTTTAGTTATAGACCCGTCAAGACTTTCTATCACATAATTCACAGGTGGTAACACTTCAACAACACGATAAGGACCACAATAAGGCAAGTGAAATTTACGTGATTCATCATTTTGTAACACAGAATTCTTTAACATCACAAGATCTCCAACACTGTACGCGGTGTTTGCTGATGCCTTCTGATCATAGCGTTTTTTCATCAGATTCCTTCTTTTTTCTAATCTTGTTTTGATCACCTCATGCACCAGGCGCATTCTGTCCTGCAAATCAGCAATAGCATTGGTGGAAGGAAGAAAACTTGGTTTACCCGTCATCAAATCTGCCGGCAATCGCAAATCTCTTCCAGTCAGCAGAAAATGAGGCGAAACTCCTGTTTCTTCATGGCAGCTTGCATTATACGCGGAGCAGATTGCAGGAAGAGACCTGTCCCAAGACTGAGGATCCTGTTGTACATAGTTCTTCAGCATCGCAATTATAGAGCGGTTATTTCTCTCAACCCCACCATTACCAGCTGGGTGGTAAGCAGTCGTTCTCGTCTTTTTACACCCCATTAATGTAGCCAGCTCTCGAAACAGCATGCTTTCGAAGTTGCCACCCTGGTCGGAGTGAACGCGTTCAGGCACTCCATGGACCGCAAACCAATTGCGATACAGTGTCATTCCTGTTTCCTGAGCCGTTTGAGAACGCATTGGCCACGCTTGCATATATTTGGTATATGTGTCGCAAGCGACTAAAATGTAACGTTTTCCTGTGTGAGTCATAGGCAAGCCACCAAGTACATCGATCTCAATTCGCTGCATTGGGCTCACTTCTGAAGAGGGAACAAGCTCAGCCTTTGGAGTTGTTGATGGTTGTTTCCGTTGGTCACACAGTTGACACTCTTTACAATATGCGGTAACGGACGCTCTCCAACGTGGCCAATAAAATCGTTCCGATATCTTTTCAGCAGTTTTCTTCACACCCAAGTGGCCTCCACCGTGAGCAGAATCGTGAAGGGCTCTTAATACCTCCTCTCTATTGGCATTGGGAACCAATAATTGGGCTCTTACAGTCATCATTGAGTCTTCATGCTTTCGATACAAACAAGAATCCTTGAGAATGATTTCTCCAAAGATAGACCAATAATGTCGAATCTCTTCGCTTGACTTTCTAACCTTTTTAAATGGTGGTCTAGAACCGCGTCGGACCCAATCAAGTAAAACAGACAAATGTTCATCTTGTTGTTGGAATCGTGCAATTGAATCATTATTCCAACCTTGGCATTCTCGGAAATCAATGGCAAACATATCTACCTTGCTTGAATTCTCAACATGTTCCACCTTATTTACCAAGCCATCATCATAGCGGAACGGACAATCATCAGGAAAATTTTCCTCCTCGCCAGGACACCTGCTCAAAGCATCAGCATTTCCATGAGCAGATCCTGAGCGATGTACAAGTTTAAAATCAAACTCGGCCATCAATTCGAACCATCGCGCGCACTGACCAAAGACATCCTTGGACTCCCACAACCACCGCAAACCAGAATGATCAGTTCGCAATAAAAACGTTTGATCCAGATAACAACGAAACTTTTGGAGAGCATGAACAACAGCTAGAAGTTCTTTTCTTGTCGTGGAATAATTCCGTTCACATTTGGTTAGTGTTCGGCTACAGTAAGCAACTGGATGCTCTTTTCCATCGCGAATTTGAGACAAAACTCCCCCAACTGCACCATTTGAAGCATCAGTATCCACAATAAACGGTTTGGAAAAATCAGGATACACTAAAACAGGTGCAGATGTTAAAAAACTTTTTAAACACAAAAATGCGTCATTACATTCACCGGTCCATTCGAATTGCTTGGCGGACTTTTTGGTCAAATTATACATTGGTGCAGCTAATTTAGCAAAATCTTTAACAAACTTTCGATAATATGATGCAAGACCCAAAAATTGTCTTACTTCTTTTAATGACTTGGGAATTGGCCAGTTACTCACACAAGCCACTTTCTCAGGGTCACACGAAACTCCCGATTTTGATACAATATGGCCCAAAAACTTCACCTCACTTTTAAATAAAGTACATTTTGAAGGCCTTAGGGTCAAGCCATGCAATTCAAGACGTGACAAAACCAAATCGAGATTGCGTAAGTGTTCATCAAAAGTGCGTGCGTAAACAATGATATCATCCAAGTACGCCAAAACGCCATCCCATTCAATACCATTTAATACAACTCTCATTAAATGCTGAAAGGTTGCCGGCGCGTTTGCCAAGCCAAAGGGCATCACGTTAAATTCAAACAATCCTTTATGGCATGTAAACGCTGTTTTTTCCTTATCTTTTTCGTGCATAGGAATTTGCCAGTAGCCCGATTTCAAATCCAAAGTGGAAAAGTATCCACACCCGGACAGCTGATCAAGACTGTCGTCTATTCTTGGCAAGGGGTAACTGCACTTTTTAGTACAGTTATTGAGAGCACGGTAATCAACACAAAACCTAACACTGCCGTCTTTTTTCTTAACCAAAACAACTGGACTAGACCACGGCGACTTAGATGTACTAATAACACCGTCATCCAGCATATCATCAACAAGTTTACCTACTTCTTGTTTTTGTTTTGTCGACATTCTTCGAGGCTGCTGACGTACAGGCATGGCATCGCCAGTATCAATGCTGTGTTTAATTACTTCAGTTCGACCCAAATCGGTTTTTGACAATGAAAAAGCCTTTTTGTGCTTTTTAATAATTTCATGCACTGCTTTTTTTTTCTCCCGCGTTAAGGTTTAACTCATTTAATTTTAATTCCTCCCACAAAAGTAGAAGGTCAGCATCTTCACTACGTAAAGCCTCGAAAGAATGATCCTGAATCATAGGCACGGTTTCTAAAATATAAGCACAATCGTCAACACATGAATCCTTCGCAAAAACACTGATTTTCACAAGAGCACCTATTTTAGCAACAATTACTCCCATAGGTAAACACTTAGCGGTGGGGGTAAAGTTGGCCATTCTGACTAGCACGGAGTTACCAAAAGTTTTTATCACTCCATTTCCACACATAATTTCGTATTTACCCAACAACGCTTCGTTTCTCTCGACATAAACGTCTGAGCCGTCACTAAACTCATGACCAATAATTTTGCAGGGCACCATCATTTCAGTAAACGGTGGTAATTTTAACGTGTTAACCAGACTCGCATCAAAGGAAGACGGTGGGCTAAGCCGCTTTGTTAGGTGTAGGGTAACATCCCCAGCTTTTAAAACTTTTTGTTTGTAATCAACTACGCACTGTTGCTTTTGCATGAAATCCAAACCTAAAATAAATGGTTCGGTCAGATTTTTACACACATACACATCAAATGGTACTCGACAGTCCCCAATGGCAATAGAAACCTCAGTCTTTCCTAACATAATGAGTGGTTCACCGCCAGCGCCGACAAACTTAATATCATTTGATACATTTAACAAGGTTGGAGAGTTACACGTTCGGTAAAATTCTTCAGATAATACTGTCACTGATGCACCTGTATCTACTAACGCACACACATATTTATCGTTTACAATGATCTTAGCATATTTACAAAGTTCGTCGTTGGTTGACGGCACATAATAAACATTTTTCTCCGGTTGGTTTCGTGCATTGGCTCGGTCAGCGTCGCGATCCACTTCTCGATTGTCGCCAAATTGCCGCCGTTTTTCTGGGCAATTTCTTTGAAGATGTCCACTTTTTCCGCAAAAGTAACAAGTGATAACAGGTGTAGATCTCTGTTTGATACACATATCTCTGATATCCTGTACTTCTTTTCGCAAATCTGCAATTAGACCTTTCAATTCCTCGATCTCATTCTTTTGGTTGACTGATCTCTGAAGTCCGATGGAGGACAAAGCAGCGGAGTCATCCGGTAGAGTATTAGTACTCAAAGCTAATAGCTGCTTTGCGGTATCCAAAAATCTAGGACGGTCAGCTTGCGAATTTTTGGCCATTAAGCGGTCGACAAGATGCTTATCCCTCAACCCACTAATCAACACATTGTACAACACGTCGTTTTTTGTTTGGGCATCTTCCTTATCGGGATATGCAATCTCTCCCAGCTGATGGAGCGCAGCAACGTAACTTTGATTCGATTCTCCGATTGCCTGGCAGCGGCTAATCAACCGCTGCCGCGCTCTGTTTGACTGCTTAGCTCCACACGCTACTTCGGTTGCTTTTTGTTTTAACGCATCATACGACAATTCATAGAGTTGCTTATCAGCTTCCTGCATTTCAAACTTCATAGTTTCTGGTAAGCTTGCCAAAAATGCATGGCGCTTTGCTGCGTCAGGCGCTTCCACACTTTCGCAAAAGCTCTCAAACGACGCCAAAAATCCAATAAAACTTTCTCCTAGCAAATACTTCGGGGGCTGACAAAAGAAATTCATTGGGCGTGCTCGCCAGTGTTACGTTTCTTTCCTATAGCCTTGATTCTTCCCGACACAACCTTCAACCAGACTAAAAACGGATAAAAACGTATATTATTTCAAAGTTAGTGACAGGACGCCAGCGCCTACTCTTCACACATGTACCAACCTAACTCTTCTCAAAGGCGTGCAATGCATGCCTTATCAGCATAATTAGAACACCGCACAGAGAACCCGCCCGAAGGCGAACTGCGCTATCAAAGCAACCCGCGTTCAAAACCAACGTGTAACAATTCAAGTTTCCTCTGCTACTTGATCTAAAATATCTTGGAACATATCACTTATACGACGACATACTGTATCGTTTGTTAAAGAAATTTTCTCAATTTTCTTCTTTTGTTCTCTTCCACAAACAAGTTGAACCATATTCGTAGCAATCGGCTTGATAACTCGTTCTCCAATTGTATGAGACTCATTTTCCTTTGCTATTCTCTAAACAATGAGATAGGATGCTTCCAATGCTGATTTGTCTTCGCAAACAGACTAGGCAGTGTTCCTGCAGCACGGAATCAAGTACGTTTGGCCAGCAAAGACGTATGGTCGTCATGTGCATGTGTGGAATGGCATAAAGTAAAATGAGGTTTAAAAATTGACAATTCCTGAAAATATTACCAAGCGCTTTAAAGCAAAAGATACACTGAGGTTGTTGAATGTCATCTTTTATGATGAACTCGAACCTGAAGTCTATGCATTATTCTAGATAAGTTCTCTTCTTCGACCTAATAACTGCAGTATATTTTATCCGTTATTTGTTAACTGCAGAATAACTCAAACGCTAAAACCTCAATTGTGCAGATTGCTTACTTCAGTATGCTATAAAAATAATATGAGAAAAACGACGCCAAACTATACAGTCTGTTCATAGTTAGAACAAAACAAAGCTTATTGCGCTATTGTAATGTGCTAATGAATTATCCCGCGTTATCATTACAAAAAATAAAATAGAAACAAAGTTTATTGCGAAGCAGAAGATTTTGCAATCCCAACAGAGCTGCAAACCTTTTGTCTTTTGATTCTTATGAATCTGTATGCTATCTTTTGTCGTAGCAGGCCCACCTCGACCCGTAGATAGCTTGGTTCTTATAAGTAAGCTCTTCTCTAAGTCCTTTGCCCACACCAACTCAAAAATACGCTTGCTATAACTTATAATTCAGTAAATTTACCGCATTGGTAAAAGAAATTTACCCCCGTGGTAAATTTACTCCCATTTGAGAAACCCTGGTCTACACACAAGTTGTTTTATGTGAAATCAGTGAGGACTTTTTATATTACGTGACTTAAACCCGCATTTTTATAGATTATCGAAGACACTTTTATCAACAAAACATACAAAGTTGCAAAAAAGAAGTACAACCTGAGCAAGAATCGTTACATCGACATCTTTCCATGTAAGTATTACGGTGTTTGTTATTATTTTTTGCCCTCCTATCACAGAAAAAATTTCACAGCCAAACATAGAGCAATTTTCGTTCACATCGGCTTCTAAGTAGTACTGCAGCTGGTTCAGTGCAAACAAATGGAAAATACACTTAACGGTATTTTCCCCCCTTGGGTAGCGTGATTCTTTTAGATATGCGCTATGCCGGTAGTGCTGGAATCTTTGAAGCAGCGCCTCCACAAAAATACTTAAGGATGTTGTCAAAATATTATTATGGGACGGAAGCACATCTACACTATGAAGCCAAGTTTACTATGTACAGTATGTAAGTAAGTTTTGCTTTGACTCCTTCAAAATTTTGGGACATAGAAACACGAAACTCACCACGACTGTCCCAAGCTGAGTGTCATAAGAAGATTTGCAACGTCTTGCTGATGTCATAACAAAGCATACGTTTTAAATTTTCATTTCTTGACGGAGGAAAACGGCTGTTTTCCAGTCGCTAACTTAGCAACTGGCCAAAATTTTTTTGAGATTTACGATAACGATACTATGAACGCTTGATCAAAAAATTTGTTTTCTTCACTTTCTCAAAAAATGATGGTCGAAAAAACGCGGTTAAAACTTCTTTGAGCAGTTATTCGCAAACTACCTCTTGCGGAGAAAATTTACTGCAATATGAGTTTTGAGAACACAAGAAGCAATTCTTTTTTACGGTTATATTAATTTAAGCATACTTTTTTCCATTTAGTTTGAAAGCTTTGAAAAAGCTTAGTAACGCTCTAGTGCTCTCTCTTTTAATTTTAGAAAAAATAGCCGCAAGCAGCAACCGCACGTATTATTGGCTTTAATGATGAAAGTAATTTTTGTGATGTTTTTAGTTGCAAAAAAAGTGTTTTTCTGTTAAGCGTAATTGAAGTTTATCGATCACTTATTGGAGCTGGATATATGAAACAATTAAGCTTTTTGTGCATCAGAATACTTGAAATTAAGGGTAGAGAGATCAACATTTGGGCCTCTGGAGCATACACACAATTTTAAATAGGTTTCAATTGGGAATTGCAACATCGGCTGGAGATGACAGATATAGGAAACGAAAAGTTGAAGAAAATAGTTATGAACGAACAAACTGTTTATTGAAAAAGAGTTTGAAGGTTGAAAGAAACTAACACAAAAGCAAGATTTTGAGAAAAAGTTGAGGAGATAGTGCTGATGCAACCAAGATACAGAAAACTTTGAAAATACTGTTTTTAAAGCTTGTAATGTAAAAAAGGCAGGTAAAGTCATGGTGGTACGTCGTGGTAGAATGAGTTGGTAAAGAAAGCAAAACGACAAAAGAGAGTCGCATATAACAGGATGTGCTTAAATCGATCGCACGAAAACAAGGACGACCAAAGCATACGAAAAATTGAACAAAGAAAGTCCCTGCCAACTCTACGAAAAAAAGCAAAACAAACAAATTATCAAAATTTAGCCCAAAACCAAGCGACATTTTTAAACTAATAAAGTTCACGAAAAATGATGAAACCTGCGCGATGGCGTAGTGGTGAGAGTGTCCGCATTGTAGTTGGTCGACCTGAGGTTCATTCCCTAAGTCGAATCATACCAAAAGACTTTTAAAAATGGTTTTCACAGCTTCCCGTTTGGCGCTCAGCATAAGAAAGGGATAGTGTGGAGAACAAGCCGGCAAGCTTGCTTGTTGTGTCCTTGGGCAAGGCACTCAACGGGATGCTCCCACCTTTATGTAGCAGACAGGTGGCCCACCCGTACTTCACTCGATTACCATTGTGAAGTTGCTAATCCAGCATGTCAGACGACTCTTGGGTACCCAGCAGTGGCAGTCCGATTTGTTGGTGGTGGGACTACCAGTCACTGATGACTGGTTCGAAATGGGCTGTCATCTTTCCCCTAGCCTAATTTCATTTGGGTTGACGGCATGAATCCAAATTGCCGTTCATGACGTACCTCCATCCCGAGGAAGAGGTGGGGTAACCACAAACAAACAAGCAAAAAGGATGGAAAGATACTGAAGAAGGAAGATGCATCGAAAGAAAATACAACACGAGAAAAAGACAGGAAAAATATAAAAAATTGTATGGAGGAGGTCATGAATAAAGAGAATGTTTGGGATCATATTGCAAAAGCTAATATGATAGAATGACCCATTGAAAAGGTTACCAGAAAAGAAATGATAATTGCAACAAAAGCAGTGAAATCAAGAAAAACAGCTGGATCCTCTAAAGTACGTGCAGAGATGACATCTTCCAATGAAAAAGTGTGGATTAGTGTAATAATAAAACTTTGCCAATGTGTGTTGAATGGAAAAGAAATGGGATTGAAAGCCAAACAAACATGTTGATGCCAATTTTTATGGGAAAAAAGACGTGAGAAATCATAATGTACATAAAGGAGTAAAGCTGTTAGAACATGCTGTGGAGATTATCAAACGATTGCTAGAAGAAGACTTTTAAGAAATAGTGAATGTTAATATAATGCAGTTTAGTTTTATGCCAGTCAAAAAAACGACAGGCGCATTGCTTGTTATGAGAAGAACACAAAAAGAACATAGGCTAGAAAAAAAAAGAAAAAAGTTGTATATGTGTTTTGTTGGTATTGAAAAGGCATTTGATGGAATTCCAAGAAAGAAGGCGGAGTGGACGTTGAGGAAAAAGGGTTGACCAGAAGTAATCGTTAGAGGAATGATGAGCATCTATTATGGGGAAAAGACAAAAATTGGGATGGGATCAAAGTTATCTGAAGAATTTTTGTTGCAAATTGGTGTACTTGAAGGACCGGTGTCGTCACCGCTACTTTTCTAATTGCGGCAGATGTAGCTTAATGACGAAGTATGCAAGAGAAGACTTGATTAATGAAATTTTGTTTGCAGCTGACTTGGTTTTACTAAATGAAAGTAAAGAAGTGAAGCAGCGGCAACAGCAACAACAAGAATTAAATGGATAAAATTTTAAAATATTACCAGTTATTTTGTGGAAAAAAGGTTTTGTTGAAAATGAAATGAAAGACTCAACAGAGTTCTGTAACGTCGGCGATGCTGTGCGAGAGTAAAACATTGCGTCTAAGGGAATTGCAATTTTGAGAAATAAAAACGCTATGATAAGAGCAATGTTTGAAGTTAAATGTGATTGAAACAAAAGTAGCAGAAAACTTTTGGATTTGCTGGGTTTGGAAAAGCCTTTGGAAGGGTGCTCGGAGCAAGTGGAGTGCGATGGTATGGGCATGCTTTGAGGAGGGACGGTGATGATGTGTTGAGAATAGCATTCGATTTTGCAGCGCTTGGAAGAAGAGGGTGTGGACGATCGAAGATGAGTTGAAGAAAGCAAGTGGAAGAAGATAATGACAGATTGAACCTAAAAAGGAAGACACCGGCAACGAAATAGAGCGGCACAATATTGTCTATGACTTTTATAGAACCGTGAGATGAATCCGGCCACTTCCATCAGCAGAAATAAAACCGGAATTAAAAGCTGGATCCTTCTTTTCTCTTCCTTCGCTCTGTAAATGGAATGAATATTTGTGATTGATAGGCTGTTCAAAAATAAGACTAGTCTTGATTTAAAGATAGAAAGGTTGGAATTAGGAATAAATTTAAATGAAATAAAATCCCAGATTAAAGAAAGGCAACAAGCCAATCAAAGTGAAAATTGGATTGTGAGGAAACACTTCTCTAAAAATAACTTAATTGTTGCTAAAAAAACAGCGTACTGGGATAAAATACATGATTTTGGGGGAAGACATGGACCCTTTCCTTGCTATCCTGTAACCTAAACATATATCGCAGCCATACAGCTTGATATTACAAATATAAATTCGAAAGGGGGTGAACCAAGTCACATAATACCCCTACCACCACATAGTTTATTTTTGTAATTGTAAAAACGACCATCATTTGTGGCGCCAACATTTTTGTCTTTGTTTCCTTCCACCTCCCACCTTTGGAAAGCACGTGTAAAAGTCTGTAAAATCATACTTCGCAAGTGAGTATTACTATTACGAGTACACAAACTACGGCCTCCATTCGCTACAACTTTGCTTTCTGCTCAAACAATTGACACAAATGTATTAAAACTGAAGCCGGGGCATCTACCGGAACTGATACTAAACTGATACTCGGCTTCGTGATGGCTTGTTTGCAGGAGTAAAATCGCATCATGCTTGGGTAAAACACTTTTGCAATTTTGCTTGAAAAGAGCTTTGTAGATCTACCGGAGCGAAAGCTATAAATTTGGAGTAAAGCTTAAGTTTCTTTTAACATCCTTGGTTATGTGTATGCGGGAAACAGGAAACATAAGGCGTAGCCAGTGGGTACTTAGAGGATTTAAAAGAGAAATCAAAATAAAACAAGATTCTTATATGGAATCGCATCTTATGGAAGGCATTTTTACAATTTTGACTGAAAAAAGAAGCCTAACTCGGTCAAGGTTAAAAACTAAGTAAAAGGCAAAGCCTCCTTTTTTCCCTTGTTTTCCCGCAAGCCATGAACAAAAGACATTGGCCTAAGGCGAAACCACAATCTTAAAGTCACAAAGTCAATTACAAAAGAAACGCACCAAGTAGTTATTTAGACCTACTACCTGATGCCCATTTTTTGTGTATCGAAAACAATCACTACTTCGGCGCCGCCATTCTCCTTGTTTAACCGTAGGCTTCTTCTTTCAAGCAATAAGAAGATGGGGATCATTGGAGTAAGGGCTATGTCTATCTTTTGCATAACGTTTTTGATGTCATCACTTTTTAAAGTGCACTCGGTGTGAAAACCAAAATTGAATATTCAGAAAAAATTGTTTTCGCCACTACACATTAAGCGAAGCGGATATAGCGGGCTGAAACTTTATTTTTTACTCCGATTTTACTAACGAGCGTCCTACGAGTAAGGCTGGCAGAGTCGGCTTGTATATAATTATAGGATTTATTTTCTGCAGATGACGAAACTCGTGTCATATTATCTGGGGAAGAAAAAAGTGATTACATAAATGCTTCGTATTTGCCAGTGAGTAGGCTTACGTGACAATTTATAGCTGTTGTAAAACCTAGAAAATTTGGAAAGCGTTTGTTTTCTCTTTACGAGGTGTATCTATCAATGATATCATCGCAGCATACGGCAAGGGTGGCTGCGAGTCTAGCAGCCCATCACGTTAATATTTCAAAAGTTCTTGAAAAGTATTGGAAGCTATTGGATTGTTGCGTCAGTAAATGCAAATGGTACGCTAGCGTAAGTATACTGTAGTGACGTCAGTAGTTACAATGATTAGAAACTGCAGTGCAATTGTGGGTGAGTATAAGTATTGTGACTGCAAATATATTTGGAAAGTAAGAGTACTTATTCTATGTTAACTGTGGTGCTCATACCTGTAAGTGAAACTGAAACAGGTTGCTGTGAATCAGATTCTCTTTTTGCGTGACATTCAGCTGCCCTATCCTCTTCAATCATATTTCCATTTTCCTAGGATTACTTTTGACCGCACTTCCTTATCTAAACGTGTACCTTTGTGGAAATCCAATTTCTCATCTCCTCTCAAGAACTCTCTGTTTCCTAATGGGGTTCTTTCAAAAGTTTCTTTGACATCTGTACAAGCTTTTTACCGATCTGTTCTCAGCTATGCTTCGCGCCATAGTTTCCTTTTCTCAGCATTACAAAAGTTTCCAAGTTTGAAAAACTTTGCTTAGCGGCCAGTTACACCATCACCGGTTGCTTCTCGTCTTCCGGTATCTCTCGTCTCTCTGAGATGTCTCTATCATGTGTACGAGTCATCCAGACTTATTCTGCTCTGTCCTTTGTAATCGGGCTCTTCGTTGTCCATCCTCTTTTGCATATTTAAGATCGGCCACACATGAAGTGAAACCAGCTTTTTAGGTCTCCTGGAGAGGTTTTGCAGCCCCTTGTTCTCTCATGCTCACTTTTTGTTCATCCAAGGAAGCTTTTCTTGCCTTCTCTTTAGACTCAAATCTTCCTTCAATGCAGAGCTCACTTTTTATTTTCCATGCTCTCGCTTCCTATTTGTTGCCAAGGTGCAATTCTTTCCTGCCTTTACTTTCTCTCCCATTTGACAAACTCGTGATTTGAACTTTTGGCTCTGTTCTTTTTCTTTTTGGCAAAGGAGGCTCTGGCGTACTTGCCAACTGATCTATTTGTGGCCCTGAGACCACTTTTTCCTGTTTGACAGGCTAGTGTGTTCAAGTTTTTCTGCTGAAGTCTGCGCCATTCTGCAAGTTCTTTGCGGCTGCTTCTTTGTTCTCTTGACAGCATCAACTAGTCTGCCACTTTTCTTCTCCTCTTAAACTTTTTCCCAACCTTGCCACACTTTCCTCTCTTTCGTCTTTTCGTCTTTCTCCTACCCATTAGCACATTTGGAAGAAAATATCCAATCTCTCTTTTTTTCTATCTGGTCTGATAGAGTCTCCGGTCACGCATTATGTAGACTTCACTTCACTTCACGCAATAGACTTCACTGTGCTTTCTATCGTTTTTGCTGCAACAGACACTTCTGTTAAACTCTTATCTTTCTAGAATATCGTTGACATAAGTTTATTTTTCCAAGTTTTTGATATTCAAATATTTGCTATCACCTTAGCTTTTTTGTTCTTGTACCCTTTTTACCTTTGTTGATCTTTTTTTATAAACTTGCAAATTATCGTAGCAGTTTGGTTGGCACGTCAGCTTGGAGATCCTGAACAAGACGTAGAAATGATTGCTACGACCGCTGGCTTCCGAGCGGTCTACTAAAGAATACACGTCAGGATATACAAAGCAGTGTTTAGAAGTATAGAGATCTCCTACCTTCAGAGTAATATCAAGGATTTTTTTCAAGAGCAACAAAACAAAGCAATAATGCTATCACAAAAAACGAACAAATATTACATGGTGTTGCCACTGCGTTAGTGCACACTTTTTGTGCAATATACTCTCCCATGTGATGAAGTATTTTCCAAACTTATGATTAGAGAATGTACAAAAGTCTAAAGTTTTCTTATTTTTATAGGGTTTTAGAGGAGATAGATCCTTTATAACCTGCCAAGGTCCACTTGCTAACACCGAATGCGATTTTTGGCGAATGATTTGGGAAAAAGAAGTTTACTGTATTGTTATGCTCTGCAACCTTAAAGAGAAAAAATCTGTGAGTAATTTCATGGAATAAACATGCTTCGAACATCCTAACACTCATTTTTCTTTTAAAGGCATAGAGAAAAAGGAACAAAAAACCTGCCTTTTTTTCAAAAATTTGTTGCTTGATGTTTTGCATAATTCAGAGCTTTGAAGTTGGAAAAATATTTCATCTTTATCAAAATCTCGGCCAACATAAAATTTTGCCCCACATTCTCCCCGTTCAAATTTTCTGAATACGCCCCTGTTTGTTTTATTGTATGCTCGGATCTAAATATTTTGTCTGTTTGCCTGTATTTTAAAACGGAGTTACCGCAGAGATTCAGCCGTGAAAAGCAGGTTTAATGCAGGCATTGGCCGAGATTTTTGATCAATGGTTAGCTCTGCGCTCAAGTTTTGCAAATTGTTCGGTTATGTGAGTTCAGTTCTCGAAAGATAGCTACTAAAACAAGAAAGAAATTCAATAAAATTCGGCCGATTAATTACACCTCATATTCAAAATTGATTATTTTAACACATCAAAAGACAACAGTAGATATTTATCTTTAACTGCGACCCAATTCTTACTCAGCCGAAAAACTGTTAATATTATGAAACAATCTATTGATTTTTGTCGAATCTTATGTTTTAGTTTGTTTTTGTGGAACCCACAGGCATTTTTGGAGGCATCATGAACAGCGATTTGGTTACGATGTACTCGATCGTTTGTCGACATCACACAAATAATGCAAAAAATCTTGTTGGTCGATAGTCATGACCAAAAAATCGAATAAGGGACCAGAAGAAGAAGAAGGAACAAAAGAATGCTGCATCCCATTGCGACTGATTACAAACATACATCTTTAACAAAGTTCTAAAATACATTCTTTTCTGGATCTCCACGACTTTCAATAGAAGTCCCTATAAAAAATGTTCCAAACTAAAAATAGCTACAACGAGAAACGTTTAGTTAATGCGCAAAATCTATTTGCTCCTCTAGTTTAACCTCTTGACTCACACCTTGCTGATTGCATGATCACCATCGCAAGTTTCAATTTTGAATTTTTACAGATCAAGTGCCACCAGTATTGGCCGAATGTAAATTGTTCCGGCACTTACGAAAGTCTTGTAGTGACGTGCTTGGATGAAACTTCCTCTGCGGAAGTTGTTACCAGGACAATAAATGTAACTCACAGCGTGACTCAAGTAAGAAAAATAGCACAACCGAAAAATAGAAAGTTGAATTGAGTTTTGTATTTTGTTCTTTCGCAAACAAGACCCTTAATTTTGTACAAGGAAAAACCTATGTTTACTCCGGCTATAGAGTTACCCGTAGCCTACTACTGGCACAGTGTCTTTCTACTTTGAGCGATGCAACTAAGCAGGAGATTGCTGCTAAGTGCTTTCGTGATGGCGCAAGAAAACAAAAACTAATTGCAAATCGATCTTCCTCATACTGACGATTTTCGAACGCTCTATCTTATGAGCAGAGTTGGATTAAGGCAGGCGTGGTCCCTGCGCAATTACACAAAACTGGGCCTCATTGCCAGAGCTTCTCGCAACTATTTTTTGAACTCAAAAAAGGCTTTCTGGAAAAAAATTAACTCTTTGTGAAAGCCCCTAATTGATGATGGACGCAGGCGCCCCTTGCGCCTCTCGCCTAATTCACAATTGACTATTATCTATTTACATCTTCTAATCTTTTCATTGGGTATCAAACCCTTTTGTAAAGATTGGTAGAGGACTTTTGCCAAGTGAAAATAAGTGTTTTTGACTTTACGATTGATCACACCCTCGATTTGGAAAAACAAACCTTCGTTGAAGTCGACGTGTTGTCAAAATTAGATTGTAATATTACGGTAAAAACACGTAAGTCTAGCCTTGTTTTTGAATCGTATCGACAAAGAAACAGCCTTCTTTCTAATTTAACTTGTTACTTAATTATTCAGTTTTTTTTACTAACTTATTGGCATGGCTTTAATACACTTGTAATTTCGCGCACGTCGTTATGTTATTTTGGTATGACGTGTGTAATCTAACGACTGTTTTTATAATTAATTACTTTTACTAAACATAATAGCTTTTGGTTAGTGCAGTTCTTCTTTGATTATCCAGCTTACTGATAGAAACTACTGCCAGGACATTACACTCGCAGATATTTTTAGGCAAGTCCAAGTCAGGCGTCATTGTGCCAGGCAAAGTCCAAATCCGGCTCAAAATTTTTCTGAAAACAAGAATTACTGGCACGAAAATAATATATCGAGCGACGCTTTTGGAAAATTGAAACGACGCCTCAGCGCGCCGCGACGCGCAGTTTCTAAATCCACTAAATAAAAAAATTAATTTGCCAAGTGTTGATGATACTATCATCCATTAGCTTATCATATCTGGTGTTCCAAAATTACCATTTCGTACCACAGTTTAGTATGTCTGGTTTACAGGAATTACCATCTTGTACAATATTTCACTAAATTAAACTCAAGACTTGTCTGTGAAAACTTCTTCTTTAAATCCGCAATAAAACCCACAAACAACCCAAGTCCAATACCCTGTACCGTATAGATTTTATTGTTTTAGGAATTTCGTACCATTACTCAAATGCACTACATTTCTTGGCCTGACTATGGCGTTCCAAGGAATCTAAAGTCTGTAATATCACTTAGAAGTAAACTCAACTTATTAATAAAAAACAAACAGCACCACCCTGTGGTTGTTCACTGCAGGTAAGAAAACCAAGATGTTTTTTCAGTCTGACAGTATACTTTCAACTAGATTTTATGCATACATCTTGAAGTTTTGTTGTATCGCAGAACTGTGATATCCGCTTAAAAACAGTATCAAGTCTGTACGATTTACAGTCCAGCAAATTTCCAACATTCGGCCTTGATATCAACTAGTTTAGATTGTAAATTTGTGTAAAGTTTATCGTGATTTGTTTTTATTTGCACTTACTACAAGTATTCTGGTTTCGTGCAATGCTGACGCTTACAAAGTTGAAATCGTTGGCTTTTATACATTTATGCTCCGTTTACAAGTCTTTAATTAGTCTGGACCGCTGAAACAAATAGATCGCTTGGCCCCACCACCTGTCTGCCAAAGATGAAAGAATACAGTTAAGTGGCCTTCCCAAACGCACAACAGGCGAACTTGCCAGTTTTTTCTTCACATTTTTTTTCGGCTGAGCAGCATGCAGCTAAGCTGTAAATATTTTAAATATGTAATTAAATAGATGTAATTAATGTAAATATATAATTAAATATGTAATTATGTAGATATGTTGTTAATATGTTTATGTAATTAAAGATGTAGATATGTAATTAAATATGGTTCAAATATGTAATTAAATTAAATAGCATGCAGCTAAGCTGTAAAATAAGCTGCAAATATCAAAGGGAATTAAACACAGATTTACCGACAGAGACGTGGACATTTCAATCACTGCAGCGTCACGCTGGTTGCTTTAATTTGCCATTTTTTATTCCTTTCAGTGTATTTTTCAAAACTTGTATGATCTAATTGCAGGCCTGTGTATCGAGGGTGGCTCGTTCTGTTAAACGATGTTTTAAGAGGCAACGCTTTTGCAGAAACGCCCTTCAAAAATAGGCATTTTTATTTGATGGCAGTTCTCTAGTTCACTTTTAGTGTTGCGTGCTTTAGTGACGGCATTGACTTAGCGACCGTATTGGCAACACTTAACCAAGGCAAAGATTTTTTGTAACTACAACCTCCCCTCTTTCGCATAAGAGCAAGGTCAAACAGAAAACATATATGGCCTTGCCTTGACCTTAGTAGGTCTGTGGGAAACAAGGTGTAACAAGAACGGTTAAAGAGTGAACACATTCTTTCGTTTTTCTCTTTGGCATTAATTTCCATAAATAAGTCATTAGAAGAGCGGATCACAGCTGTTTTGGTATCAAATATGCCGGGAATAATTTTTACTAACAAAATTTTGGCAGTAGATGAATAACTCATTTTTGAGGCTTCTCCCACTTTATTTATCTAACCCTGATAGCCAGTCCTGTGGTACAGATTAGATAAAGACTTTTATAGAGAGCCATATTTTGTTAGCACTCCTTTCGTGAAAAAATTCGGTTAATGCCTATGGATATTGTGTTTGATTTAGTGCTGGAGTTGGGAGGTCAGGTACTTTTGTAGCCTTAGACTCTCTTTTCTATGACTTTGAAAACAAGGAAATTATTAATGTTTATCAAGCCGTGATGGAACTGAGAGAATGCAGACGATACATGGTCCAAACTTTGGTGAGAACTTTTTATTGAATTGACTAAATGCATGGAATCACTCAATGCAGCGGTTTATAAGGAAGAGCTTTCCTGTCTAAAAGATTTTGCCAAGTGTAATGCTGAAGGGTAGAAGATTTATATCAGGGGCGCACAAAGTCTGTAAAAATATATAGCATTTTAAAAGGCTGAATTCCCCTCTTTCAAAAGTGAGTAACTTCTATGCTTTTGCTTCTCTGATGACGTAACAATGCAATTTAGTTGAATGACGAAGCTCAGAGCAATGGAGCTTTGACTTGCCATCAAAATGTTTGTAATTTTGGCCCCGTTGTCAGTTCTACGCTGCTGTACATTAGGGTTATGACATTGTTACATCCTCATATCTCTAATTCGTGATTTGATAAATTTTTGTCGGGAAACAAAGAAAATATCTTTTGTCTCGATAAATTTTCACACGTCACCTCGAAATTAAAAAGGTTGATTGTTTTTAAATTAATTTGCCACATTCAATCTCAGAATGAGAAATATTTAAGGACAACAAGGATGCTAAAATACAACTAAAACAACACTTGCATTCAGTTGATCTGAAAAATATCTCACTTTTTCTTTGCTCCTCTTTTTTAGGCAAAATAGCCTTTTATATTCTGAAGATAATCACTGGACATTTTCTTTGCTATCATCAAAAAGCTAGCTCAAAGCATCGGGCTTTTATTTATTGACACATACATTTGCGGTTTTCATAAACTTGTCCATCTTTGTCAAAATCACCTGATCGGACACTTGAGAAAAATCCCACCTATTTTCACATAATTCTGTAACTTCTTTGAAATTATATTTCTCGTAACGTTTTACATTTTTCATCCACTGAAGTCATTTACAAAAGTACTGCTCCTCGTTTTTGCTGTGCCTGCTGGAACCTGTCTGTCCAAATCTCTGGTGGTCTGCATACGGCTTAAACAGAGGGAGGACTCCAGCCCCATATAAATTTACCGTTAATGTAGGCCCTTAATTATATCGTAAAAACAAAATGGATTCAAAACCTTATCCCCTAGCTTAATTATCTTACTCACGCTTAAATACCAATCTTTTGAAATGGTTACAGAATTCTCAAATCAACAAATGCTTGATTGTGACGCAACTATTAGTTTTACTTTGTTGCATTACCTGCCAAAACTCAATAGCTTGCTCTCCCTTTGTTGTTATCCCAGGCTATCAGCAAATCTCTTCATAACTCTGATGCTAACTAAATAGCCTACAGTAGTCTACGTGCCGGCTTACTAAAATCTGTTATTAAACTACTCTGGAAATGTAGCGAATACGTTTTTTCCTGTTTTGATTTATCCTTAAGTGCTTTGCTAATATCCTTCAGATTGTACCCTACCTGTGTTGGTTGTGTAGGGCAAAGTTGTGCTGTTATGTCTGTACAGTAGCTAACTTTTGGTTATGTGTTTACTTAGTTATTTTTACTCAAATATGCTGATTTCAATCTCGATCGAGATATTACAAGACTTCCTAAAAATGGTATTTACAATTTCCCTGCTTGCCCTCAGGACGTGAGAGACAGGGAGTTCGGAGAAAAGCTTGCAAGTTTGCTTGGTATAGGATAGCGTAGAATAAGGCACTTAGTCGTATTCCTTGACCTTCACGGAGGAAACAAATAGAGGGCCAAAGGGTCTAATCGTGGTGGTGGCTTAGTTTACCAAACGCTATCAAACAGAGCGTGAATTCTAAGGCAAAAATGTAAAATCAAACAAAAATATTCAACCATTGATCATGTGTGACCGGGCGTCGAATCTATTGAATGCAGTGGCGCAGCAATTGGTTTGGTGTCTATTCGAGGCAGCTTAATTGAAGTAGACGACCATTTTTGACTGATAGACAAGATTTTAGCTGTGTGTGAACACAGGATTTGCACACCGATATTCATGATTAATGATTAAATGCCGACGCGATGGCGTAGTGGTTAGAGAGTCCGCTTCGCAGTCGGTAGACCTGGAGTTCATTTCCCTTATCGAGTCATGCCAAAAGACTTTAAAAAAAGATATTCACAGCTTCCCTGTCTTACGCTTTCCATTTAAGGGATGTTGTGGAGAACAAACCGGCAAGTTTGCTTGTTCTGTTCTTGGACAAGCCCCTTAACGGGATGCTATCACCTTTATGTGGAAGACAGGTGGCCGAAACATCTCAGAAATGGTAACTCTCAAGCGATTGCGGACATCCCGTCCAAAAAGACAGCGATACAATACGCTTCTTGTTAATGAAAGATAAACATGGACAATAAAAAAAATGATTTGCTTGATCTGAAATATGGCAGCATTTTTTGCTTTTACACAAGACGGCCAAATCTATGCTACGCCATCGATTGGTTAGCTGTTTCTGTATTCCAATTTCAAATTATAATTGATTGCGGATGTGGCATGAAACTGGATATTTATCTATTGATGCTGCGATTTTTATCGATGGAGTCATTGAGTTTAGACATGTTTTGTTCTAAAATATTTCCGAAAAAGAATTGATATGTTCGTGGATTTCGATTCTTGTGCTGTAAAATTAAATTTAGCTATGAAATTATCTACTAACATTTTTTAATGATTAAACTGTCAAAGATTTACAATTCCTTGTCATAAGCATGCATAAATTGTGCGAAATTTTTACATATAACTCAGAAAATTGGCCCTTTTGAGTTATTGCTCCAGGCCCCTCCCTTGTTTCTGGAAAGTCCACTGCTGAATGTTACCTGTAGTTATTGTGAAGTTTTGTGATACAATAAACAAAACACAATTTCTGATTAAGACCTAATATTGCTTCTGCTTTAGGACTGGCAATCATCTGTATTATAGGGGGGTGTATACATGGCAATTCAAATTTTTAATTTCGCGGTGACCTTTTCAAACATCTCGAAAAATTGCGATGCTTTTCACTACTTTTATACAAATATTCATCAATTAATGGTAGAAGAAATCTTTTACAAGAAAAAAAGTTACCAAATGCCATAACCCTATGGTGCACTGAAGGAAGACAATTTACAGCAACTTTCCCAGTTTGGTTGTTGCAACTTTGATAAAAATGCCATTAAAAGTATGAAAAATTGTCAGATTATTTTTAATGCAGTAAACTTGTGAGTTCTCACCCAGGAAAGGGCGTAATCTCGCACAATTTTTAAGATTATTTTAGAACAACCGTCTCAAAGTAAGAGCCTTTTCACTATGAAGATCTTTTTTGGGAGATGTCCGGCAATAAAGGTTTTTTAAATAATTGCCACCGAAATGACTTTTTTTAGAGATTGTCCAGCAAAAAAAGTCTGTTTAAGATCTTCACACGATATTTTGAATCTTTTGGTCACATTGATAATGTTTTGGTTGTATCTTAGGCGTACAAATCCTTTAGAACCTACTTACTACAGATTTACGCCACTGCACAGAAGCTCTTACATTTATACCGTCATTGCTCTATATAATAAACTCTTGCTGCAGTCGCAGTAGCCTAGGGATTTTGAAATCGCCGCAGTTCTTTGTTATTAAGAGTTAGACATATCCGAAAAAAACCGTGGGTATTGTTGCTTTACCACCAGCTTCAGTTGTGACTGGCAGTTTGTAAATACGCGTGCCTATAAGTTGTTTTATGTTGACTTTGTTTTAACCAGAAGATGAAAATAAACTAAAACATTCTAATATGTAATTTCTTTTGTCCAGGGGCAATACTTGTTGATTTATGCATGCCTCTTATATTTCCATTTGTTTAAATATGAGTTCCCTAAAATAAGCAGTGCAACTTTATGCGAAGAAGGATCAGATCTGGAAATCTCGCAAAATTCTTCGCCTTCTCCGCTGACACAACTCGATTTGCAGAACACTGTGCCCACAATTTTGCAGACAGAGTCACAGCAAAAACAATCTGATACCTCATCTAACAGTATTCATTCCACTGAACAGCAGAATGTAACTGATGTCAAGGAAACTGATTCACAAACTGCGTTTATGGGTCCAGGTTATTCTAAAGAAATCTATTTTGATGATGTCCAAACCAATACAAATGCTCTAGTCGTACCAACAATTCGACTTCCTGGGCAGCAGTTACCAACTACAACGCAATCACAAGCTTCAAATAGTCACGTTTATGATCAAGCCAGTGATGTTCAGTTCAAAAAAATCCAATCAAAATCTTCCAATGTTGATCTTGATGAAAAATATAGTAGCTTACAATCCGAGACTACGCAATTACAAGCTTTGTATACTGATCCTGTTGAACAATCTACTGGTTTTCAATCCAGTAGGGAGCTGTTACCAAATGAAACGCAACCACAAACTTCACTCACTAATGCTGATGATCAAGCCAGTGATCTTCAATCCAAAAAAATGCAATTAGCTTTGAATAGTGATCCGGATGAACAAATTAGTAATTTAAAACACAAGAAAACTCAAATAGAAGGTTCGTGTTTCGATTCGGATAAAAAAGCCAGTGATTTTCACTTCACTGGGCAGCAGCTATCCATTGAAATACAATCACAATCTTCCTGTACTTACGATGATAAACAAGCCAGTGATTTTCATTCCGAGAAAATCCAATTACAGACTTCACTTGTTGACCCTGATAAACCAGCCAGCGATCTGCAATCTACAAAAACTCAATCGCAAGCTTTATATATTTGCACCGATAAACAAGCCAGTGAACTTGAACCTTCGAAAACTCAATTACAAACTTCGCACATTGATTCTGATAAACAAGCCAGTGATCCTCAATCCAAAAAATGCCAATTTCAGGCTTTGAAGGTTGGTCTTCAAGAACAAATCAATGGTTTACAATCTAAGAAAACACAATCACAAGCTTTGGGTGTTGATCGTGATGAAGCTCAATTTCAGAAAATCAAGTCACAAGCATTACATGCTGAGTCGGATAAACAAGTCCTTGGTTTTCAATCCAAAAACACCCAATCACAAGATCTATATATTTACGCTGATAAACAAACCAATGGTTTTCAATCCAAGAAAACCCGATCACAAGCTTTAAACATTCACGCTGATAAACAAGCCAATTGTCTTCAGTTTAAGAAAACCTTATCACAAGCTTTATATAACTACGGTGATAAGCAACTCAATGGTTTTCAATCTAAGAAAAACCACGTACAAGCTTCAGATGTCGATCCTGATAAGCAAGCCAGAGGTATTCAAGTCAAGAAAATCCAATCACAAAGTTTGTACGTTTACTCTGATAAACAAGGCAGTGGTATTCAATCCAAGAAAACCCAATCACAATCTTCACATACCAACGCTGATAAACAAGTCAGTGGCATTCAATCCCAGAAAACTCAAATACATGTACAAGCTTCACATGCTGATTCTAAGAAACAACCCAATGATTTTCTGTTTAAAAAAAAACAATCACAAGCTTTATATATTTATACTGATAAGCAAGCTGATGGTGTACAATCCAAAAAGAAACAATCACAAGCTTTATATACTCAGGCTGATAAAAAAGCCAGTGGATTACAATCCAAGAATACCCAGTTACAAGCTTCACATACTTACGCTGATGAACGAGTCAGTAGTCAAGTCAAGAAAACTCAATTACAAGGTTCGCATATTGATCATGATAAACAAGCCAGTAGTATTCGATCTAAGAAAACCCAATCACAAGTTTCTCATACTTACGCTGATAAACAAGCCATTAATTTTCAATTCAAGAAAACCCAATTGCAAGCTTTGAAAGTTGATCCTGATAAACTAGCCAATGGCAATCTATCCAAAATAACCCAACAGGAAGCTTTGCAGGTTGATTCTGATAAACCAGCCAGGGGTATTCTATCTCAGAAAATCCAATCGCAATCTTCGCATACATACGATAATAAAGAAGCCAGTGGGTTTCAATCTAAGAAAATCCAATTACAAGCTTCGCATGTTGATCCTGAAAAAGAAGCCGATGATTTTCAGCAATTACCTACTGAAACACCATTACAATCTTCATATACTTATGATGATGATCAATCTAATGATATTCAATTCAAAAAAACACAATCAAAATCTTCGTGTTGTGATCCTGACAAACAAGCCATACATTCGCAATTTACTTGGCAGCAGTTGATTACTGAAACGCAATCGCAATTTTCTTGTACTTACGTCGATGATCAATCCAGTGATATTCAACTCAAAAAAAAACAATCACAAGCTTCGCAAATTGATCCTGATAAACAAGCCTGTGGTTTTCAATCTTATAGGCAACAGTTGCCGACTGAAACGCAATCGCAATCTTCGTACACTTACCTTGATGATCGATCCGGTGATATTCAATCCAAGAAAACCCAATCACAAGCTATCCGTGTTGATCCTGATGAACAAACCAGAAATTTTCTCTCCAAAAAAGCACAATTCCAAACTTCACATCTTGATCCAGATAAACAAGCCCGTGGTTTCCAATTTCCTAGGCAACAGTTGTCGATTGAGGCGCGATCACAATCTTGCTATACCTGTGATGACGGTCAAGACAATGATATTCAACCCAAAAAATACCAATCACAACCTTCGCATGTTGAAGCTGATGAACAAACCAGCGATCTTGAATCCATGAAAATCCAATCACAAGCTTCGCAAATTGATCTTGATAAACAAGCCTGTGATTTTCAATCTTATAGGCAACAGTTGCCGACTGAAACGCAACCGCAATCTTCGTACACTTACGTTGATGATCAATTCAGTAATATTCAATCCAAGAAAACCCAATCACAAGCACTGAAAGTTGATCCTGATGAACAAGCGAGTAGTTTACAGCACAAGAAAATCCAATCACAAGCTTCATATATTTACGATGATAAACAACCCAGTGATATTCAATTTAAGAAAACCCAATCACAGTCTCCACATATGTGCGCTGATAAACAAGCCAGCGATCTTTAATTCATGAAAACACAATCACAAGCTTCGCATATTGATTGTGATAAAGAAGCCAATGGTTTTCAATCCAGTAGGCAGCAAATTTACCAAGTGAAAGGCAATCTTAGGTACAAATCATCGATGTAGCTTTGCATTTACCAAATGAAACATTCAGCTTGTTTAGTGAAGCAGAATCAGTCAGTAAGCTCTGAAACGAAATACACCGTTGACACTGAATCAAGCCATTCAGCAAAGTGCACCTGAAGCCTTAAAACTTGTTGAATAAAAATATATATGTATTGCAAAATTCACTTTGTGTTTGGTAAATCGGAACAGTTGGCATATATTATCAAATAAAACAATAAACAGCGAAAATTCTTATTTGAAAAATCTGATTTGGGGCGTTAGATGCAGTAATTTGACTCAATAAAAATAATTTATTAAAAAAATTATTAGATTCCAAAAGAGAACAATTATTTCAATTCAGTACAAAGAAATGTTTAGAAGTTAGCGGAGTTTCTTTTTTGTAAGTTATGACTGTAGTAAAAGATTTACGGCAATTTTCTTTGCTTGTCTAAAATTCTTGTGATGGAAACCAACAACACAAAAAGTTTTGGCACTTGTGAATTTGGGCTCTTGCTTTTACTCCATACTGCCTACGCAATAACTAAATTACACAGTTTGTTTCGGCCGGCAACTAAATAATTTTCAGCTGATTGCAATTATAGATGACCACGTAAGTTTTGCTGTTTGGAGTAGAAAGCACAGTACTCTATTCGGGATCATTAAATCAATAGGTTTTTTTAGAAAGATTAGTCATGCTGGAAGGCCGACCAATAGCGTAGTATAACCGACGCGATGGCGTAGTGGTTAGAGCGTCCGTTTCGTAGTCGGTAGACCTGGGGTTCAATCCCCTTGTTGAGTCATACCGAGAGACTTTAAAAAATGGTATCCACAGCTTCTCTGCTTGGCGCTCGGCATTTAGGGGATGTTGTGGAGAACAAGCCGGCAAGTTCGCTTGTTGTGTCCTTGAGCAAGACCCTCAACGTGACGCCCCCGCCTTCATGTGGAAGACAGGTGGCCAGGTCTTTAGAGGGATGGGCTCGGCCAGGCGTCTTAGCCTAAGATTCGCTCCATGATAAACACAACCAAAAGCAAATTAGTCATCTGCAGCGCCCCAACGGCAATCGCCATGAGATAAATAAGTAAGTAAGTATGCTGGAAGGATAGAATGTTGAACGCATGGAAGAGGCTTAATCAATATTGTGCGAACTGCTTTTACGCGAACTGCTTGCAAAGTTTAACCGTCATCAACGGCGCTAACAACTAAAAATATATTTGACAGTTTGCTTTTAGTAAACAGAATAATAGTCAGATAAACTATTAATTTATCATAAGAAAAAGTGATTTCTCTAATGCATTTACAGTATCTGTAAAAAAAATTTAAATCGCACAGTAAAGCCGCGAATAAGTTTATCTTATTCCACTAATTAGCAGTTACAACAGCTCTTATACAGCAAAAACTCAAAATCGCACAATAAAACCATAAGTTCTATCTGCAAGCTATCTGCGTACGTGTACTTTATCTTTTCCAAAATTACAGGGCGTACAGATATGGAACTTGAAACGGTTGATTATCTCTTTAGGGTGAGTAACAATAATGAGGTTTGTGACGTCATCATGATGTTGCAATGAAAGAAGTTAATAAAACATTCAGATGTTACACGAGGAAAGCGACTTAATTTGATTTCTTGATAGAGGAAAGCGCTCTTTTACTCGAACAAAAACCAGACTCTAACTTACCGTATAGCAAAAATTTTATCTCTTCAAAGTGTAAGATGACGTCCCAACAGACCGTTTATTGCACAATTTGTTTTCATTACTTTCTCAAAAATTACTCAACATAGAAACGCGAGTGAAAGCTTTTTCGGGAGATATAAACAAGATGATTTCAATAAATAAATTCTGCGACGATTAGTGCTGTATTGACAATGCAAATTTATTTTTATTTTAAGCATTTTAACCCCTTTGCGCATGCTTTATTTTTTTCTTGAACGCTTCAAATTCGCTTTGTGATGTCACAATGTTGTTTAGTATCTTCTAGTAATGATAACGTTTATTCAAGTTGATACAAGCTCTTACCGAGCATGCAAAAAACTTCAATATCCGTCTACGTTTCGAACAGCCATACAGCTGTTTTTAGTCAGGACTAATAATAAACGAAAGCACGAGTGAGGCAATATAAATAGTGTGCTACGCGATCGAAAAAAAAAGACAAAAAGTTTAAACACGAATAATAAACAACTGTAGATTACGTCAAATTATCATAAATTTCAGAAAAAAACAATTTTCTTTATCATTGATTGAATTTTCAGAATTATGAATAAAAAAAGATTCAAGAAATCGACGTTTGGTAAAATCTATTTCAAAGGTTAAAATTTTGCTATGATCCCAGTCAACTCGGTGATCTTTGGTGATGACATGCTCAACCAACGCCGTTTTTTTATTAAAATTGTTGTCATCAACTTTTGCCAGATTCGCTGGCCTCAAAGCCCTTTTATACTTAGCCAATCTTGTTTTGTAAGCCCGTCCAGTTTCCCCAAATTAGATACCAGTGCAATCTCGACAAGGAATCTGGTAAACTACACCAGGTCTAGATGATCCTTCCACGGAGTCTTTTGCCTTTGGTAACCTGTCTTTTAAAGTTAAATGCGGTTTGCTACTAACCAAAATTTCTACGTTTCTTTTTCTTAAAATTTTTGACAAAGTCTTAAAGTATCTTGGAACATAAGGCAAAACAACACGTGTTTTAATTTCCTTGTTATCGGCAAACGATAAATTTGCTTTTGTTTTCAAACTTTTAACTGTGCGTTTTGGAAACAATTTGGGATAATCATTCTTTTTTAAAGCTTCCATAATTTTTGAAGTTTCTAATGTTTTATTTGCCCGCTTGGAATTTAATTGTGATTGAGCTCTTTTTAAAAGACACTTTACCAGTCCTTGCTTCTGACTCATAGAATGCGCTGAGTTGAAATTTAGATATCTGTTAGTGTGCGTTGGCTTTTTATAAATCTTTGTCATTAACCCCCCACTAGCTTCTCGAGTAACACAGACATCCAAAAAAGGTATGGAATTGTTGGTCTCATGTTCTGTGGTAAATTTTATACTGGCTTCAATGTTATTAATATGATTGTGAAATTCATCAACCTCTGTTTTTTTAATAATAACAAACGTGTCATCAACATATCTCCTCCACAATTTGGGTGGGTTTAAAAAGGTTGACATTGCTCCTTCCTTTACATTCTCCATCACTAAATTTGCGATTATGACCGAAACAGGTGAGCCCATTGCGACACCAAATATTTGACGATAAAATTTACCCCCAAAATAAAGATACGTATTATCAAGACACAAATTTAATGCAGTCATTATATCAGTTAGGGTAAGGTCAGATCTGTTATCAAGGATGTCATCCTTTTTAATCGTTCTAATACAACGGTTTTGGCCACATCAACTGGCATTTTAGTAAACAAAGAAATGATATCAAACGAAACCATGCATTCATCATGATTGATTGTCAAATTTTTTATTGATTGCCAAATTGATTGATTGTCAAATAACAAATTCATAGGAATTCTTCACAGTAAAACCATTAGCGCCGACTGGCGGTGTCAATAAAACAACAATGAACTTGGACAAATTATAAAGCGTTGAATTTATAAAGGAAGCAATAGGTCGAAATGGAAAACCAGTTTCATGAATTTTTGGTAACCCATAAACACGTGGAGCAATGAAATCAGTGCTGTGTAAATAACGGTAGGTCTGTTGTGAAATGCGATTTTTCGTAAAAAGCATGTAAACAACTTTATTAAGTTTACGTTCAATATTACCTGTTAAATCAGATTTCAAGGGGGCGCATGTGTTACTGTCGCTTAACAAATCATTAATTATTGAATCATAATCAGATTTGTCTAAAACCACAGTGCAGTTTCCTTTGTCAGCATGTGTGATGAGGATTTTCTTATTCTTCGACAAATTTCCTAAAGCTTGTTTTTCTTCATTAGTGAGGTTAGAAGGAACTTTTTTTTATGAATTTAGAACGCTTAAATTTTGCTTCTGGTGATATTGGCAACAGATGCAGGGAGAAGTCGTAGACCTTTTTCTGCTTCCGATATAATTTTTTGTTTGGGAATTGTTTAAACAGCAAAATTTGAACCTAATGCCAAAACTTTGGTTTCCGTTTCTGTCAGCCGATGTTTCGAAATATTAATCACCCACTTGCTATCGGCGTTTTCAATTCGATTTCTCCTCCCTGTGGATGACTTCAACTGGGTTAATTCATCATCGCTATGCTTAAGTAACTGTTTGTGCTCTTTCCTGGTTACAGTTTCATAATATTGTCCAAAGATTTTGAAGTCCTCCAAATCTATCTCTGCTCTAAGCTTCTCTTCCAGTTTTTCAATTTCATTATAAGAAAAATTTATCCAAAAATGTGATTTACTAATCCGTAGCTTTAAATGCCGAAAACCAAAAGTTTCAGCCAGTTTTTTTTCCCGCAACTGAATTAATTGGAGATTTAAATTTTAAACTTTTAGGCAAAATATCTTCTCGTAAGCATGAATGATTAAAGTGAAGATGCCCTCTGTGTCTTGCTATCCTTTTACCTTGGAACATTAGATTGCGTAAATCACGTAATGTTCGTGAACCATAACGGTTTATTTTATACAATCGTGGGGAAACCTGACAAATCTTAATCTCTGAGACATATCAATCAAAAGTTGCGAGGTTGAACAAATTAACCAATTTATAACCCAACCTATTATGACAAACTAACTGTTGAGTGCTTGACTGTGGGTCAGCTTTGTGTATTCCTAGTTGCTCTTATGACAGGACCTAGCAATATATGCGTAGCCAGCGATTTAGATCATACAAATAGACCTGCAATTACGAAAAGTTGTAGGTAGTATGGTAAAGATTTAATAGCATATTTTTTGAAATCTTGCAGCAATCCCTTTGGCCATTCCCTTCCCTTCAACTTTACATTCTTACTTTCATGCAAGTAGTAAAACTAATGGATAAAAATTTGTGAAATCGTGAGTAGTTTTGATTAACCGACGCGATGGTGTAGTGGTTAGAGCGTCCGTTTCGTAGTCGGTAGACCTGGGGTTCAATCCCCTTGTCGAGTCATACCGAGAGACTTTAAAAAATGATATCCACAGCTTCTCTGCTTGGCGCTCGGCATTTAGGGGATGTTGTAGAGAACAAGCCGGCAAGTTCGCTTGTTGTGTCCTTGGGCAAGGCCCTCAACGTGACGCCCCCGCCTTCATGTGGAAGACAGGTGACCCGGTTTTGCCTCCGAATAGAGGGTTGGTGGCAGGAAGGGTATCCGACCGTAAAACAAACGCCGTGTTATAAAAATGCAGATGTCTGCTGTGGCGACACCTAATCGGGAATAAGCCGAAAGACAAAGAAGAAGAAGTGAGTAGTTTTAATTGTGAGCAAGTTCAATTCTTAAGTAAGCCCATGCAGGAAACTGGGCAAATGAGACGTCACTGGGACTCCAGAAACTTTGAAAGAAATATAGCTGCTCTGCACAACGCTTTATGATATTTTTCCATTCGATTCCCATTAAAAATGGTACTTTTGAGTTTGTAACAAGAATCAATTGGCTATATGTCAATAAAACATTAACTTTTTGTTACTATTCTTACAACTATCCATTGGGTGAAGCAGCAGCCGTCTCAACTGATATTCTTAACCTCCACATTAGTGTTAGAGCCCTAGTGTTGTAATAACTTAACTGCGAGTGCTTCGCTTGCGGTTGCTTTGTTATTACTTGACTACGTTTACGCCAAAAACAAGCAACATACGAGCAGCAAGAGTTAGGTCATTTAAATAGCCAAACAATTACTAAAATATCGTAAGAATTGAGTTTAATTTTTCCTACTTCATTCTTGAAAATACAAACCAATTACCTTGATAAACCAACTACTCTTCCACAAGATCAAGAATATGCTTCAGTGCTCTTCATAAAATGAACGAAAAAAACTTTGTAAAATAGTTGGCGTTTTCATTTGTGAGCAAGTCCAGTTCCTAACTTCGCCTATGCTGGGACCAGGGCAAGCAAAACACACTCAGGGACTTTGAAACTTTGGTTGCAACATAGCGGATATGCGCAAATACTTTATATTGTTTTTTTTGATCTATTCCCTTTTCAAAATACGGTACTTTTAAATTTGGTACGAGAATTGGCTGTCAATAAAATATTGACTTTCTATGATAGTTCTCACTGCGAGCCATTGCGCGGAGCCATCTGATGCGACATTCTCAACATCGACATATTCTGATAGGGGGCTTCTATTGTAATAACTGTGAGTGCTTCACTTCGGGCTAATATGGTCTTTCCCAACTGCAATTATACCAAGACGAAGCAGCATACGCATAAACAGAGGTTTTTGCTGAACATGTAAACCTGCGATAACAAAAAAGTTCTAAGTAGTGGGCCTAAGATTTCACAACTTTAATATGGTTTAAAACACTTGCTGAATTTAACGGATAAAAGTTTATTAAGTTTAAGGACGCCATGGTAAAAACAGAACAAATAAGACCTCAACAGGCACTCGATAAACTCAAGAGATATGTACTGGCCGTGCGCAATTCTTTAAAACGTTGTTTTACTTGATTTCATTTTCAAAAATTGGTACTTTTCTTTCGGTACGAGAATTGGCTATGCTTTGTAAAACAAACACTTTTTATTAATGTTTTCAAAACTATTCATTGGGTGAAGTCGATATTCTATACCTCGACGCTACTAATTGCGACCCTGCGGGTGACACCGGCAGAGCCTACTACTACTGCATATAAATGGTTTTCAAACCAGAGCTGACTTGTACACAAACGAAAATGACCTGACAGTACCTAAAATAGATATTATAAAATGATCACTATAAAATTCACGTAGACCCTTCAAAAATTTTATGCGAAATGATAGAAACTAGAATGAGAAAATAGAAAGCAACGAGAAGAACGTCAAACAGGACCTAAGGTGCACCTTAGGTAAAATAAATTACCAAATAACAAAATTAAAAACAATATCAAAACTGGGTGACGAGAATATAAGCAAAATTTAAAGAAAGAACTAAGAAAAAAAGCAACAAACATAAACTAAAGGACAATTATATTGCAAAACTGAAAATAAAAAAATATAAAAACCTTAAGGGAGTCCTAATCTCAAACCATCAACAAACATACAAGGGCAAAATAATAAAAACAAGAAAAAAGCAGAATACGACAGACAACAACAACAAGGATAGACGTCGAAAACGTCACCAAATATGCGTATATTCAGACCTTTTCCAGAGTCTAGTTTTGCATATATGCAAAAAGTAGTTAGGTGTGTTAAAAACCTTAATGAGGACAAAATATAAAACTCAAGGCTCAACTGAAATAACGCCCACACTAGAAAAAACTTGAATTGCAGGAGCATCGGCGGAAGCAAGGTACGGAACAGAAAAACTAATAGGGGTTCTACAATAATATACAACTGTAAAAACTATAAACAATAAAACTAGCTCCGATCTTACTCAAACTAAAATGACAAGTAAAAGGAGATAAAAATGAACGTGAGATAATGAAGACATTTAGACTATAATAAATATAAATGTACATGTTGTTATTATTACTATTAGCAATGCACCACTGTTCATATCTAACTAAGCACCTTATCAAAATCAAAAGCTTTTTGATTTTGATATGGCAAAAACCTTTTTTGATTTTGATGAGATAAAAACCAAGTGTATCACTCTGGGTCGTCAAGGTTTGTCGAGTGAGTCAGTCGAAGCGCAAAGAGGTCGATCAGAAAAGCAGCCTAAGCTTAATAAGGGTGAGAGTAGGTTTTCAAGTTTGAATGCTAAATTAATTTTTAAAGTAAAACTTTTAGCAATTCCAAAGACGATATCATGAAAACTATCGTAGTCCAACAGCTTTGAAGACTGGGGGCTAGGATTATCTGCTTGTAATTAAAATTTGTAGACTATCTATCGTTGGTTAAAACAACGCAAGGTCAAATAAACACTTAATCTGCTCAATATATGGTATAAATATAATGAATAAACGTAAATATCACATAAAATAAAGTATAAATATCACATAAGATAAGGTGTAAATATCACAAAATGCATTTTAAACATTGGTTTGTGGTAACAAATTTAATAGCATATGTCCGACGGTTAGAAACGCCGGTCATTTTTCTCATTCTCATTATCATAACTTCTTTTAAAATGCTGTAGTCAAACGAAATTGGATTATGCAGCTTCAAAAAATGCCTGCGTTTTTGATTTCACTAAAGTAGCGTGTTTCAATGCATTCAATTCAATTCATCTTTGGAAGAAAATTTTTTTTGTGTAGGTTAAGGAAAAGTCTTTCTATTTTGTAGCATACTTACCGGAAGGTCTATAAAAAATATCACATTTTTCCTATTCGCCGAAAATGTCAATTTTCAGCATTAAAGTTACACCTTGAGAAAAAAGATTAGTGCTGTCTTCCCCTTTTGCTTAGAAAAAAATTGAATAAAACGGAGCAATATAGAATCTCAAGTGAAGCTTTTTGTTGGGCTAAAGTGATTCATCTTCTAGTAAGTGTATACCGACAAATGGATTTTTGCTCACTTATTCATAAAAATTGAATCAATTAATTCGCTGCACCCTCAGCAACTATAATAACACCTTTGTCATTCCCTCTAACAAATGCTCAGATCAACTTCATAAAAACTGAAAAAAGCGGAAAACATATAAATTTTTGTGTAATTTATTTTTTTGACAAATCTTTCCAATGCATCAAAATGCATGCAATGCATCAAAATAACCACTAAAACCTGCGAAATCATTACGCGCTGTGCGGTAAGCTAGCATAATGGAATTACGCTCTTAACAGGCTATGATTAGGTCTAAAATGATCAGAAAGTGTTTGAGACCTGAGCAGAAATATATAGAACTGGAGTCAACAAGTTTTCTTGTTTGAGCTGGTTGTAAGCCAATGTTTTTAACTGTCACTTGGTTCTCGTTGGGTCGAGTGGAACGTTGTAGTCTTTGCTAAATGTCTCAAGTTTCTATGCTGCATACTTCCTTAACCGCTGTCGTTTAGTGTTGATCCAACTTGCGTTAATCACTACTTGTTAATAATAATTGCTTTTCATTTCTATTTAGCTCTTCTGGTAATGATAACGTTTATTCAAGTTAATACAAGTTTTTACCGAGCATGCAAAAACTTTAATATCCGTTAACGTTTTGAACAGCTATAAAGCTGTTCTTCATCAGGACTGATATTAAACGAAAGCACGAGTGAGGCTTTCAAAGGTATGTAGCACTTACTGGCAGCCAGTGGTGAGACGTTGTAGCCTATAAATATGAGTCAGGTATTAACTCAGTTTTTATGGCATTAACCATAAACAAATATCTTGGTCAAGAGCAGGGGTCTACAATATTTTCCCACGGAGGGCCACATTGCTGAACTTTTGAAGCTTCGGCGGTCCAAAATTAAGTAAATTTTGCTATTAAGTAACGGTTGGTAACGTCGGGGCTCGTGTTATGTCACCAGAAAAAGTGGTAATCTTCGAAAAAAAGTCATAACCTCTCTCGCTGTCACCTGTAATGATAGCGCGATCAATATCAATAAATTCAAGGCGCTCACCCTTAGAAACACTGCACTATACATTTGTGGCTTGGAGACCTTAACTAGGTAAACCCTGTAAATGCTGACTTACCCATTAACGTCAATGACTTGCTATTTTATTTTCACATTCCTGATATTATTGAGTTAATCAAATTTTGATTTCAATGCCAGCATGGGGCTTTGCCTTGTTGTGCTTTTGAAAAAGGCACTTGGGGTGGGAAAGCCTGCATAGTTGGCGCGGCAGGTTAATTGGCGCACTGAAATTGTTACGTCACAGAAACTTACTAGTAATGGGAGTTCTTGCTCATTCAAAGCACATGTTAGTTTACTAATACTAAAAAAGTAAGGTAGCTACTGGAACTAAAACAAATAAACAACAAGAGCAAATTATTTTTGTTTACGTTCAGTAATTTTTTCTAAGCCTATGTGAGATATTTTCTGTATTTTGTGCTCTACTGCCTTTTTTAACTGAAACAGATAACCTATTGCAGACAGTGACACTGTTTCGACCTATCAGGTCTCTTCAGTGCAGTTGGTGACCAATAAGAAGCTAGAGGCTTTTAATAAAGCATAGCTTAGACCGTCACACTTGTGGGACCAAATACTAGGTCCACTGTAGTGGATGGTCTGTCAACCACAAGTGTGACGGTCTAAGCTATGCTTTATTAAAAGCCTCTAGCTTCTTATTGGTCACCAACTGCACTGAAGAGACCTGATAGGTCGAAGCAGTGTCACTGTCTGCAATTTGCTAAGTGCATCGCTGGCCTCTTGCATTACTATACAGATAACCTATTGTTTCCTAAAGTAGCTTGCGTGAAAACACAAAAAGAATATTTTTATCAAAGACAAAACGAACCTCCATTTTTCAGTTATTAGACAGTGTTGATTAGTTGGAGCATTAAAAGGCAAGCAAATTGGCACAGACGTGCGCCAACTGAACCTCATCATGCAGCATTATGAAGTTAATCAAATTTGATCCCAAACTCTTTGAAAAAGTCAAAATCATGGTCATTATTTCAGATTAGTAAGTTATATGATTTGATTAGCGAGTTAACGTTTGCTTAGCGATGTGATGAAAAGATAAAAAACGAGTAGAGGAGAAATGCCTCCTCAATACACGTGCTGCTGAGGCTCACGAAAAGGAGTTGCCCGGACGCCAGGCAGCAAAAGAGTTTGGCATCCCAGAATCTACATTGCGGCTTTATGTGAAAGCCTGCTAATGATCAAATGGCTACTAAGCGATACGCACAAAACAGAAAAGTGTTAAATTATGAAATGAAAAATGATCTTGTCCATCATTGTATAAACCTGATGAGAGTACATCATGGCCTGTCATCAGAAAAAGTAAAGCAATCAGCTTTTGAATTTGGGTTTAGTAACAACTCAAAGATGCCATGAAGCTGGTTAGGAAAGAGAAAAGCTGAATGATATCGGTTTACCTACTTTATTAGACTACGCAATCTGCCTCTTTGAACTCCTGAGGTCACATCTTTGCGAAAGGCAATCCTATTTGATCTTTCAACCTCATTAAGCTTATGAAACGGTTTAATTTTGCTCTGGAAGTTATATATATATAAAATTGATGAAACCGGTTGTTTCACATTACAAAAACTTGATAAAGTAAAGGCGCCAAAAGGTGTGAAGCAAGTGAGCTCATTAAGTACAAATTAAAAGTACATGTACTGTTTTTTAGAAATCAACCTGAAATCAAAGAACTTTTTAAAACTTTTTGGGAAAGACCAGTGAATATGTTAAATGTATTTGGCGAAATTCCTTTTTGGGGGGAAAGGAATTTAAACAATTAGTCAGTGGTACAAAATGTCAAAATAGCTTTGAAAAAGCTTTTGGAAACGGATTCATAACACTTTTCAGTTGTAATTGAAAATTTAAACGTTTTCGCCGGCTCTCATCAAAAGTTGATGCCAGAGAGAGAAAGAAAAAAAAGCGTCGCTGGGTAGAGTCGGCGAGACTATCAAAAAGTTGCGTTTTGCCATCGTTCGAAATTGAAGTGACCAATTGCAGTTCGAAGACGATTTCTTTTAGGAGGCAAAGTTTGTTTTTGATAAATGTAGCTTTGAGGGTGGCCAGAAGCAAGGAAGATCTTGCAAAGCCAACATCGTGATTTATTGTCACTGTAAACGGAGGCACAATTCTGGCAGAAGTAAGCCTGCATTTTCGCAGAGGTACTTATCCGTCTTTATTCATGCCATTGATTTAGGTAGCCTACATAATGGTTGATTTTGTGCTGCAGTCGTTGGGATGTGCGGCAAACGTACCGGCACTTACAGCAGCACACGTATTCATATACAACTTTGCTTTCTTAAAGGGATGGCACGACACCCTGGTGGTCTGCAGGAAGAATGGATTTGGTGGAGAATAACAACCGAAGTTTGGTTGCCCTGTAGCAATTATTACAGCTTTGACCTGTTTATGGATTTGTGAGAAGTGTTACCGATCCAAGCAAGTTTTAAGTAAACCGAACACTTTTGAATACCTTATTTTATCGGGGCTTTGAATTTGGTGATAGTCTTCGACAAATTTACCTAAACAATATTATCTATGTAGCCATTTTTGCAAAGAATATCGCAGTTTTGAAACAGTCTAGTTCTTGTCGGAGCCTGGGTTTGGAGGAGATAGACATAGCCTTGCGCACTTATATTCCAAAAAGATTTGTTTTGAGAACACCTCCCTGATAGAGGTCAAGCTGCAACGATACCTATTGCAACTATCCGAGGACAAAACAATTTTGGGCTACATTTATGAAATTTTACCCGCCTCACAGGATCGCAAATGCTGAGAATATACGTAATGCCAAAGACCTACCAGAAAGATGTTCCCTTACGTCCTGTCTTTTTCTATAATTGAATCTGCCTATCATAAACTGGTCTAACGCCTCACCAGTCTCCTTCAACAAATGAGCTTCACTTCAGCCACTACATTAAAGATTCTTTTACTTTTGACAAAACTCCATAACACAATATAGATCCAAAAGCCACCTTTCCCTGCTCCTTCGATATTTCTAGCCTATAGTCAAATATTCCTCAGGCAGAAGTCTTTTATATTTGCACTGATACTCTATAAAACAGTGTACTGACTCCGTCTACTATTCCCAAGACACTTTTACCGAGTTGCTTACCGCAGCCACTTCGTCAGTAAACTTTAGTTTCAACAATACTATGTACAAGCAGGTTGATGGTGTTGCCATGGGGGTTTCCACTCGGCTCAGCACTTTCCAATATAATCGTTGAATACAAGGAAAAGGAACTGTTTCGTCGAAACAACAAACCAGTCCTAAATTTTTGTTGCGTTGGAAATACTTTTGCCATCTGTAATGAGTAATCTGACCACGACATCTTTCTTTCAGCGCTAAATAGGGTTGCCAACTTTGACAAATTTCAATAAAGGACACTGTGACTAGAGTTGCCAACCGTCCTGTATTTTAAAGGACAATCCTCAATTGGAGACCCTCTGTTCTTGTCCGGGTGGGTAATCAGGTGTTGACCTTTTTTTTTTTGGAGGCCACCATGTAAAAATACTGCTCGCGGACATGGTAGCCTCCAAAAAAAAAAAAAAAGGTCAACACCCGGTTTTCCATGGTTTGTGCTACACAACCGCGATTGGACTGTACTTTTGCAAAATTTTTCCGCTCTTGCAGTAAATTTTTATCAGCTCTAGAAATAAAGGACAATTCTAAGTTTAATAAAGGACAAGGACGGGGGGGTTCAAATAAAGGACGGTCGGCAACCCTAGCGCTAAATTCATTGCATCTTTGCTTGACGTTTCCTTTTGAAAAGACAAGTTGATGGCAAAATTCCTTTCCCAGACGTTCAGGTTGAGAAAGCTAAATCAGAATTCTTCGCATCCATATATCATAAACCGAGTTTTACTGGACAATATACACGTTGGAAATCTTTTGCCACCTCCAATACCAAAAACGAATCTTATTGGAATCCTAAAGCACAGGGCTCTGTCTTTCTATTCCAAACCAAGACCACCACAAGAATTAGACAACATCAAAACTGCCTTTCGTAAAAATGGCTATCCAGACTACATTATTCGTTCAGGTATGTTCAAGGCCATCACTGAATTCATTGCCCTCAAGAAAGAGGTTCCCCAAAGTGTTTAGTTTTTCCGATTTTTTCAAAGCTGTTTTAGAAGAAAAATTTGATGTGCTTGTATTGAGGTCAACCTGACGTATTTTAGATATGCAAACATTAAAATTTTGGGAAAATTATACGCGAAAGTTGCCTTTTAAAATCATTCTTGCTGGACTTTGTAAAAAATTTCAAATTGGCAACTTAGCTGATGAGCATTATTGGCTGCTTATAATCAATTTGCAAACGACAAAGTAATGAATATAATTAGCTCAAGCGTTGCCACTGGTTGGAAAATTTCCCAAGATCTTGGAAAAAATAAAAAAAACTGACCAATTTGGGAAATTGTAGTATCAGCTTCGCGTATTCTCGGGAAATTTCACAAGATCTTTGGAAACCTTGGGAAGATCGTGGGAAATTACTGCCTCTCTTGGATTTGGTAAAATTTCTTATAATTGAAATTACGTTTGAGGATTGTGAGGACCCTAGGTAGATAGTCATGCTTTACTGTTTGCCCAAAAGCTGTCGGTCTCCAAAAATTGTGTTTTTCTGGAAGACAAAAGTGTGCTTTTGCGACAACAAAGCAATTGATCTCCAAAAAAAAAGAACTTCATGTTAATTTGGGTGACAAATGTGAGAAAATAGATCCAAATCAGCCTCGAGAAGTAATTGCTCACCATAAAAAACGATCTAGATTTGTGCATGTACTTACTACCCTTGGGAAATCTTGGGAATCTACAATTGAAAAGCTTGGGAATTCGTAAAATCAATAGGAAGGTTGCACGCACGTGATCAAACGTCATCAAAATGTGCTTTCAAAAAAGTGGCTGACCACTTTCAGTGTTTTTACATTGAATTGAATACGACTAATATCGTTTTTTGCAAGTCAAATCGATAAACGGAACAGTTGTTTAATGAACGTTAAATATCTTGTTTTCTGATGTTAAGAAATAAATCTGAAGTGAAAGTAAGATAAGAGGTGCTAAGGTTTACTTGCTGTTGCTAATAGGTGGGATAATTTTATAGGCTAAAAATGCAGGAGTATTTGTAGCTAGTGTCTGCAAGGGTTTCAAATTCGATTAATCAGCCTGTTTGGGAACACTGAATTTAAGTGAACAGTAATGTGCAACTTATACAGTATATTGAGTTGCATACTGTAGCCTAAATGACAGGGCAAACTTCTGTGGCCTTTGTCACATGTTGAATAGATATTGATGGAAAAAATTGGTAATTCGCTAAAAGTTTTGGTCAATAGTGCTTGCAGACCAGTTGTATTGATATATCAGATGTCATTTTGTGACCTTAACTATTCCTTAAACAATTGTTTGGGCTATTGCACATAGACTGCTGAACCAAAGGTAATTAAAAAACTTATGGTATCGATTCATTTATTCATTTGTATGAGCTCATGCTCTGTTTGCATGTCTTTTGTCAGACTGGGCCACCACGACGGGTAGACTGTGTCGGCCTCACCACCAGTTTGCCACATAAAGATGGAGGCATTCCGTTAAGTGCCTTGCTCAAGGACACAACAAGCAAACTTGCCGACAAGCTTACGTTACCGGTAGTAATGATCAAATAATGGTTGTTTTTGCTAACGTACCAACAAGTATCTAATTGGTATAGAGTTATATTAAACTGAGGAGCAAATTGTATTTAGATAGTGGTGCGGCAGCACCAGGTTTCAACTCTTTGATTCCCGCGCCAAGCGTACCGTCGTTGATTAGCACTGAACCAGTAGAGTTGCTTTGTAGAACTAGTAATATTAGCTCTACGGATCCCTTATGCTTCGTCAAACAAAAAACAGGAAGCGGTTGAAGCTTTCTTGCAGTGTTTTATTCACAAATATGCGCAGCTCCTCCCAGCGTGCGCAGAACGAAAATTCACGGCGATAAAGGCTACCACACAGCCTTGATAACAATTAAACAGGGGGACCAACACTCAGGCCCAAACAGAAATCCGAAGCATAATCAGTAATCAGGCCGAAACGAAAATTTACTACTCGTTTCGCCACGTTGACGTTTTGACAAGAATAGCGAAAATACACGTGGTCACTATATGTACGAGCAGATGCACCTGTTCTATATATGAGTCAAACATGTGGCCTTATTTAACCACAGGGCAAAGACCAAAGAAAGGCATTACAACAAAGTGTAGGAAATAAGTTCCTTAGAGCAATAACGTGCTGACTGAATCCCAATTGCTGGGAACTATATGGCAGTCACAAGGAAGAAAGCACTACAGCAATATTTTATTCCGTCAATTCGCGCAAGCTGTGGCAGATAATCAAAAATCACGTCCTTCTGCCACGACGATCAACAACGAACGAGAAACATGACAGACAACCAGAACACGTCCGTCCGCCACGGCGATCGACGAAGAAAGACAGCACAATATCTCCGACCACATGGTCGGTAACAAAATCTGCACGCGACACCAGGAATTAGGTCGCTGCACACGTCTATGTAAACAGGGCACTGCACACGTCACATTAACAAAAAATAACGGATAAACAACCTAATGGCGGGAAAGGCAAGCCGATCACCGAGCTACCAAGAGAAGACAAAAATAAACATAATCTAGCCCTAATAAAAAAAGAAAAATAAATGTGTGTGATTTTAGACGCATACAATAACAATAACAATACGCGTTGCCATATCACGGCTAGGTTGCCGGAAAGCCATGCAGGCTAGATTCCTGGCGTGAGGTTACATCGCCAGGCGTGCGAACTATAGGAGCACGATGTGTACTTTAAACGGAGATAAGCCGAGCGGCTACAAACCTGATGGTATGTACTTCGTCAGTTTATATTACAGTAAAATCATAGGGTAAAACAGCAAAGGTGCGCGAGCTGGGCGTCAAACTGGGGACGCACGAAGTTGCAAATTAGCAAACACAGCTCCTGCAGTAAACAACTAGAATCACACACATCAGTGGGAGCAAGGTGCTAAGCCACTGAAAGCAAACTAATAAAAAAAATGTAAAAAAAGATGTTTGGCATGGCAGCTCGATGAAGTGCGAGGCGCGACACGCTACAAAAGGAAGGCTTTTAGAAGTAGCGGTAGTCCGTAGGAAGCCCGGTTATAACGTCTACTACTTCTCAGTAGGGGCTAATTGTTCGGTTCGCTGTAGGGGTCTAATTTGAAGCTATATTTACTTAAACTCCTAACAAAACAACACGAGATCACTTAATTTACCACAATATCAATCAATTTTGTAAAAAATTGCTTATGAAGTCTTTGCGTCACGTTCTCAAGAGACTACGCTGTATGAAGTCAAATCGCTGTAAAAGACCACATGGCGATTGTGGCGGAACAGATAGTACTTCTCTTAAGGCCAATTTTTTTTAATTGACACACAGTACTAAGTTTACACTAGCAAACTGAAAGACCTAATCTCAACCAAATTGCTTTTGATCAAATTCACTTTTTTCCAAGAATCCAACTAGCAATAATTCATTAGAATGTTTAATAAATTTTTCATTAATTTTCAAAATAATCCCAATAGTTGGTGTTTGCCCTATACCTTCCCAGCATAAATTACAGCTTTTGGTCAGCCACTTTTTTGGCACCAATTGTGTGAGGTCATATGCAACCTTCCTATAATGGCAACACAGGTTAGCTCTGTTGAATGTGTTTAAAGCGTCTTTACAAGTTCCGATCATAGATCTTCTACTTATTGCTTAGCGATCAAGAGTAGATGTATGGCAAAGAATGATAGATATAATTCAAAATTTATCCAAACATAAGGCTTATGGTTAAAATGTCCTTGCACTAAAAAATCTGCGGCAGTAATAAAGTGCTCAAACATTAACAAATTATCACTTCATTGGTTAACATTGTATCAGTATATTGGTTATAAAAGTAGTAGCAACAATCAGTGGTGTTGTCAGCAATGATATTTTTTAACTCACAACTGTTTCTTTGAGTTTTTTGGAGATCGATGTTTTGTATAGGCCAGTTATAACATCTGAAACAAATTTTATATTCATTGGTAGGATTTCAAAAGTTGGGTGAGATTATAGCTCCTGTGCCACAAGCTATGCCTATGGAAACTATGCACAACTATACAGCTATAGATTGTACTGTTCAGGCTTATGCAGTAAGTCTACCGTATTTGTTCGCTACTCTTTCAGTGTATTAATCTGTAGCACTAACTGAGGCAATGGCATAGTGGTTGTAACGTTCATTTCGCATTTGGTAGCCCTGGGATTCATTCCCCTTGTCAAGTCATACCAAAAGACTTCACAAAATAATATCCATAGCTTCCCTGCTTGGTGCTCAGCATTTAAGGGATATTGTGGAGAATAAGCCAGCAAATTTGTGTGTTGTGTCCTTTGGAAAAGCACTCAATGAGATACCTCCACCTTGATGTGGAAGACAGGTGGCCCAGACACCTCAGAAGTGGTAACACCCAAGTGACTGTGGATATCCAGTCCAAAAGACAGCAGTACAATTTGGTTTCTTGTGAATGGAGAATAAACATTGACAATAAAAAACATATTTTTCTGTTTAAGCTTTTGAACGATATGCTTTCACAAGCATGTATGGTATGCTAGTGCTACAGTATGTATTTTAATCCTTGTAGTGTTGACACCATGCAAGTTTTTAAAAAAGTGCAAAAAATTACACTTTTTTTGATTTGTTTCAATAAAAAGTTTGTGAGGAAATTAGTAAAGAATTTATCATTTGAAGTGGAAAAGTAAAAAGGAGATAATTTCATTAAGTGGGGGAAGTAGAAAAAAATATGTGGAAGTGCTGGTTAGGGTAAGAGTTACTGAGTTAGCAGGTTAAGGTTAACTACGATTGGAATTACGATTAATTTGTGCATTTCCTTTTTTACTAATATCTTTTTACCTAAGGCAGTGGCTATTTCGTCGTCGACGGCAATTTGCCCTTGGAATATATTTTGCCGTGATCATTAATGTGTGTTTATATAGCCAAATTTGCTATACTAACACTAGTGACACTGTGGTGTAGTGGATAGAGCGCTGGTCTTGAGATACCATGGTTGCGGGTTTGAATCTCAGCTGGCCAGGGCTTTAAAAGAAAGGCAGTGTACACTGAAGGAGCAGGCCCGGTATGTAAATGTACGGGGCAGTGTACACTGAAAGAGAGTGTACAGGGTGGGGGATAGAGACCTGGGGATGCAAAATTTTTTTTAATTGGTTTTTAAAATTGACCAATCAGAGACGACCAAAAGTCACATGTTTAGTACGTCATTAAGATTGACCAATCACAAATAACTCATGGCAAAATAGTCTCTGAGGGTAAATTGCCATCAACGGCAAAATAGCTACTGCCTTTACCTAAACACTTATCGTCATGACAGAATGTCTCTGGTATTGTCACTAGACTGGAAGTAGTTGAATGGGTCCTTGTAAGTTGTACATGTTTGTGATGTGCACAGTGTCCCACAATTTTCTCCCTCAGTTTTTACTAACTCTAATTCTAACTCGAGCTTTATTCCCTCTGCAAATCATCATGGCTCATCTTGACATTTAATTCAAAAGTGCTATGGCTGGTTAGCACCATTTTTTTTGAAAAAGCATAGTAAACTCTTGTGGACTTTGTATTTGTTTTAGCACTCGGTTGAGAGGTTGGCAACTTTTTTTTGCTTTGAACTCACTTTGCTACTACTTTAGTGACAAAAAAATTAGCCTATAAATGTTTGTAAATTGTCAGCAGACAATGTTTAGTGTAAACTTTGTTAAGAGCTTTTTATTAAATTGACTAATTGCATGGAACTATTCTAAAAAGCAGTTTAAAAAGTTGAGATCTGCAGTCAAAAGTGTTGTTAACTATTTCTGCCAAACCCATTAATGTTATCTAACCCTATTGTAAACCCTGCTTAGTGTGGACAAACATAGTGCACCATTTTTGTGATAGCCTTTAACGTTATCTGACTCTATTGCTAACCCTGCACATTATGTTGGACCTTGCAGACATCATGGACATGTACCATACCTTACTATTTAAAACAAGTAGGATTATATCTCTTATCCTGTACTTCACTTTCAGCAGCTCAACCTAAGTTTCTAACCCTTGTGAAAAGAAAAGACATTTAGGTCATGTAACGTTTGCAAGTTTCTATTGAAAGGGAACTTTTTCTTACTGGTACAACTAGGGGTTGCTTAGATGGCATGCTATTCTTCTTTACCTGTCTGCTGGGCTAGGTGTGCTGATTATGTATGCCAGATGTGTAAGCTATCTATTGTCTGTGTCTCTAAATGTTTTGCAAGAAAAATTACCATATTTATTAGAGCATATTGCCCTATTCCAGTCTTCCCTTTCTGCTGTCATCAAATCAGCTAAAGCTCCTTTTTAAATTTAGTATCTTTTAGTTTGCTGCCAACTGTCTTAGAATATTTCTGGTTGTGACACTGCTGTTGGCAATTAACCCCAGCAAGCAAATGTTATCAGTATTGAACTGTTGTGGCCCTTTTAGTGTTTTGAGTTGCACAGGTCTAGCCTAGGCATAATAAAATGTAAAGCTGTGGCTCAAATTTTTGCTTTCAATAATTCAATAAAGCAGTGATTCTCGACTGGTAAAGCATGGCCCATTAGTGGGGCACAGCACATAAGTCATGTAGGCTACTGCTTGCAATGTTGATTTTATATAGCAAGGAGAACACCACTAAACTTAGAAAAGTAAAATGCAGCTGGGTCATAGACCTCTCCTTATCCTGAAAATGGGCCACATATGTAAACAGCTTGTCTATTGGAGAAACACTGCACTAGACTATATACTCGTATATATGCTTGCTGTGTTTGCTCTCTAGCATTCAATAGCTATAGAGCATCATTGAGAAAGAAAGAAAGAAAGAAAGTCGGTTTTACATCATTTTTCCTGTGTTTTGCAGGCTTCTACGTGCTGATTTAATGTATGTCTACCACTACACACTTGCTTTCAAACCAGCTTTTTGAGATTATTCAAAATGTTAAACTGTTATATGATCCAATGTGCAGTTTTGTCAAGAACAAGGAAATAACATCAATTGTGTGGTTCATTTGCATTTCACTTTGCAGTTCAAGTTTTCTTGTCAACAATGCTTCAAGTATACTAATACATTTTTGATGAATTGTGGTATAACTTGTAGTGTTCAAACAAAGCAGTTATGACTTAGCTTAGGTGTTCTAATGGATTGATATTGCGCAAAGATGTTTGGATATTCTTTTTTTGTTAAGTTTTAAGTCTTTGTTAGAAAGCCCAATATAGATGAGCATAGTGTTTAATGAAGTTGCAAGTAATTTGAAATATGACGAAAGAAAATATGATTACATTAAGTAAAAAGGAACAGGAAGAAATATACCACAATTTGAGTAGACTTCTCAGTCGAGTGGACATTGCAAGCAATTCTTTTTCTTTGTCATCTGTTGCAATGAAGTGTCAAGATAAGGTAACAGTCATGATGTAAACAGGTTGAGCTTTAAATAGATGAGTTTTTATTGGTAGTGTGTTGCCATGTACTGAGTGCCTGAATTGCGACTAAAAGACTATGAACTGAGCACTTTTGAGTGCAATGCCTAGCTAAACTTATGTTTGTATGAAATCTCACATTACAGGTTAAAACAATGGCTTGTGCTGACTGCAATGGCTTGTGCAAGTGCTGGTTACTCAAATCGTAAGGCTATTTTGTAATCTCCCACATTTTTTGTGTCTCGTATGGTCAACACGTTCTTAACCATTTGCAATTTCAACACAAGTCTGAACATAATTTGTTCTCCATTTGTATATATAACATAGCATAAGCTAAAATCGCGCAAATATTTTATATCAAAGAATGTGGGTTTAAAATTCAATATAATATGTGTTCACATGATAATTGCCGCATAGTGTCAGAAATTTCATCTTTTAATATCTCAGTAACTATGTATTGTAGAAAGCTCAAAGTTTGTATGCCATGTTTTTTTATCAGTGCCTTGTACATAAAGTAAAAAAAATTCAAGACCTATGGTGTACCAAGCTCAAAAGTTATAAAAGAAAGACCATGAATTGCTTGATAAAATTAAATGAATAATGCAAATTGTGGAAGGTGCTCTTTGACTGGTTGGGTTTAAACTTCTCAAAAATGCCATGGCGGCTACTGCCACAAGCCCTGCGCCTTTATCAGGTTTCACATTTCACCGTCCCAGCAGTCGCGGTGATGTCAAGTCGTAGCAGCCACCGGGATGTATCTATATTATTTACTAATGGTTTTGCAATCAGCTATTTATTCGATCTACTCAATTTTTTACCCTTCAATGTTGAAGATGGTTTTAGATAATGCAATTGCCTGTGAATGCCGCAAATGTAATGGATTTTTTTTGCTACATCTTTATTAAGATTTCTTCTGGGCCTACCAAAATTTGACCTAAAATCACTGTTCTGTTACATAGTGCTCTTTTTCATTGATAATTGATAAATGACATATTTTACAGCTACTGGAAGAATTTTTGGATGAAAAGCCTGTTTTAAACTATACCCCTAAAGATTTTCTACAAAGTCATTTGTACCTTGCCTCTTTTTGGGGCTTCCTTGATGTTGTGCAAGTTTTAATACGACATGGAGCAGGTACATAATGTTTGGTACGCAATAGGTTAGATGGCTATGTTTTTACTTTGTGCTGCACAGTGTTTCTCTTAAGATTTTAGTATGGGCAGAACTGTCGGTGAATGTGCAAAATCAGTAGCAAATGTGCAAAAAATAGAGCTTTTTATATACTTCTAATTATTTAAGCAAATACCAGGGTTTTTGAGGCGTTTAGGTCCCTAAAAACAAAAATCGGTTCCCTAGAATCAGAGAAAATTATGTCTATGTAACAGACTGCAAAACACATCTCATCATTTTTAAATTAGTCAAATGTTTTTCGGGTCCATACAGGTCCATATCGGGCACCTAACATTTTCCTTTAAAAAACCCTGCAAATGCCATATTATTAATGATGTTATTTTTCTTCAGATGTAAACCACAAAAATAAAAAAACTCTCTGGACTCCTCTCCATGTCGCTTGCTTTCAAGAACATGAAAAAGTTGGTTGGTTTTTTGTTGTAGTCCACCAAAGTAAACGCAAAATTAGATCAGATGATATTGTTTACCTAAAACTTTACAGCAAAGCGATATCAGAAGTAACAGCTCTTCATCTTGTTTTGCTTATGAGGCAAGGTCTTTTCTTCATACATATCAGTGTTCAACTGGAGTTGCATCCAAGTGTGTATTTGTAAAATAGTTTTAAGCCCAGTGCCTGATATTTAAAAGGGCAAGGGCGGCAAACAATTTTTGCATGGTAAAGTAAATCTAAAGTGCCATATTCCAAACTCATTATCAAAACTGTTTTGCTATTGATTTTGTGACTAAACATCAATGTTCAACACCTGGTAAGGTCGCATGATGCTAGCTAAACTAAATCAAGATTTTCTTTAACTTTCTTCATTTTCAAGGCCAACCCAAAAACTTAAAAACTCAAGTGATGGCACGTTAGTGGTACTGCAAGACACTGGAAAAAAACGCAGTTTCAATGCAACTTTATTTTCACTTTAACGTCAAGAGACCAAGGTTTTCTAAAACGGCATTAAAGAAAATACCATACAAACGCTCTTCAGTCACGGTCATATCCTCGTTGGAAAGAAGTAACCGCTTTTATTAAGAAAATATCTTGTAAATTGTGTTTTATGAAACGTGGTCTGTGCCGGTAGCAATGTCCGTAACTGTGGAAGGGGTGTGCCTTTGATATCATTATGTTCGGAGATGGCACTTTTTGAAAACATATTTATTTTGGTGGTCAACTATTTCTTAGAAATTAAAATGAACTTAGGTCGAAAACTCTTAGAGAAAGCGACACTTTATGAGACCACCCCGAGTACCACTGATTCGATGATGTAACTTTAGAAACCCCCACGCTGTTGCAAACTTTAGCGGCATCACTGGCCTGAAGTCATGTATTTTGCCGATAAATTTGTGTTCCGTGAAAACAATGAATTCTCACCTTCAATGTCTTCCAACAGAAGTTAATGTATGTGTCAGAACGAGCCAAACCCCTTTTTCCCATTTTTTAACTGTCCACGCAGTGATTATTGTCACTGTTCGCAGTGTTGAAATTGAAAGAAATTTATGTATTTACTCTAATGATGGCGTTCGCAGAAAGGAGGGCCGCATGCTGCCCTGTTGTGCGGTTGAAAATCATTGTTACTCTAAACTAATGTCAGATGCATGGTTGAAAGGTTTGCAATTTTCCATCTATTTACGTTAGAAAATTGCCATTTGTTAGAATATTAAACTTTACAATGCTTAGAAGTTTGTGGAATGGCTGACTCAGTAACAGCTTCTTGCTTAGACTGTATCAGTAACTACCGTAAATGCTTTTGAAAGTGATAAACATGTGTAGGTTGTTGAGTTACTTCTAAAGAATGGAGCCAGTGTTAACGTGAAGGACAAGGGTGGAAGAAGTTGCGTTGACATTGCATCGGTTTCGACAAAAATATGGCCGTATTTCAAACAACTAAAGTGTGAAAAGTAAGATGGTTAGATTTAATGTTTGCTTCTACATCTACCTTAGTGACAGGTCACGTTCAGAATATTCATCTTTCTTTTGGTTGTGGTCAAATTTAATTTGTGAGTCAGTATATATTTGCTTACCATACACCCTTAATAATAAATCTTGCTGCATTACCTCTTCTTGTTTTTACATCTTTTCCGTCTTGAGACGTAGGCAATTGATTGGACTTAAAATGGCACATTCAGGTTCCCACGGCAGACCAAAGTAATTATTATATCGTTAGGGCAGTGAGTCTTAACAATTTTCTACATTTTACCCCTTTATCAATTCAGTTTTTGTGTTATATAGTCTTATCCTCAATTCACGGAAAATCGTTTCCGGTTATGCTTGAACAACGTTATGTTCAGACCTGCTTGGGAGTCACCAGCACTGTTGTAACAGCCCGTTTTCATCACAAACGGTGCAGCCTAGCAAAGGAAATTGCCGTAAAGTGCCTTTTTCAAGTGCACAACAACGTAGCCATTGTAGCCCATGTGTACTAGATGTACCCCAAAGCACATTTTTCTCGGGCTCCACATTTTTATCTCCAAGGAAGGTCATAAAGTACCCTACAAATTTACGAAATTAAAGTTCAGAAGATATCTATCTCCAAAAAAAGGTCATCCAATTAGACGATCGTTGAAGTGAAGAGATATAACCCACATGGTGATACAGTTCATCCCAAATTAAGAATCACTTGGCTAGGGTAAACCGAAGGTGCATTTCGAATTAATCGTGAGCGCAAATTGCAGATAGGTAGCCCCACCATCTGCAGAGCGGACTGGCATTGGCCGGGGTCAAACGTGATTTGTTTTCGATAGGAAGATTTTCCTGAAGGGAATTCACAAAGTTAGGTTTGACTGCGCCAGCATCGTCATGGCTTGTATATAATTGGATTAAATTACTCATTGAGAATGAAATATGTGTTTGTCGTTACATTCCCAGTTATGCTATCTCAAACAATGTTCTGCCTGATGCGGTCACTGGCTGTATTGTAACGTAATTAAATTATTTCATTAGATCAATGGAAGATAATTTGATTAAAAAAGGTCTTCTAAGAATCGAGTCTATCCCGGCTCAGGTTTGTTGCTGAAGCGTGTTCGTTGTCAAATAAAATGGTATTCATCCTGTTATCGGCGACATTTGGGCTTTTTAGTAAAAAGCGTTAGGCCTCTTAGCAGGTCTATATTACGCAATTCGAAACTGTGAGTCTTGTGATAAATGCAACTAAAGCGGCGCTTTTCGACTTAGTTTAGCGATTTTTGCATCATAGATATTTCACGCTGTTACGTTGAATGTTTGACGAGATAAATGTGGTATTGTTTGATAAGATAAAAAGATAGCCCACAATGCGCAGACAGGCTTGGGAAAGAGTAGTCCATTTGGGAGCTGTCATAAATGCGGACTAGTGACCCCACCTGCCGTTACAATGGAATTGGTTCGTTGAATCTGACCAATTACATTGTGCGACCTGCTGTTGTTCAGTTTGATGATGAACTTGTTTGGTTGTTCTTGTCAACCAAACTACGCTTCAGGTGTCCTGTAATACATTCATGTGCAAGTGGCTTGCATTACGATTCTCTGAAAATGCTTTCTCTCCGAATTAACTCTTGAAACTAAGTTTTTTTGTACCTCGTAATCTCTAGCTACATCTACCGGCTCTACTGTTTTAATTCCAAGCTAACTGTTAAAATTGGTACATCCATATGCTTCCGTTTACGTAAACAATATTTTCAGGAAGTGAAGCCAAGTTCTGCTCGTTCATCTTCATGTGAGTTCTTTTTATGCGTCATAGGTAGTAAACGTGAAATACCCATTTCATTTCTTGATTAAAAATCCACAAACCTTTTAGAATACTTCAATATTCTGTTTTGAACGACACTGTCATACAAGTTTTTTTTATATTTTTAAATTACCCATTAAATGAAACGGTCTGTGGATTCGCTGCCTTACCGAAATTGCGTAAAATCTTACACCATTTATGGGATTAATTTTCTGGCATCTGACAAACTTTTTATGAAGGAATGTTTTGCCATGCGATTACCGCTTTTTGTAAGTTTGCAAACACGGATACTAAATATTGTTCGATCACAATGTAGAAACTTGTTTGTTAACATTTTTCGATAGAAACGCATGCCTATGCCTTCTAATTACAGAGACTGCATCCAAGCTCATCACAACACGATAACTCAGCGTATCGAAATCAATAAGACGCTGGCTTGCAATAAATGATCGAACACCTTTCGACTTCAACGTTGTTGAATCTCTAGCGAAAACAATGGCAATTTCTTCGTCGGGTGCAGTGCTTATGGTAGAAAAGAACTGTACTTGCCGTGCTGGTAATTTCAAAACTGGTCTAGATGCAAGTTATTCTGTGTATAACCATAGAGATGATTACATGGTCTGAGAATGAGATGAAGACATACTAGCAGTCATGTAGATATGCTAACAGACCTTTTTTCGTGTTATTGAAACCTAGTTCGATTTTCAGCTTCGCAGATGAAAATGATGTTGAGTGGAGATGATCCGGAGATAATTACAAAGATCAGTTCATTACGGCCGCGATAAAATTTTTCAACATCCAACCGGCTAAACCTTGATTGAATCCAAGGTCGTAGTTATAAATTAACCTCTGTAAACTTTTTATTTTCTTACGTATTCCTTTTCGTTGATTCGTTTATCGGTAGCCATTTTATACCATATACTATATATTTTATCGTAAAAACATAAGCAACCTTTGGATTTCCTTTGGCATTACAATTGCCTAGCATTCTTAAAATCGTATACATCGCAAATTATGGGCTTTATTCATAAATGTAAGGATGAAATTTCTCTGAAACTATAGTGTTCAAGAGCCAAAAAATGCGCAACCCCTCAAGGTTTTCGTGTGTGTTCATTTCTAGGATTTCGTAAACCCTGCTAAACATAGTCTAGTTGGGGAGCGGGGGATGCTTTTAAGTTGGTTCACCATTTTAAGTAGATTTGCTGTTTTTTTTGGGGTCTTTTGTTAACATTGCATTCCTTTAAGACTTACACAAATTGAATTTTTGGAAGTGAAGCTTGTAATAACTTCACATATTTTTGTTTAGATAGATTTGGGTATGATGATAAAGGTAAGTTTATTCCGAAAGAATGACATCTCTGGATACCTACAATTTAGTGATTCTTTTACGACGGTTCACTGTCCATTTGTCAGCTTGAGGATAAAAAGTTTTTAGTTGTCATCAAAATAAAGTATAAGCGGCTGAAGTCTGTGTGACAAGTGTGGAGGTATTAAAAGTATAAATAAACATGGCTACTATGGTCTAAAATTAAGATAAAATTTGATGCTGTACTGAAAACATAATTTTACAAACGCGTTAAAGTATATCTAAAATTGTCATAAAGTTTTAAAAAAATTGATCTCAAGAAGTGATTGCCAATAAGTATGTTTTGTTAAAGGGTGGACCACGAAGGTAAACGTAACGGTCGCTTTGAAAAACTAATTTATAATCAAAGGTCTCTAACTGGATAAATAGTGTGTTGATTAAAAGGCGCACAAAATATTAATAAAAAATATTTGAAGCCGCGTCAAACATCGATAAAACATATACGGAACATCTCAGAGATCATGTACAAGCAAGCGCAATAACAAAAAATGACTTTGCAAGTTTTATTTTGTGTGACGGGCAAGCCATACCTACAGTGGCCCTACGTTAATTTCACAATCATCAACGATGCCATAAATAAGCGTAGTTTCTTCTGCAGAGGTATCAGCAAGTGCTCTTCGTTTGCAAAAAAATTCGACAACCAAAAACATATTTACGTGTAAAGTGTCTTTAATTTTCCATTAATGGATGTTAAGGCATATAGGCTAACTGATTGCAGTTAGCCTATATGCCTTAACATCCATTATTTAAAAGTAATATCTTAAACAGGCTAACACCAGCTCCTATAATTCGTATTTTAATTTTCCAGTTTTTTGTCAAATTAATCGGATTAAGGGCAGGACTTTTAAGCCTTTTGAGTTAGTGCGAAGCATTCTGTTCTATTATAGATTAATTACTTATTTTTAATTGTCCAATTTTTTGTTATTTTCTGCTGTCCTTAGGTGACCTATTATATATTGTAGTGAGTAAAAAAAGTAACAATCCACCCAAAGAAGTAAAGGAAAAATTAGTAGCCGCGGCCTCGAACAAAAATTGGGCGATGAATACTTAGCAGAACGGCGAGCAAAAAATCTCATCTTTCGTCTGAGATGTTACAAACGCAGGAAGTTTTCCTAAACGAATCGCGTCGAAACAATTTTGAAAACTGCTGGCGTGGGCTACAAATTATGATTTTACCGTGATGTAGGGCTTCCACATATAATTTTTCTATTTCCTCATTTCAAAATCAAAATTTTTTCGTAATTTTTTTAGAAATAGATTATTTTTCACACTTCCAAAAAAACTTACGTGGCACTTAAAATACTAAGGTTAAATAAACTACATAGCTTTAACAACAACACTAAAAACGCTGCCACCAAAAATAAAAAGTAAAATAACTCAATGTAACTGCGTGGTGTGAATATTTCAATCAAAAATGAAATAAGCACCACTAAAAGTAAAAAGAACTTGCGCACACTAAATGTTTAGCATATTTGAAAAATACAGATAATTACGTTAAAGGTTTCGCTATTCATAAAACTGGAGGTAGACTCGTGGTTAAGGTAAGATGCCCAACTGGCTTAGCTTATGCACTTGTTGGTTGGCTTCCGCTTGCCTTGACTTAAGCAAACCAGCCATCCCAAGCAAACAAAAGTAACTAACTAGGCAATAAAACTTTTTCTCTAAAATTGTGAGGGCCGTGGAATATAAGGATCTTTTTCTTTCCCAAACTTTCTGTGTATTAACACAACAAAAAGAAATTGTTACTTCGTTTTTTTTTGTATTTTTTCCTATTTTCTAATTTTAATCACTTCTTACAAAATTTCCTCTAATAAATTTTAGGCTCAAATTTTCCCAAGTTTCTATGATATATACTTCTAGCCTTTTAATTGCTTAAGTATATTTTGTGCAGATTTATTTACGGTGTGAAAAATTGACATTATTTATGTTGTTGTTAAACTGTGACAATTTCAAAAATAAATACTGTGAAAAGCGGTTTTTTATTATGCAGTAGATTGTTAGGTGATTCACATTTTAGTGAAGTGAACCTATGTTGTGTAATAATCTTGCAACGTCGGGCGTATCCGGCCCTAAAGTTGGATATGCATTTCTTCCCCAATTGGCTTTCGTGCTCTGGTTACATTATCAACAGATCGAAGTTGCACAACGCTGTGTATGAAATTTCGAGGAACATAAAGTAAATCCGGCTACCTCGGTTATCGGAAACAATACTGAATTTTAATAATGGTTTTCACTCGCTGCCGTTTATTTAGGCAACTATGCAACAAAAGTGTATTGAAACTGAAAAGCGTAAATTGGCTGAGATGGCTAGATACAGTACATGGATTGAGGACACTAAAAAAGTACTCGAACATCTAGTCTTGTTGCTCAATTAAGTAGGCCTGTCAAGTCGAGAAAATGGAATTACATGCAGGTCATGTGTATTGGTTTCGAGGTATTACTTCGATCAAAGCCGGAAGGATAGAGAATCAAAGCGATTATAATTCAATCAAATATATTTAAAAATCCATTTCTAGGTTTTGTTGGACCTTTCTAGAAATCAGAAATAAGCCAGTTACATTTTCTAAAGCTATTCCAATTTTGTTCACAAAATTTTGACTTCTGATCTTGGTTTCACAGGCTGTTTAATGATTCTAATCTGCTTCTACCCCATGTGGGGTCTCCAAACGTCACCTCATGTTGCGTTCTTTGTTTTTTCGACTACAACAGATTTCTTAACTTAGTCACTGGCTTTGTCATGCAGCCTACAAAACTCAAGCAAACCTACATAGCTTGCGCAATAAAAAAAAAAGAGAGATTGCGTAATCAACATGTAAAAGCAAAGTACGGTACGGTACGGTATTCTAGTAGTACGCCCTCATCCCATTCGGATCCTGCGTTTCAAAAAAATTTTCTTCCTGAGGACTTCTGCTAATTTGAAGTCCAGTAGGAGCATTAAAAAGTCAAATGCATGTTCTAAAGTGTTGACGTAATACCATTTTTCAAATTTAATAGGGAATTCAAAAAGTAATTTGAAACAAAAGTAACTTGATAGTGCCATCTGTAAAAAGCAGGCATTTGATTTTAAGTGTATGCTATCCTATATGGCATGGCCGAAATATTTAATTTGACTAAAAAACACGTAGATCTGGGTAAACACCACGATCAACTGCTAGATATTAAGTTCTCCATTAGCAAAGTATTTAAACTTTGGTTAGTTACTCTCAATATAATACCGGTACTTTGAACGAGGCCACAACGTCAGTAGAAATTCAGTGTCATTTGAGATTTCTGTTTGTAGTTTGGGAAAACCTGATGTGCTACTTGACTACCCATTTCATGCATGGTTGAGCTGGCCTACTGGCAGCGATATGCCAGAATTGAAAACCTTTTTCTTGACAAATCGTCTTATTTATGGTAGAGCTTACAAGAGCATGTGCATGAATTGAGCATAATGTTCAGTAATTACAAGCGCAGAAAATTTTATATTTTTTAGGATGCCAATAGTGGTTTGGCTATTGTAAATCCTATGACGTCACTAGAAATACGTATTTAGTGAAAGTCCTATTTGTATGGACAATCCATCCGTTCAATCAAAACTTACATTTGATTCTAAAATTGAAACGCAATCGGAATGCTTAAATTCTACAACCGAAAAACTAATGATATATTCGAGAATAAGCTGATTTTGAAAAAGGTATCAAGTTGCGCATAGTCTCAATTTACAAAATCATTAAATGTGTTGGATCTTAACCTAAGGTAAAGCATAGAAAAACCTTAACCGTACTATAAGGCAAAAAAATTACCTGAAAACGCCAAAAAAAGAAATTGATACAAGTGCTTCAAAATTGGGTAATGCTGTTTGTCAACACAATCCTGCCAATGAGTTGTAGCATAAAATATACACTGATTTTTTTTTATTAGCCCTATTTATCCTCCATTCACGAAAAAGCGAATTGAATCGCTATATTTTGGATGGAACGTCCGCACTTGCTTGGGAGTTGCCATTTTCGATGTGTCTGGGCCATCTGCTTTCCACGTAAAGGTGAAGGCGTCCTTGCCCAAGGACGCAACAAGCGAACTTGCCGGCTTGTTCTCCACAACTTTCCTAAGTGCCTAGCGCCAATCAGGAAAGCTGTGAATACCATTTTTTAAAGTCTTTTGGTATAATTCGACGAGTGGATTGAAGCCCAGGTCTACCAACTGCGAAGCGGACGCTCTAACCACTAGGCCATCGCGTCTGATTAGAAACTTAATCTTCTAATCTTGCTTAGGTTAATTGATATGCTTAACCATGCCAATTAAAAAGTGAATAAAGCAGAGGAAGAAAACATCAAATGTGAAAACAACATTCTGTAGGTCTTAATAGCAAAGCAGCAGCGTTTAGCCAAGCTCAAAAAACAGTACAAAAATAAAACCTACTAGCAAGGAAACTTTAGAAAACCTTTCTGAAGAAGCAACTGTGACAAAATCGATTATCCTTTTAGTAAAATCTTATTCTGCATCACTGCATGAGCTGGAAGATATCAGTAATTCAGTACATGCTTGAAAGGAGCAATGGCGTAGCTACCCATTGGATGCTGTGAATATATCCAAAGGCAGCAAGATCGTTGGGGGCGGCAAAATATACTATACGTTTTTAAGTTGAATACTGCTCATTTTGTCAAGCAAGATAACATGCAAATAAAATGGTGCTAAACCTAAGTTCATGGTGAAATGGGGTGTGCATTGTGCAGATCGTTTTTATGGTTAGATACAAAAAGTTAACAACAGTGAGACACAAATGAAAGAAATCTAATGAATTGAATATCTTTCCTTGGAAAAACCAAAGAAATCATTCAATCTGTTTTTAATAAGCTTTGAGAAAACGGTTTTATGTATTATTGTGTAGAGCAGAGGTTATCAAACTGGGGTCTGCGGACCCCTGCAGGTCCGTGACGACTGCACAAAGGTCTGGGGCTTTGTTGCGGTCAGTCAATCAAAAATGCAGGTTAGGCATTCAGTCAGCCAACATAGCTAGACTTATCAGCAGCATAATCGCGGGAGCAATTCCGAATGTCAAACCTTTTCTTTTTGAAGGACACCTCCATTTTTTCTTGCAACTGTATTTTAAATGTTATTATTGTCAGTGAGTTGGGTAACAAAAGTAATATCAAGTATAATTGGGGTCTGCAAAAAAGCAGATTCGCAAAAAGGGGTCTGCAAAAGCAGCAGATTTGCAAAAAGAGGCCCGCGAAGCAAAAAGTTTGGGAACCCCTGTGTAGAGGTCAAGCGAATGACAACCTTCCACAAAAGCAGAAATCTACCCGGTCGCAATCAACTCAGGTTAAAGAAAATTTATATGCATTATTTGTGTCATCTGAATGTTATTCCTTTAACCTGGCAGACGTTTGCCCAGGAAGATCATCGAAGCTTTCCAAAGCATTTTTGCAGCTGTGGAAAGGGGCATAAATATTACTTGTTTCGGCTTCTATTCACAAACGAGAGGTCCTACTCAAGTGTGATTATGCAAAATATTATAAAAAGAGTGACTGATACATGATAAAGTGCACGTTACAAAGATTTGAAATCTCTTCATCAAGATATTGGTGATTTAGGGAAGCATTAAACGAGCATTGTGATTAGAAACAAAATATAGATAGGCTAGGTCAAGCCCTTTGCATGATACATGCCATTCAGCGTTTTTTATTTCTTTGCATTCGTGGAAGGAAGTTTCAACAAATTTCTAGGATGTGTAGAAGTATTTACTGCAAGAAGTTTTGCTGCAGGTGAATAGTTCCCTCACCATAAAAGCATTTATAGCTTTTCGATCAATAAACAAAAAGAGCTGGTTAATTGATCCACTGACATTTCCGAACAATAGAAAAACCCGATTGAAGAGCGACTTGTCCAATATAACAAAAAATTTCTAGCAAATGTAAGGAAGACGTAGCCTATATTTTTATTTGTTTGAAGCTGTGTATCGATTTCGGAGTAAAGTAAAATGGAGATTTAATGAAATTAGTCTGCAAATAAAAAATTTAGCTTTTTAAAGCCCCACGCAATTGGAGGCATTGAGATAGATATAAACAAATTTAAGAGAAACTCTCATCAATCAGTAACCTTACTATTCAGAGAGTGATGGCGAAAAGGGAGCGGCATTTCCTTTCTAAAATTCAAGGGCGGCAAGTGGTGTCGCTATGTCACTGAATATAAATAAGTTGTAAGGATAGCCATTCCATTTTACTTAGGATCAGAAAGAATGAGCTAGAGGGAAGTTCTGGCGAATTCTTATCTATATGCGTAAGTTTAAATGAAGAACCTATTAAGTTGAGGAAGATGATCAGAATTTTTAAGATGTGAAATAAGCGTTTCTAACTTCTGAGAAAACTTCTGAAATCTCTATTCAAGAATTCTATTTAAATTTAGATAACCTGCAAAAGGTTAATGAAAATAAACCGGTTCATTGTGGCTACCCAGATGTACAAAACATCAAACCAAATAAATGTTAATATGCATCCCCTACTGATGTCAAAATTGTTACCATTAGATAGTTACCGGTACTCGATTGCTACCATCAGATAGTTGCCGGTATTTAATGGCTACCTTTAGATAGTTACCGATATTGGAAAAATGTGATTTTATTTACATAGCATACGTTTGAATTTAACTGTTACGAATTTATCCTTTGCTATTTTTCACCAAGTCATTTTGAACCAGGTTATAGTTATTGACTTGTTTCTTTGATAAATAACTTTTTTAGTTGTTTTATTGGAACAAAAATTATTTTCTTCGGGCGCATTCTTTCTTCCTGTATCCACTCTTTTTTTCTCAAGCTGGAGGCGCGCTCTTGTCTAAATTCTTTGACACCCTAGTTCCCTTATTATATCCACTGAGAAACTGGTGCTACTTCGTCACTCTCGTTGGGTCCTCTTTCTTATTCGCTGCAACTGACACAGCCTTCTGTTAAGCTCTTATCTCTAGAATTGGTCGAATCAATAATTCTTTGCACAGCGCTTGTGGCGTCCGGCCCTGGTACCTCTCATCTCATCCTGCTGTGGCCTGCTACGGACTCTTGGCGCTGCTTGCTCTTTGGCAACTTCTTTTGCATCTATGACATCTGGTCCGAACATTGCAGGGTTATCCTGCTTCTGGTGCTCCATGTCCTTCCGCCATGCCCCTCATTCCTCGGAAGAGGTTGGCAAAACAATAGCACAGGTAAAAACATTAAGAGCATTCCAAAAAAATTGTTTTGGACTTTGCAAAAAGAAATTAACAACAAAGTTTGGAGTAAAATATTTTTAACACAAATGGCTCACGAAGAGCGAATATTTCGTATTTTTCTAAAAACTATAATATACCATCCCAGAAATTGTACAGCGTGGATTATTTTTAATACTGTAAACCTCTGATTTTGCCTATTCAATGAAATGTTTGTAGCGTACTCAATGCGAAGGATTTTCGATTCTACTATTTTTGGTAAGCAGTCTACAGATGATCAAAACTCGACAAAACGTCATCAGCGAGGCGACAGCAAGTCGAAAGGAAAAGAAGTTTTGTTTGCCTAAACCAATTTGTATTTCAAGAGGCTAGCGATGCACTAATCAAACTGCAGACAGTGAGACTATTTTGACCTATCAGGTCTCTTCGGTGCAGTTGGTGACCGACAAGAAGATAGAGGCTTTTAGTAAAGCATACCTTAGACCAAGTGTTTTCAACCTTTATTCTCTTATTTACCAATTGGCAAATTTCAAAAGTAAAATTTACCCCCCAATTTTTTTTATATTTTCACTTCTACAAATGCCTATTGTAATAGGTAAAAGTGTGAGTTGCTTGCTAACAAAATTTACCCCCAAGGAGTAAATTTACCCCCGGTTAAGAACCCCTGGCTTAGACAGTCACACTTGTGGGACCTATAGTTGGTCCACTGTAGTGGATGGTCTAGTTCAGAGGTTCTCAACCCTTTTTTCAAAGCGACCCAAATTTGTTTAAAAAATCAAATTTGTAAAATCTTGCGACCCAAGCATCTGCCGATACATAGTTAAATTAAAAGCTACGTAGGGAAATTTTTTATGACGACAGAACTGTATTGAAAATAATACAAAAAATCATTTTCACTAAACATTTATTTTTAAAATCACTCGACAACCACACTAATGAAAAAGCTGTGCTTGCTTGCTGTCAGTGAGCTTTACAAATTGTGGCGATACTTTACTTAAGCACAACCGCAGATCAGGTTCAACTTCCAACCAATTTCGATGCTTGGTTTTCAATACACACGTAGCACTAAATCCAGCTTCACAAAGCCAATTTGTAGCAAATGGAATCAGTTTTTTATAACAAACTTTGAAACCGTCGGGCACATTTTGTACATTGAAGGCCGAAAGTGGATATTTGGAGAATCGTTTGGGTGTTTTTTTTGAAGGATGCCAAAGAAATACGATTTGTTGGTTCTGCGGTTATTTACACAAATTCTTCAGCAACAAGGAGGGGTAGTTGAGGCAGATCTGTGCCAACAATTGGATCAATTATCCAATCATTTTTATTAGTAGGCAACAAAAGTCACCATAATAGTCTACAAACTTTTGTGCAAGCTGTTCCAGGGTCTAATTATGATTTGCTTAGTATCAACTTTATTGCCACAAATATACGTTTTTAGTTGAGGGAGCATGTCATACTCATCTCGAGCCACGCAGCTTTTCCAAAGAATGAGTTTTTTGTAGTAAGCAGCAACTTTAGCAGCATGATCAATTACTGTAAAATAAGCATCTTGCATAGATAAATTCAGAGAGTTCAAAGAGTCAATTACATTGGCAAGATAAACAATCTTTCCATTAAAATCTTCTTGACGAAATTTTTCAGCTAATGCCATAAAATTCTGCAGCCTCAGAAAGATAACAATTTCACCATGCAGATCACAAACACACTTCAGCACATGACCCCAAGATAGCCACCGTACTTCTAAATGCAAAAGCAATGCTTGATGATCAGCATCCATGTCGGTGCACAGACACGAAAATATACGCTGATTTAATGGCCTTGCTTTAATCAAGTTCACACATTTTGCAACAAAATTTAATACTTCTCGCAGTTCTTGCGACAGTTTTTTGCACCAAGAGCCTCTCTGTGGATAAAACAATGTGTGCATTCAGCATTGGGCGCTTTATCTTTGATTCCTTTTACCACACCAGACTTGAAGTCAGTACATGCTGCTGCACTACCAGTGCAAATTCCAGTACACTTCTCCGGAGAAATGGAGTATTCTGTGAAGAAATCATTCAGGCATTAAAAAATATCCTCACACTTTGTGTGCAACTTCAATGCTTTGCAAAATAACAAATCTTCTGATACAGCAGCATTGTTGATGTAGCGAATAAAGACTGAAAGCTGGGGCAGACTTGTAATATCAGTGCATTCATCTCATTCTAATTGAATGGAATAAAATGGAGATTTTTTTCACATGAGTCAAAATCTGTTCAAGAACATCATCAGACAGTTCTACTATGCGTCTTTTTCACCATGTTGTTTGACAATAAAGTACCGGTACTGCCAGACCATCCACTACAGTGGACATAGTATAGGTTCCACAAGTGTGGCGGGCGAAGCCATGCTTTGTTGAAAGCCTCTAGCTTCTTGTCGGTCACCAACTGCACTGAAGACACTTAATACGTCAAAACAGTGTCACCGTCTGCAGTTTGCTAAACTGCATTCAGTTTTTTACTTTCTTTCTCACCAATCATCATTTTTACAACTTCTTTCAAAGCCGGCATTAAAATAACCTCACCAATCGTATGAGCTTTTTTCTGCTTTGCAATTTGATAGAAAGCAGGAATAGACAGCTAATTGATTTTTTGTTGTGAATTTTCTCATGACATTTCTCTGTCTTTGAATCGAATTTAACTTGAGCTCAAAAAATTTAGCAGGCTTGTCTAAGCAATTTGGATGATACGAGTCTCTAATGGCGTTTCAATTTTTTTTCTTCATTGATTCTGAACTTTCAGACATGCCTCGCTTTTTGGTTTACTATCCGATTCCGTAAAACCTTGTTTTAAAAAAGCTTCCATTATGCGATCGTTTTGCCATTTTAAGTCTGAAATTAAGCAACAAAAAGATTCTTCTCTTCTTGTGAGGATTAATTCGCAAGCACAGACTAATTAATTCGTCTTGATAGGCCATGCTAACATCATAATTTTAGTTATATCATCGCAATTAAGATTATCACAAAATATTGTAAAAAGGTTTTACTCGACAAAACGCAATAGGCCTACCAACAGAAAACGGTCAAAAGGTCTTGCAAGACAAAGATTATTTATGCTCAAAAATATAGAAATTGCTGGAACTAAACCCAAACTACTAGCTTTCAATTGTGTGTTGTTGCCCTGGCCTAGTCTGACTTACATGACCTTACTTTGCTATCTCCATTAGCACAAAGCTTTTTTATTGCGGGAGTTCTTTGTTGACAAAAACGCTACCGTACAGCGTTTACTATTTGGAAGCGTTTCACGACTTTGCAGTCTCGAGGAGCTCAAAGTTTTCACTGCAGGAGTTTTCTGTTTACAAAAATGCAACGAGGGTTGACTACTATATAGCGGCGTTGCGTTTTTATTTACCATTGCTTTCTTCAAGTTTCACTTTTTGTAGAAGTTTACAAAAAACAAGCAACCCAAAAGAATAATTAGGCGACCCAACTTTGTGTCACAACCCATGGCTTGAGAACCACTGGTCTAGTGGATACTAGGACACTGTAGTGGATAATTTGTATTTCTTTTGTGCCAGTAATACCCAACCACATTAGACAGAGCTGTTATGCAAAACAACCTTAGATTGTTTTAACTCCTCGAAAATTACTGGACTTTGAAATGACAACTGGCTGCTCCGCACAATTCACCATCCCCCGCACAATTGACCATCCCCCACACAATTGACCATCTCCCGCACAATTGACCATCTCCCGAACAATTGACCATCCCCCACACAATTGACCGTTCTCCGCACAATTGACTATCCCCCACACAATTGACCATTCCCCGCACAATTGATCATCCCCCACACAATTGACCATCCCCCGCGCAATTGACCATCTCCCGAACAATTGACCATCCCCCACACAATTGACCGTCCTCCGCACAATTGACTATCCCCCACACAATTGACCATTCCCCGCACAATTGATCATCCCCCGCACAATTGACCATCCCCTGCACAATTGACCATACCCCGCGCAATTGATCATCCCCCGGAAGATGTTCATTAATATCATAATTATAACCTCAAAAACAATTATGCAGTATCAGTTACTTTTGCGTTGTCAAGCGCTATCCATCTAGGAGAGTGCTCCTTACAACGTCTTTGACGTTGGCGAAAATATAACTCAGTGCGGTCCGGCGAAATCTCACTCTCGCAGAGATGGCGGAGAAAAAATGTGGCCGCTGCCGCTTTTTGTGTGCATCGCCTATAACACTAGAACAGCTCAAGCCGTCATTTTGACCGCTTTTGATTTTTACATTGCTGCAGTATAAATCGGAAATGTCGCTTACCCGTAAAACTTTTTGACTTTTTCTAAATATGTATAATCAATTGAAGCTGTAATTCAAAAACTTCACCCTCAAAGAGAGCAACGCTCACTTCACATTTAGCATTAAGCAGCTAATCCATGCCTGAAAACCTGTTGTGAATACTGGCAAAGTGTTTTATTCCTGGTAGAATAAATCGTTGTGTGCAAACGCCTCAAGTATTACTCTCACGAAAAAGTATAAATAAAACAAACATTGGAAAAAAATGTTATCCAAAAAGCTTATGGAATATTTGCTTAATCATTGATCGGAAAGTAGGAATGGCGCGTCTGACCATAATTTTAGAGATAGTGTTGGCCTACAGTGATTATCTGGTAAGCCATGCAGTACACATTACACGATATGTATTGCTGTATGCTACTCGCAGAGGTGGGCAATACCCGAATTACTTTTTGATTATCGGTTGGGACAGTAAATTAAAAATTATGTAACCGCGTTGTACCACTCTCTTTGTAACAAAATCGGTACATAAGGGTTTCCACCTACTTTATTTTAACGTTTATTATTTTGGCAACATAGCAAATTGGCATCAATCGGAGGCGCACATCGGATCCGGAGCCGGATTTTAAAATCACGATTATCCTGTATTTTTGTCGGATTCGGATTTTGATTTTATAATTTAGTTAGAAAGAGACGTCAATTGGTAGCATCAGAAGGTATGTTTAGGTATCCCTGAGCATCAGAAGTAAATATGGAAATTTTTGATTTTCAGGATTTGTGGATGCCACATCCCACACCGCCAATCTTGTCCAAGAATGGTGTAAGAGGAATATGGTGAGCTTTTGGCCGAAGGAATTGTGGCCACTCTCTTTTCCAGATTTAAATCCCACGGACTTTGCCATTTGGAGTATTCTAGAGAGCAAAGCCTGCTCTTCCAAACGCCAAAGTATTGAGTCTCTTATGCTTAAATTCAAGTCTTCTTGTGACAAAATTTCCCAAAGAACCATACGTGCCTTGTGCAATCGAGTTACTGTCAGATTGAGGCTTGTTGTGAAGGCAAAGGGCAGTTATATCAAAAAATAACTATTAATCCATTTCTTTAGTATATACAGGGTGTCCCAAAAAGATGTATACACTCTTTGAATCGTTATAACTTAATCAAGTTATTGATTTTTGCTTTCAAATAAATTGATGCAAAAGAAAGAATAAACATTTAAAGAATTTGTGAGAAAAAATATACAAAAACATATCAAATTAAATCTTAATAACACAAAAGACACTTGGGGCAATTTCAGAATGTTTACAAATTGACGAGTTCACATATGTACTCAAACTGGTGGCAGTTTTGCTCAATACGCTTTTCATATCTTGAAGAAATGGACTTAGAAAAGTCCAGCAACATTTTCTCTGGTATTTTAGCACATTCTTTTTCAATTGCTGCTCTCATTTTAGCAATTGTTTTAGGTTTCCTACTGCAAACTTCGTTTTTTAGAAACAGTCACACAAAGAAATTTACCAGTGTCAAATCTGGTAAACTAGGTGAACATCCTAACTGTTTCTTTTCTTCCAACGGTTTCTAAAAAACGAAGTTTGCAGTAGGAAACCTAAAACAATTGCTAAAATGAGAGTAGCAATTGAAAAAGAATGTGCTAAAATACCAGAGAAAATGTTGCTGGACTTTTCTAAGTCCATTTCTTCAAGATATGAAAAGCGTATTGAGCAAAACTGCCACCAGTTTGAGTACATATGTGAACTCGTCAATTTGTAAACATTCTGAAATTGCCCCAAGTGTCTTTTGTGTTATTAAGATTTAATTTGATATGTTTTTGTATATTTTTTCTCACAAATTCTTTAAATGTTTATTCTTTCTTTTGCATCAATTTATTTGAAAGCAAAAATCAATAACTTGATTAAGTTATAACGATTCAAAGAGTGTATACATCTTTTTGGGACACCCTGTATTTATGCTATTTTCAAAAAATTCTTCATTTCTTCATGCATTGATATATTTATATTTCAATAAGCATTTGTCTACACTTGGTCTGATCACCTTGTATTAGAAAAAAGGCTATTGCCAAGTGTCCAAAAGCTTGGAATATCACATAACATTGCATTTCAACATAATAATACACCTGTACACATAGCTAAAGTGATTAAAAAATGGCTAGCTGATAATTCAGTTGGTGTGGTGTCTTGGCCTGGCCGAAGCCCTTATTTAAATCCAATTGAGAATATTTGCACTATAATTTCTTGTGGTTTAGCTGGGAAAACTTTTCCCAACTAAGAAAAACTCTAGAAAGTGGTGCAAAATCAATGGAATAACATCTCCTTATCACAGTGTTTAAAATTAATTGAGAGCATGCTTAAAAGAATTGATCTTTTAAAAACATTTAAAAAGAATGCGATTCCATATTAATGATTTATTAAAGTAAATGTATTGTTCTGTTTATATTGTAGTAATTTTTTTTCATTTTTCAATTGCAGTATGTATAATGCAACTTTTTGTTCAAAAATAATTATATGCTTGTTTGGCTCATTTTTTTTGTTCACGAGTATAAGCTACAAGTGTCAATGTGTGGTGGTAAATAACCTAGTTCAGAACAATAACCAGGCCTATGCTGTGAAGTTGTGGACTTGTGATCAGTCCTACAGACTGTTAGAAGGTCCAATTAGATGGTGTTTATGTAGTCTCCTTGTCAAATCATACCAAAAACTGTAAAATTGATATCCACATCTAAAGATCTCTTGGTTGGTGCTCAGCAAAAGGAGTAATCTGGTAATGTGAAAAAAAATTTGTTAAACTGAGTTTCTTCAGTCATTGTTGAATTGAAAATGTTCAGTCGGTCTTTATGGCCGGAGCACTTGGGCTTTGTTATTGCCTTCACAACAATAACCTAGGAAATGTGTCGACACTTTCTATGTAAAAGCTCTAAATTTTTGACTTTGTCAGTTCAGTTATTTTTTTGATGATTTGATTAGATTCAAAATATAATTTTTAACTCTTACCCAAAACTTTTGGGCACCCATCTAGTGGTGTTTTTAGGTGTTTGGTTGATTCATGTCATAATGTGGACTAACTCCAACTTTTATTGTGCACATTGCCAACATGTAAAAATCACATTTTTTTTTTGGTGTGCTGTTTGTAGACCTCAGGAACGCATATCTTACGATTGCAATAGAAATGTGGAGTGTTATAGCTGTTGTAGAGTATCATTTATGGACAGTTGTATTGGCCATTCAGTCACTGTACAGCTTCAATTTTTGATGAGTTTGCCTGAATACAAGGAATTGAATCAAAACTGTTCCAATGATTGCAAGAATGTATACCTTTCCTGTTGCCTCACCATGTGTTTTTCTTACATATATAGAGTGGATTAAAAATAATATTGTTGGCAATGTTGAAATCTGATCTCGAACATGCACTTGATTGTTTTCTTGGATGTTGCTATAAGGTTGGATGTTTTCTTGGATGTTGCTGTTCTATGAAAATATTGAAGTGGTTGGAAGAAGAAAGGGCAGGTGACCAAAAATAACGTGGAGAAAGTAGATGGAAGAACAGGTGGAGCAAATTGGATTGAGAGAGGAAGATGTCTTTGATTGAATAACGTGCTGCCATGCTTTGTATTAACTTTCAAAAAACATGAGATAAAACAGGCTACTGCAGTTGAAGGAGGTAAAATTAGATTTGAGAACACTGAATTTCCTTTCTCTTGATGTATAAGAACTATGTGAATGAGTTAGGTTAATGACATGGCTTGCTGAAGGAGCAGGAATTTAATTGATAGCTTTAGCAAATGTAGCTGGGTATTGTGAAATCTCCAGGAACTACTTGGGTGATGTCGCTGCTATTCTGTAAAGCAAAAAATAGATTATGTAAATGCTCAGATATGAGTGCTTTTCCCAAAAGTACTAAGTACTATTCCTTACCACAATCATTGTGAGGTTTGGTGCGTGACCTATTAGTTTATGTTTATATAAGGCAGTGGCTATTTTGCCGTCGACGGCAATTTACCCTCAGAGACTATTTTGCCGCGAGTTGTTTGTGATTGGTCAATCTTAATGACGTACTAAACATGTGACTTTTGGTGGTCTCTGATTGGTCAATTTAAAAAAACAAAAAAAAAATTTTTGCACCCCCAGTTCTCTATCCCCCACCCTGCACACTCCCTTGCAGTGTACACTGCCCCGTACATTTACATACCGGGCCTGCCCCTTTAGTGTACACTGCCTTTCTTTCAAAGCCCTGGCCAGCTGAGATTTGAACCTGACACCTTGGCATCTCAAGACCAGCGCTCTATCCACTACACCACAGAGTCATTGATGCGTTAATAGCAAATTTGGCTATATAAACACACGTGAATGATCACGGCAAAATAGATTCCAAGGGCAATTTGCCGTCGACAGCGAAATAGCCACTGCCTTTATATAAAGCTATGCTTTAACTTTCACTAACATGTGAACTTTTTTCTCAACCAAGAATTTGAAGTAGTAAAATTTTACATCTAGATATTTTAATTTGTAGGTTGGTAATGCACAAGTCTTTATTAAACCTTATGTTTTGATACGTTTTACAATGAATGCAAAACTGGAAAATATAGAAGAGGCAACTGAAAAGTCTAGCGATGATGAAAGCATTTCAAATGAGATAATTGATGACGCAATGATTGATGATGATGAAAACAACAGTTTAACAATTGGTAAATCTAAATTGAAAACAACACCAGGATTGGTTTATATCAGTTTTTTGCCTCCTAAAATGACACCGTTGCATCTTCAGCAGATTTTTTCTAAGTATGGGGAGATTGGAAGAATATATCTACAGCCTGATTGTGAGTTGTGGTTATACCGTAAAATATATTGCGTGACAACTCAAATTTTTTTAAAGGGTTGTCATAAAGAACACCATTACCAGATTTGTTTCATTTTAACTAGATTTTTTCTTTGCATGATTATTTAACGATTACACGTTTTTAAAAAGGGATATTTTTTTAGGCCTTTGCACTACGAAAATAATGCCAACAAAATGGAACCTTACCATTTATTCAAAATGTAATTTTTTTTGTAATAAATTATATTGGTTTCTATTTTGTTGGCATTATAGCAATTTCAAAGATAATAGGTGTAGTAAGACATTGTCATAGTTATAGCAATGATAATTTTATCTAAATCTAATCCCAACTTCAACTCGCTAATAGAAGTAGAAGAATACAGTTGAATTTCAATAAGCGTAATCATGAAACTGAGGTCATGCTGGCTGGATGGTCATATTATTCAAACAAAATACAATGCATTCCAATACGTGAGTATTCATTACTTCATTAAAGCATTGTGGACTGGAAAATTCGCGTTGTGGATGGAACACCAACCGAGTTGCCTTTGAAGTTCTTAAGCAATGTCTATAAATTAGTATCAACTTAAATTATATTAGTCTTTGCAAAGTTTCTTCCCTTCTCACTTGCTTTCCTTTCCCTTCAACGTTGAACAATTGCATTGTGTTAAAAGTTGAGTATGTTTGACTTCCAGCGAAAGGATGATAACTATAAAGCAACGTGTGGTCAGTGCTGCGTGGTAGTCAACAATATTGCTGACACAATACACGTCCACTTTATACATTATAACCAAGCAGGAAAAATGCCATGGAGTACTTTTCTCAGTTTACAACAATATAGAAATCACGCTGTCATTCAACCCCCCCTTGTCCACTATAGTTATGATAATCATTCACTTTTTGTATGATGCTGTTCAGGTGAATCCATTTGTGAAAGAATAATTGCTAAGGTGGACTGTTTCAAATCCACTTCCTCCACCATAACCATGTCACACTACCAAAAATCTCTACCAAATACTTGCTTTTCAGTTGGAAGAGGACACAAAAAGAAGCAGAAAGTTGTTCATTCGTTTAATCGAGGAAAATTTTCAGAAGGCTGGATTGAATTTGCAGATAAGCGTCTAGCGAAAAAAATTGTGCAGACTTTTCATAATACACTAATTGTTGATGGTAAGAAAGGAAAAAAAGGAATATTTGCTGATTACACATGGAGTTTGAAATACCTCCACAGGTATTTATCATATTGTGTGCTGCAGACGTAAAAGTTCACACTTTTAGATACCGAGCTGAACATTTTTGTTTGTTTTATCATTACATCAGCACAACTAAACATTCTGTAACTATTGAACTATAGTTCTTAAAGTTGACTCGCTTTTTAGAACAAATTATTAATTTCTTTCGTTTATGCTAACTCTTTCTTTTTGGTTTGTGCTCTGTTTCCTACTCACTGTGTACACTGCGTTACGGTGACATGTAAGCTGTTTGACCCCGTTTCCTGTCTGCCACCAAAAAATGAAAGAACTCCATTATCCAAGGACAGAATAAGCGAACTTGCCGGTTTTTTTCGACACTACTCTTTTGATGCTGAGCGCCAAACATGGAGGCTGTGATTACCGTTTTATAAGTCGGTATGACACAACATAGATTCAGTCCATGTCTACAAGGTACGAAGCGGATTTTCCAAACACTGCACCGGTTTTTATTTGCAATTGTAGTAGTAGTCGTCCATACTTTGTACTTATATTTATAGTAGTAGCAGTAATCCATCATTAGGTATTTTTCTTATAGACGGAGGTGACCGGGTTCACCTGTTTATATGCAGTAGAGTGCATTCCCTTACTCCGTTGTAAAAGAGGCAATAATCTCATGGTTGAAATATTGATTTTACAATTTTGTTATAGTTACTATAATTTAAATTAATGGTGTTATAATTTTTTTACTCTTTTACCAATTCAGTTTACTAGATTTACGCCCAAAACACATTTCAATACGACTTCACAAGTTTATCTACAAGAAAAAAGGGTTACAAAAATGATTCATAAATTTTCGAAGTCAAAGGTCAGAAATTATTGAGATTCTAAAAACTAAAAGAAAAAAGGTCATTCAACAAAATGAGGATCAATTTTACAAAATTGAGATTAAGAATTATTAATCTTCAAAATAAGGTCATCCAACTTGACGACTGTTTAAGCAGAGTGAAAAAATTTTGCCCCTGTTGCAAATAAATTCTCCCATGAGTAAATTTACACCTGGTTAGGAATCGCTTGTGTAGATGATCCATGATGATAAAATGGCATCAAAATTTCAGTTTTTTACTTGATTATTTTTAGATCAGTTAAAAAGTATAAAAAATACAAAATTTAAAAGAGGTTATCGATAAATCAAACTTTGCGTTCATGAACGAGTGAGTAAAATCTCCCTTTAATGACGAGTTGATTGAATGGTCGTGCATTTAAATCTTACGCTGACTGCGATGTTGCGTTCTTAGAATGCACTCTGAGATTAGTTCCTCTGCTTCACTGATTTTGGGCAGCAGTTAATTCATTGAAAAGTAATTCAAGCAAAATGTTAACCCTTAGAACTCCTAAGCAGGCCTGAACCATCGTTATGTGCACAGCGCATGTCAAATCGGAAGGACACAAATGCAACACTTTCTGCAAACAGCTAAACCAACTGTATTTAGATTTCGCTGGACTCACCTTACAGAAAAGTTACGCCATGAGCAGCAGTCTTATAAACAAAAAATGAGAATCGAAACAGCCCAGGCTAAAAGAGAATCTGAAGCTTTTGCTGAAAATGTTGAGATGAGCAAAAAGATATCTGCCATGAAAGAGAAGAGAGAAAAGCAGGGACGAAAATGGGTCGAAATGCGGCGGCCTAAGAACATTCGACAAAGAAAAACTGTTGAAGAGTTAAGAAAAGAAAAACAACAAAAAATGGCCAAGTTAACGGCGATTGACAATTCCAATAAACCAGTAACACGAAAAGAAGTTTTAGGAAAAATATTTGCGACTTGAATATTGTTTCAGTGGCTTAGCATTGGTTGAAATTTGGTGGTAACTCGGCGGTTTCACTTGCTGCAATATTTACTATTTCGAGTTAAAAGTGTTCAGATACGGCACCGGTAATAATGTTTTAAAAACATTACTGCGACGTTGTTAAAGCAATTGCAGTGTTGCATAATGTGAAGTGTGCTGTTGGCAGGATGTTGCTTAACACGTTAACCGCCACATGAACCACCGGTGGTACATTGAGGTTTTTCACTCACCGCCACATGTACCACCGGTGGTACATTGAGGTTTTTCACTCACCGCCACATGTACCACCGGTGGTACATGGAGGTTTTTCACTCACAGCAACATGTACCACCGGTGGTACATATCTTATGTTTCCAGAACGCCATTTGTTAACCGGTGACCAAAAATTTTTATTCACTCACTCATAAAAGTTTACAAGGAGCAACCTCCTCCCTTCGCTGCTGTCACTGAACTGACTGCAGCACCACAACAAAATTGTGGCGGTAGGGGCAAACTTCTTACATCTGGCGTGGCGGTTAACGTGTTAAAATATTTTTTGGCACTTTTTACGGAAAGTTGTTCAATCAGTTGCTTACCTTTTTGTGTGAAGATTTGTCTTCCATTTTCAACACTCTTCTTTCCGCCTTTTCATTTAATGTCATTGAAAAGTATACCTCATTACGTTTTTTGGTTACAAGCATGAAAATCAAAGATACCATGATTTTTGTATTAGTTTTAGAAATTATTGCAATTGGATATTTACGTTGCTGCTTCTAGAGTTTGGTTGTGTTGTTGTGGTTGTTGTGATTACCCATTTTCTTCTTTTGGATGGAGGTACGGCACGAACGGCAATTCAGATTCATACCGTCAACCTAATTGAAATTAGGCCAGGGGAAAGATGGCAGCCCATTTCAAACCAGTCATCAGTGACTGGTAGCCCCACCACCAACAAGGCGGACTGCCGCTGGTGGATACCCAAAGTCGTCTTTTGTAACATGCTGGATCAGCAACTTCACAATTGTAATCCGGTGAAGTACGGGTGGGCCACCTGTCTGCTCACAAAGGCGGAGGCGTCCCGTTAAGTGCCTTGCCCAAGTACACAACAAGCAAGCTTGCCGGCTTGTTCTCGACACCATCCCTTTTTTATGCTGAGCGCCAAGCAGGGAAATTGTGAATAGCACTTTTTAAAGTCTTTTGGTATGACTCGACTTAGGAAATGAACCCCAGGTCTACCGACTACGAAGCGGGCGTTCTAACCACTACGCTATCGCGCCGGTCTAGAGTTTGGTTGTTGGTTTCAGGATCGCAGGAATTTATATCAAGCGATGCGGAGTGAAGTTGTATCTCGTACGTTTTATTGTCCGAGTTATAATGATTTCTAATCCAGCATGTGGTAAAAGACGACTCTTGGGTACCCACCAGTGGCAGTCCGCCTTGGTGATGGGGATACCAGTCACTCAAGACTAGTTCAAAATGGGCTGCCATCTTTCCCCTAGCCTAATTTTAAGTAGTTTGACGGCATGAACCTGAATTGCCGTTCGTGCCGTACCTCTATTCCGATGAAGAAGAGGGGTAAACCACAAACACACAAACAGTTATAATGGCGAATTAATTCCATAACCACGAATTTCCAGGCACAATTCGTTACACAATCGACACGTTCGATACGTAAGACTACCTCGTGCTAAAAAGACAAAAACTTCGCTCTGCACATGTACTGATTTTGACAAGTAAGGTTTGACTGACGTCACTTAACGTAATAAATACGCAGTCATAGAGCAATCAAAATTAAGCGTGAAATAAAGGAGCTGGCTTTGAGTCAAATGATCACTTGGTGAATAGAATACAAAAAATTAGCAAGCATGTGGAAAATGCCACAAAAGCATGATTTATTTTAAAAAGTTTGATGCAACTTTATTTTATTTAGCTCTTCTTGTAATGTAACGTTTATTCAAGTTGATACAAGTTCTTACCGAGCATGCAAAAAACTTAAATATCCGTCAACTTTTCGAACAGCTATACAGCTGTTCTTCATCAGGACTAACAATCAGGAGCTAAATAAAATGAATTTATCAAAAATACCTGGTAGCCAGAATAAAAGTATAAGTTTGATGCAACTTCGATGCATTCATGCGCAGCTATGGTGGTGACGTCATCTAGCTACTAAATGTATTAAAACGAAGATAATACAAACCAAAAATCGATTTGGAACGTCATCTGCAATCAGTAGCTGTGGTAGAAGTGACTAGTCGCCATTCGTAATTCCCTTGCTTTAACCCGGTCTACAGTCTGATGCCTGCCGTTACGCTGCAAACTATTTTTTTATAGAACAATATTTCTAGAGGACCACCGCAATTTAAAGCTTCAGCTTTTACTTGCTGGAAAGCTTCAAGACGTTTGTTAATATTAGTTTCTATGACTAAAGGTTGTAGTACAAGCCAATGAAGTACATTTAAAACCGCCCTGAGTGGAAGGAAACTACTTATAATGACTCTTATAAGCGTCCTCCTTTTAAAGAAAGACTAATTGTTGTTTATGTTCTGGTGCTTTTATTGTGAATTGTTGCCAAAAAGAGGTTGCAGTTACTAAGATTAGACCTCATATCACCCTCAGAGCAATTTCAACTTGCCTAATGGAGTATTCGAGGTGGAAAAATACCGTACCCATATTAGGCTTAATAAACAATTTTTGTGATTACTAGTTATTAGTTGAGAATAGAACAATTCAAGAAAGTGATGAAAACAGCGTAGGGGTAATCATTTATTTCAAACCGAATGAATTTAGTCCACATTGAACAAAAGCAAATATACATGGCGCAGAAACACAAAAACTTGGCAAGACATAAACTCACAAAGCACTAGACCTATATCTCTGTACAAACAGACCGACATAGGTAGGCTGTTCTAAATAATCAGTACCGGTACTTTGTTATCTATTGTCCAAGGTAAGAAAATCACAGTAACGAGATTGATATTTAGAACGAAAATAACTAGCAGTGTGTATTAACGCTGTAACAGTGAGTTTTCAGATTGGTGACAGCGTTCAACAAAACAGGAGCCTACTTCAGTTTACGAATTAAGCATTAAATGTTTCAAGGTTGGCCTGAAATTGGAAAGAGCTAGCTATTCAGCGAGGGATACTGCAGTACGCTATAGGAGTCATTGTACTGTTCATGATACTTTTTCATGCAATAAAAAGGAAAAACAAAACGAAGAAAAGTTTGGTTGCTACAACTTGTTTCACATTAAATTAATATATTTTCCAAGTGAAGCTATGAAAAGGTGCTCATCACAACAAAAAGAAGTAGGGTAACAACTTAGAAGATCAAAAGAAATTGTAAATGCGGTGAAAATACAACAGGCCTTGCTTTCAGGTAGGCTATGGTTATAACTAAAGCAACTTTTTCTTCAGTAAAAAATAAGGAAGTTACGTTTATGAACAATCATTTCAAAGCACATTATTGAGCAACATTTGCGTAATGGTTGCTTTTGAATTGCTGGCTTTCGAAAAAGAGGCTCTTATCTTCAAAAATCCCCGCACAATGGCGTAGGGTAGGCGACCTATTGTATCGCACCACAAAATTTAATAAAAGTTGCATGTAAAATAGCAAAGTAGCTCTGAGTTACATTATGGATCGGCCAATACATGCATTTACAACCTCCTTATTAATAGCTTCTAATCTTAATCTGGAACCACGTAGAATAGTTTTCGTCCAAGTTCATGAACAAATTAATCGAAGGTGTCATTTTTAAATGACTGTCACATCACCGGAATAACAGCAATCTTAATATCACGTGCAATATGGTTTTACAAACAGGCCATTGCTGTCAAACTTTGCAACTAAAACTGCTCATCGGCATATTGGTGGGATTCGATAACAATTACGTCGCATTTTTGTTATTACTCAATCTCAATCCTGCTTTTGATACAGCCATTGTTAAAAACCTTAAGGGGGATTATGGGAAATTTGCAAAAGAGACGCGTTTAGCATGCTAAGATCGATGTTATGTGACAGGCTGAATACTCGCGCAAAAATAAATCTGTCACAATTTTTGCCTTTTTTATGTTGCCATGGTAACCAAGATGTTTCCTTTGCCATGGCAACAGACGAGGAAACTTTGGCATGCATATCTCGGCCCCTGCACGATGGAATTGAAGGGTTTTGGTGCAACTTGATCGTCCAACACTACTCTACGCAATCACGTAGCAACTTGTACATAAATTTAAGCTGTTTTAATATACTGGGTATAGCCGCCGTTTGATTCTTGTTGCGGCTATAGGAATTTGATGTGACTTGTGGAGCCTCACACGGATTTATTGTTGTTCTAATTTTTATTTTGTACGAACTTGCACCGTTTTCTAAAAATAAAATACACAATTTTCAGCACAGTTAAATAAATACGATACAATTACGAAGAATATGACGTTGAATTTACTTACCGGCAGTTCCGGCAGTCACTTGGGGAAATTCGCTTTTATTTCGACACACCAGCGTCAACTAACAACCACATAACTTGAATTCGCACTACTTCCAATTGAACGTTGCTCAACTCAATACACCAAAAAACTATATGAACAAAGGACACCAAAGCGGATTCTCAAGGCATTGCTGATTTCGTAATGGAAAAAGAAAAGACGCGTTTGTTTGCAGGCAATGCATTTGAATAATTGTGGGCCAGGCGTTAACTATGTAGAATTTTGAGGTAAGATAAAATGAAGTTGGTTCGAATCCCAAGTGTATCAAATTCAAAAGTTTAGATAAGTTTGTTTGGCGCTTACACTGGGGTTTGTCAAAAATACCATTTTTTTCAGTGAAATTTTCACATATTTTCCAACAAAAATATTTATAGCAAAAAAAGTACAATAGTTGGCCCATTTTCACTTCGTCATTGCATTCATAAGTCTATTAGCTAGCTCTATGCGAAATTTCATAAAGATTGACCGTACGAATTCAGAATTACAAATGCCAGAAAGTTTATAGTCATCATAAAATCGCGATTTTGAGAAAATCCATCTAAAAGTGCACATACACCGATTTACACTTCTAATCTGAAGAATTATATATTTTTTAGCAATGTTTCACGTTGAAATGTGACTTTTCATGGCAACAATCTTAAAGATGAAGGATTAAAGATACAATTTTGGTTAAAAAAATATTATGGCCAAATATATATGGCCAAAATTTTCGAAAAATGATAGAACGAACCCCATATTCCCCCTTAAATAATTGAACATGAAATTAGATTGAGAGAAAGTGCTCTAAAGTAATTTAAGTCACTTTTAAGAGAAATACCCTTTTCAATTGAAATAAATTGTATTCAGATATTTACAATACGAAATCAAAAGTCGCTCAAGGATCTTAGCCACATAGCCTACTATACTCTTCCTGCGACCGTGAAGATTCAGTATTCGTGAATTTGCAATGCTATTGGCCTATGCTCTTAAGCGCGAAAAAATTGCGATTATTTGAACAAACATTTCTATTCGTACGAACATTTTTTTATTCGTTCCTTGGAATATTTTTGATTGTGACAGAAATATTTGTAAAAACTCACGACTGCTTAAGTCCATTCGTAAACGCCCCGAAGAATTTGAAATTGCGTGTAGGAGAAGGTGGAGCGATAACTAGCAACCTTCTTAGACCGACTAAAAGTCTTAAAAATGGCTTTTTTGAGGTTTGTTTTAAGATAATGACCAAAAAAGAAATTACGATGTAGTCTGCAAAACCGAAGACATATTTTTTAGAGTATAAAACGGAAACGGAATTAATACAGTCAACTTCGGATATAAGAGATTCAGATATAAGGGATTTTCGCTGATAAGGGACTACGCAAAAGGTCCTAAATGATTTTCAATATAAACTAATAAGTCGGTTGTAAGAGAATTCGGTTATAAGAGACTGATTAAGCTGGTCCCGGCGGATCTCTTATATCCGAAATTGACTGTACAAGAATTCCGTTTAGAAAAAATGAAATTTTGGAAATTTGTGAAATAGTAAAAGATGAAATGCAACTTGCTGGCAGCAGAGCAGTTGATTTAAGTCTGGTGGACGACGTGTTGTTATGTCTTAAGACGTTAGCTTCGGGAGATTTTCAAAACTGCACCAAAGACTTTATGAAGTTTTCATGGGCAACTGTTAGTTAAGTGCAAACTATTTCTGTAAATTCTATTGCAAGCCAAGCACCACGTTATATTTGCATGCCACGAAGAGAAGCCAAACACTTGCGAGCAGCAACTGAATTTAAACAGATTGCTGAATTGCCCAGGATAGTTTGTGAAATCGACGGCTCACATATAACTTACCAGTTTTTGCCCCATTTCAGACAAATATCCTATTAGGCTGCAATGGAAAAAGGTTTCATTTTATTAACGTGCAAGTAACCTGAAACGCAAATCTCATTTCTCAGGATGTGATGTTAAAGTGGCTAGGATCACTCTATCTTGGAATCGTCTGCTATGCGTGACAAGCTCAAAAGTGATGTAAATTGAGATTGTTGAGTTTTGGGTGATAATGGATACATGTTGAGATCAAGGGTAATTACACCATTTGACATCTCCAGTGCAGCAGCAGAAAGAAAGTTTAACGTGTTGCTCAGAAAAACGCGCTGCTTAATCGAGGGACCATTTGGATTGCTAAAAATGAGGTGGGCTATTCTTTATCACATGGGAGGTTCTCTTTGTGTTTTGTTGTCCGATTTGTAATGATGAGTTAATTCCATAATCACAACGAGTTTGCAGATACAATACGACACACAATGGACGTGTCCGAACTCGTGCAGCAAAAAAACAAAAAATTACCCTAAACTTCGCACTGTGCAAATACTGATTTTGACAAATAAGGCATAAGGTGAGACCACCATGGAAAGTTGCCAAATACGCAGTTACGCTGCGATCAAAATTAAGCTTGACAAAAGGGGTTGGCTTTGAATCAAAACAAGCAATTGCTGTACGAAAAAAATACAACAATTAGCAGGCATGATATAGTGCAACGGTTTTTCTTTCAGCTGACGATACAGCATTCAGAAATTATTTTTCAAACAGCCCGTCTCGTTAAAAAAACAATGATAATGTCAGCGTTTATAGTTGCATAATGGGTACCATGACGTCACAAAACATTTAATGACCCGCGAAAGAATAGCGTTCGCTATTGGGAAAACTCCACTATAAAGCAATTTTTTCTTGAAAATGGATCATTATGCCAACCGAATAATCGGGCCTTTTGCTTTTTTCCGCTTTCAAAGCATTTACAGTAGGTGCACTCAAGGAACTTGTCATCTATAGCCTATCATTACACGCGGGTTGGAACAGGTCTAAAATAAGCTTACCTTTAAATTCTTTTTGTATTAGTAAGACAAAAACCATTACGGCGCCCATTTGCTAAACAGTAGAAAGTTTTGAGTAATAGCAGTCCTAATTCAAAGTACAAATAGCGGAATTAGATGCATCGGGCGATTCCCCCATTTTTACCGATTTTTCATTTTTGTCCTCAGAAAACTTTATTGAGTAAAGCAAGCGCAACCGGCTCAGCCGATGTTTCCAAAACGATTTACAAACTGGTAGCTCTGGCGGGCGACGCCGGCTAGCAATAGTCCATTGAAATCCACTGTACAGCATAATTTTGACAGACAAAGAGATTTAGGGGTCGAGTATTTTTGGAGGTGGGTTTACGGGGGTTTACATGCTTTAAGGGACTGCAGAATTTAAAAAAAACGTCAAGGCATATTTCAAATCTAATCAGCATCGAAGTATGCATATGTTGACGACTTAGCATTTCTGTATGCTTGTCGAGATTGAAAGGCAGTGGAGGACACTTTAAGCCAAGGCATGACTACACTTTCAAGTTATCTCCAGACTTGGAGGGTAAAGCTCAGCAATACGAAAACGGTGACGGCGGCTTGTTATCTTAACAACAGAGAGGCCAAACGTGTGCTTAATGTTTACAACAATGGCAGCCGATTGCCACCCTGTCCAGTCCCAACGTATCTTGGGGTAAAGCTGATAGGTCGCTTACTTTTCGCCACCATCTCGAGGCTTTGCGCAAGAAACTTTCCACCCGAGTTGCGCTGTTGAGGCGACATGCGGGATCTGGATGTGGTGCAGGTGCCAAGACAATGCGCATCTCTGCTCTTTCCTTAGTCTACTCTACCGCTGAGTACTGTGAACCAGTTTGGTGTTGTAGTACGCCTACTCGCCTCATTGACAGCATTCTCGATGATACTTTGCGCATTGTCAGTGGATGCTTGTGTCCCACACCAACGGAGGACTTGCAGATATCCAGCCAGCAGAGCTCCGCCGATTAGGAGCGACACTTTTCTTGGCGAATCGTGCTATCCATGATCCCGACTATGTACTGCACAGACAGTTAATTGGGCAGCAGGATGCGCACCTGGGGAGACTTAGATCAAGACGCCCATTTGCTTCGTGGAAACTATTAGGTAGTTTGTCTAAACTGGACATCCGTGTGAAGCAGTGGACGAAACATAAATGTAACGTGGACTACTTAAAGAGTACTTCAAGAGTCCGTGCTTTCATTCCCAAGGTCAGTTTCAGGCAACTTGGAATGAGTCTGCCCAAAACATCTTGGGTAAGGCTCAATCGCCTGCGGACTGGTATAAGACGTTTTCACTCGTCCATGAAAAAATGGGGTCTCGCTCCATCACCGAATTGCGAATGTGGCGCCACTGAGCAAACTGCAGATCACGTTCTATCTTCAGGTCTCATACAACATGTACCAAGAGGAAGACGAGAAAATCAAAGTATCAAATGGTGAAATGTAGCGAAACACACAGGTTGGAAGGCGAAGCCCTGCATAAGCTGATACAAGCAAAAAAGTTTCAACTGTCTAAGTTTTATATTGCGGGCCCCTCTTGGAAATTTCTGGATTCATCCCTGGATTGTAACCGAATAAGACAATTAAACTAAAATATTTTTAGCAAAAAGAAATATTTATTTGGTTTCCTTTGTTTAATTAACAGAACTTCATGAAATTTTGCGTTACAGCCTATTTTGATAAACATTTCATTAAAACCGTAAATGACGAATACAAACTAATTTCACTGTTAGAACAAGATTTACTCTGTTCCAAATGATCCTCAATGGCTCTTTTTCTGTTGTGATTAAGGTTTAAATGCTACCTTGTTTGGATGGCCAAATGAGTGGATGACATACCAAGGCATGTGTTATCCGTATCACACTGGCATGTAAATCGATATACGATATTACACACCCAAAATGAAGGAGTAGGAGATTTTAATTTGAAACAATTTTCAATTTCGATTGATCTATAAATGGGCATTATGTTAACATCTGACACTTTTAAAATCAGTCTAAATATGTTTTGATAAAATTGATGGGCGTTTTTCCCTCGTTAAAGGTTTGAAGTTTAGTTCCATATCATACTTAGGTTCTAATACTAGATATTATAGATGCTTTGACAAGGGCTTGATGCAAGCCGAAAACTTTCAGCTTAGAGAGTGTGTATATAAGCTAATAAATTATTATCAAAACTGAAAAGTGGTTTAGTGTTGCCATGAATCTGTTAGAAAATTAACTGCAGGTAATCGTTCACCTTTAACTTTTAACAAGCTATTTGATATCGGCTTCGCAGAGGTTGACAGACCATCCACTACAGTGGACCTAGTATTTGGTCCCACAAGTGTGACGGTCTAAGCTATGCTTTATTAAAAGCCTCTAGCTTCTTATTGGTTACCAACTGCACTGAAGAGACCTGATAGTTCGAAACAGTGTCACTGTCTGCAGTTTGCTAAGTGCATCGCTGGCCTCTTGCATTACTATTTGATATCGTTTTATGGATTCTGTTAAAAAATTGAAACAAGTTAGGGGAATAACCTACATTGCTTGGTTGCAGAAACGCTACATGGCGTGTCAATTTGTTTGCTATTGCAACTGCTTTGTTTGTCAAACGCGTACTCTTGCAGTATTGCATTACGAGAAATATTTGTTTCGAAAAAATAATTTATATAGTGACATAATAGTAAAACTCAAGCATAGTTTTCGTTGCTGTTAAACCTTGGTTAAGATTAGCTAGTTTTGACTGGCCTGTATGGTACTTTATGGCCAAACTGCTTAACAATGCCAGCAGGTAAAAAATGCGTAGTTGGCTCTTGGGGTGAATTACAAAAATTTGGCAGATGTTTAGAGCTACCATTCTAGAAAAGAGCGCAGAAAAGCATGAAGTAAAGAGGCAGTGTTTTTTCAATTTGAACAAAGTGTTAGTTGTTGTAGATCGTATAATTAGGGCAGTGGCTATTTTGCCGTCGACAGCAATTTACCCTCAGAGACTATTTTGCTTTGAGTTATTTGTGATTGGTCAATCTTAACGACGTACTAAATATGTGACTTTTGGTCGTCTCTAATTGGTCAATTTTAAAAACCAAAATTAAAAAAATTTTGCACCCCCAGGTCTCTATCCCCCACCCTGTACACTCCCTTCCAGTGTACACTGCCCCGTACATTTACATACCGGACCTGCCCCTTCAGTGTACACTGCCTTTCTTTTAAAGCCCTGGCCAGCTGAGATTCGAACCCGCAACCATAGTATCTCAAGACCAGCACTCTATCCACCACACCAGAGTGTCACTTGTGTTATTATAGCAAATTTGGCTATATAAACACACGTGAATGATTACGGCAAAATAGATTCCAAGGGAAAATTGCCGTCGACGGCAAAATAGCCACTGCCTATAATTAGTTCTTAAATGTCAAGCAAAGTTTTACTTCAGCTACCTGCATGAAGATGATGGGAGTCAGGGGATGTCTTCAGTGGCTCCTGGAACTTTGAACTAGCGGCATTTTTAGAAGTGATATAATTGTTGATCTGTGGACCACCAGACCTACACGAGCAGGCTATGAGGCATCTGCAGCTAATGTTAGTTTCTGTGTTTTAATAAAGCTGGATTACTGTATTTTAGTGTCGCCCGAGTTGCTAAAATTCCTGGTTTATTGCGATTCAATTATTTAGTTTTACCTAAATTGGATGGCTCCATGCTAAATTTTTATTGACTATTGTGAGTTTTCGAAGCTGTGTAATTGTCATACTTCTACAGGGTAATCCTCCAGTTTAGCATCAGATACTCAAGTAACCTGAACTCTAACCCTAACTTGATAATCCTTAAGTTTAGTGTCAGAAACTCAAGTAGTCTTAACCCTAACCCTAACCTTAACCTTAACAAAGTATTTTGATTGTGATAAATTTTTACTTGAGTTTCCGATGGTAAACTTAAGGGTTACTTTTCTACAGTTGGTCCATCTTCCATATGTTTATAATTCGTTAGTTTTTTGTGGAATAAATGTTCCTATGTTTTTAATTTTAATTTTTAGTTTTGTGGTTTTATAATTCCATATTAGAGAAATTCTGGATTTTGAAATTTTATTGTCTGGAAAGACAATAATACTTTTAAAGCAATTCATTTCACTACGGTCTAGATTTTCTCAACAGCCAAATGATTGATTTTTAAGTTAGCTATCTGAACAAAATATAGTTGCACTGCTGTTTATTTACAAGCTAATGTATCATCGTATCAGCTTACTAACAAACTGTGCCTACCTATAAACCTTATTTGTAATGTCAGCTCTTCTTTTTTGCTATGAACTATGTTGATGATGAACTTTGTGACAATCCCCTTCATGAAGCAGTACGACTGAGAGATATGGTTGACACCAAAAATGCATTAAATGAAGGTTAGTGAATGTTATTTCAATATATGCCAAACAGTGCAAGAGAGATTTTTGCAAGCTTACTTTTTCATGAAAATAAGGCAGCTTTGTTTGTTGTTTTATTTTTTTTTATACTGAAGATTGAAGAAAGAGTTGCTAATTTTTGGCATGTTAAAATACTTGCAGAGACTGCATGCTATAAAGTTTCTACGGTTCTTGATTGCTTCAATCTAGGTCTCTCTTGGTTGTCTTCCAGCTTAACATTCAGATATATGATAGTTGGTGCTTTGTGATCAGGGTGATAAAGTGGTTGACTTGTGAGGTAACTAAAATATCTGGTACTTTAATTATGGGATATGATATAGGATTAGTGTTACTTCCACTATCTTCCAGTTCTTGATGTTGGGAATCTTTTCTGGTTTCATGGACAACACTAAAATATGGAAATCTAGATTTACGGAAATATGGGAATTCATGTTGAATTACAAAATTACTTCTTCTATGTCATTTGAGCTATTTGTTTTAAGCGTTATGCAGGAAGATGTATATACACTGTGTCAGCACTCACACTTAGTTTGCGAGTCTTCAGTTAGACTGGGGCCACCATGATGGGTAAACTGCTTGGCCCCTCCACCTGTCTGCAACATGAAGATAGAGGCATGCCATTAAGTGTCTTGCTCTAGGACACAACAAGCAAGATTGCCAGCTTGTTTTCCACACTACCCCTATTTTACTGAGCGCCAAGTGGGAAAGCTGTAAATACCATTTTTAAAAGTTTTCTGGGATGACTCGACTTGGGGAATGAAACCCAAGTCTACTAACGGTAAAGCAGACACTCTAACCACTATGCCATCACATCAGACATGAAGTTAATGAATCAAGGAAATATGGAAACTTATATCAACATGAAATTACCAAAATATGGAAACTTATTTTAAAAAAGGAATTGCTGTACTGACTTACAGAAGTATGGAAAACCTACCAAGTATAGATGTACAGAAGTCGCTGATATACTAAAGTTTATTAAAATTGATGAAGTGTATTGAAGTATGGCCACTCTTGGGGTAAAATTAGATAATTGAGTTGAGCTAAATTATGCATTTTGGTGTCTCTCCGATTTTTGTAATTGGTGTTTTTTCCTTATTTCTGCAAGAATTTTCTTATTTTCACAACTTAGTAAATTTTAACAATATTTTGGTGTTGTCTGGTTTTATCAACAACTTTCTTTAGGCAGCACATTTTACATGTAGTTATTTTGCATTTTTATGATTTGCTTAGGATTCATGTCTGGCACTGGTTTGTAAGTGTAGGACAATATTTTGAAATCAGTTTCTTACATAGCATCATTGCTAACAGTTTTTTGACTAAAAGTGTGCTGATTTATTTGCTTCATGTAGAACAGAACAAAATATTAAAGTAGTTTAAACTCTTTTGATAATAACAATAACCAGATAACTGAGATGTTTTAATTCAGTGTTTCTCAACCTTTCTTGTGCCATGGCCCACTTCAGAAAGCAGAAATTTTTGCGGTTCACTTAAAAAGGACTATAATGTAATAGTTAACATGTTGCTAGCATTAGCTTAAGACATGCATAAAATAGAAAAAGTTATAAGGCAAAGAGACCTATCTATTTCTCCGTTTAATATATCATGGCAGTGAAGTTGATCTCCAACAGAAAAAGGTCTTTACCTTTCAAGTAAACAGGATTACGTCACAATCTGCTATTTCCTATTAACTGTTTATATTTCAGTGATGTTCTCTTTATTAGTTGAAATTAAAATAAAAAACTGTGGCCCACCTGACTTACGTGCTGTGGCCTACTAATGGGCCATGGCCCACCAGTTGAGAACCACTAGTTTAATTGATTTGAATCCTATCAAAGGCTGTCGTGCTGCTGCCTTACATTATACAACTAGTATGGGCCACTGATGATGCAAAAATTGTAAGGCGATGGTATAGCCTCTCTAACTCTTTGTTCATCTTGTTTTCAACTACTTGAAAAGGGTTCTTTTTATTCTGCTAGTATGAGTAACGCCTTCAATGAAGGTGACCACAAGTTTTAAGCCTTTTTTTTAAACATTTTACTTCCAGGTTTACAGGATAGCAGTGTGGTGATGAGACCTGGGTGGGACTTCTCAAGTATCAACATTCTGCTCGAATCTGTTTGTACAACTGTTAAAAAGTTTTTTGCCTGTTTAATTCACCTTCCAAGCAAAGGAAATCATCATGAAGGCTTTTCCCAAGGGTTCTACTACAAAGTCACCATGAGCTTTTATTAATTGGTCATTTGATCACAACAGCTGTAAGGAGGTGTTTCAAACCCACTTGAACACATTGTTGGCTTTTATAGAAGATACATGTATATTTATGCAATTGTCAAGTCTGCTTACTTTTGCATAGACATCTTGGCAGCATTTTATTCTGCATGATATTGTTTTCAGGTTGTCATCCAGATACAATCGGTTTATTTCAATGGAATGCTTTGCATGAAGCAGCCAGCAATGGTGATAATGACATTGTTAATGTAAGTTGATTTTACTTGTTTTTAATCTCATACTGCAAGCTGTTTGCTAACTTAGCATTTATTGTCTCTAGTAATAGTAAAACTATTTCACGAGCAGCTCAGCTCTGGTTTAGGTTGCTTTCTCTTAACTGTGGTGTTTTTGTTTAATTCAGTATCATTTTTTAATTCAGAATGCCATTGTATGTGGCTTTTTATAGTACTTTCTCTGGTTTGTTGCAATGCTTGCGGTAAAAATGCGTTCTGCTTACAGTATTGATGACTCTCAATAAATGCAGAAATGATTATAAGTTCTTGTAAAGGTAATTGTCCAGGTTTTACCATCTTCAAAATATAAAATCACTAGCTGGCTCTGCCGGCATTACTCACTGGGCTCCCATCACTAATGTTATAATTAACAATTTCGGTTCAGCAGGCTGTGCATGCTTCATCCAATAAATGGTAGTGAAAACGCTAATAAAAAGTTAACGTTTTTTACACATATATTGACTTAAAAAGATATTATGAGGGATTGTGCATACCCATTCCATGTCTACCAAGTTTCTGGAGTCCCTGGCAATGTCTTATTTATACTGTTTACACCATAGGCGTCCTTAAGCTTTACCAACGTTTATATGTTGAATTCAGCAAGTGCTGGAAAGTTTATCAAAGTTGTGGAAGACCGCCAAAATGATTATATGGTTCAAAGAGTAACTAACCCAAAATGAAGCATTTACAGTTTACTAATCCTTAGCCCTAACTAATTAGAGCTACATATTGGTGGAAAACCAATTTCATAAGCTTTCACATGACACTAATTGTTCGGACCTTATCATAGTTGTTACCGGTACATATTAAACTTACCTGCTTTTATTCAGCCTAAACCTTTTTGGGCGTAAAGTGACAAATTAGACTACAGGTGTTAAAGTTTAGTTTTTGTAGTATAAAAACTAAGTAGCAAAGTTTGTGATGTCTATTTTCAGAATTAGCTTTAAATACCCTTTATTTTGTTAGAAACTTTGAAAATCGGTAGAGAAATGATATCACAAATCAGTTTTTAAGTAAACTGATTTATTAAAATAATGCAAATTTGGAAATATTCATCATATAGTGATCTCTGGTAGCAAAAGACTGTTTTGATTGTATCAAATACCAATATGACAATTTAGAACAAGTTTGAAGCATGCACAAAAAAAAGAAAGAAGCATGCCTGGAAGCCTTAAAATGCTTAAATAGAAATCCGTTCTTGCATGGTCAATTGAGCTTTAATTGTTCTTTTTATTGAAAGCACTTTGTTAATATCTCGCTTAAAAAGCATTTAATTGCGTTTCTACGATAAGTATTGTTTGAAAAACTAAAGAAAATAAATTTTCCAATAATGATGTCACGTAGGGTGCTAAAGAAGTGAAATTTGTTGAAGTAGGTAAGTCGGGTACTGGCTATTGTTTAAACTGAAAACTACTCTTTCAAAGATTGTGATTTGTGTAAAATTATCTATGATTATGATGTCATATGATGCATGACGTCACGAATTCCCTTATTACACTCACCTTGGAATAGTGACCAATTGTACAAAGTTTCGTGTTCGTACGTCTAGTAGTTTTAGAGGAATAAAAACACACACACACATTCTTAGACAGAATTGCACTTTATAGTATTGATAATTGTTCTTTTTCAATTCCGCTTGTGTTCTTATAAGAGTAATTACAGTAGAACGCCGATTATCTGAATTAATTAAAACCAGGGGTGGTTTGGATAAGTGATTTGTTTGAATAATCGAACAACATGCAATATTACGAAAATACATCATACACAGTTCACCCACAACGTGATTTATTGTATATTATTAGCACTGGCAATATAGTAACTCGTTGCAACATAAATAAATACAGCACGAATCAATTGCTTTTTGCTTTTTGGATGCATTTATTTTCTCTAAACACAATTGACGTTCTAATGCTTCTCACCCATTGATGTCAGGCTCTAATGACTTTTGCTAAAGTCGTGTTTGGATAATAGGCATTCGGATAATCGGCGTTCTACTGTAGTTTAATTTTAAATTATTTTTGTAAGCCTGTAATTTGATGGTGATTTCTTTATAATTCTATGCTTCTCTGGAGAAGAATAGTAAGGCTGTTTATGCCTTACTATTACTGTTTATGAGAAGAATGTTGTAAAAGGTGACTTTTGGGTAACAGCCTATGTTTTAAACAAGGGTTGGGAACCCCTCATGTCTAAAAACTGAGGTTGAAGGTAAGCAAGGGCATGCTCTTCACAAGAAAAACTGTGCTTCTAAAAAGTTGCCTTGTGAAAAAACTTGTGAAAGAGTTGGATTCCAGTCCCCAGCAGCTCTTAAATGGCCATGGGTTGTGAAGAATCTCCGGGTTACACAATCTTGAGGTAATACTTGGAAATTGGAATGCGTTGTAGAAAAGGTGCAGAAGCGTGTGAGCAATTAAGAAAGAGAAAAGTGGATGCATACTTTTTACAAGAAGTAAGATGGAAAAATTAGGAAGCTCGATTTGTTGATATCAAGGGCATGAGATAGATAATGCGTGGTGGTCTGGAAATAGTGGTGGAATTTGAGGTGCTGGAATTTTAGTAAAAGAAGAACTATGCGAGAAGGTTGTCGAAGTTTGAAGAAAAAGTGGCAGATTGATGGCAATGGTGCTGGTTTTCGAGGAGGAAGTTATGACAGTGATATATGCATATGGGGCCCAAGCAGGAAGACCACACTGTGATAAGGATCAATTTTGTGATGAAATGTTGTGTAAGTGGGATTTACATAACCCTGGTAGAATGTTTCTTGGTATGGAAACATAGCAGACATGTTGGGAAACGGATTGGTGGTTTTGAGAGCATACATAATGGATATGAACTTGACAAACGAAATGTAGAGGGAAGAAGATTGCTTGAGCTTTGCGATGAAAAAAAGTTGTGTGTGGTCAACACATTGTTAGAAAAAAGAGCAGAGAAAAACAACATACAGTTTGTATGGAAATAAAATGGAGATTTGTTTTGTGTTGGTTGGCAGAAATAACAGAAAGTATTTGAATGATGGGAAAGCATTTCCCTTGGAATTGCAACATGGGCTGAAGGTAACAGACACAGACAAAAGAAACTTAAAGATAGTAATGATGAACGGACAAACTGTTTGAAGAAGGGTATGGAAGTTGAAAGAAAACAATATGAGAGAAAGATTTCAAAAAAGAATTAATGAGTTGGTTGATGTCGATGTGCTTAATATACGAAATGCTTTTAAGAATGGTATTTAAAAGGTTTGTGATGAAAATAGAGAGTGTGTGGAAAGAAGAAAGGTAGAAAGAATCATGTTGATACATGGCGGTGGAATGAAGAGATGAAGGAAGCAATATGGCAAAAGAAAGTGGCATATAAAAGATGAGCAAAAATTCATCAGAGGAAAACAAGGTTACATGTAAGAATATGAAAAATCGAAAGCCATTGCTAATTCTATGTGTAAAAAAGCTAAAAGAGAATTAGCAAGTCTGAGCCAAAAACCTAATCACATTTTTAAACTAGTAAGTTTATAAAACAAAAAAGATGGAAAAGATTTCAAAGGAGGAAGGTGCATGAAAGGTAAAGAATGAAAGTTAGGTTTTAGTGAAAAAGGCAGAAAAAGAATGTGGAAAGTTACATTACATTGGTGAATACGACCCTAAGGAAATCATGAATAAAGAGAATGATTGGGATTATATGACAAAAGCTAGTGTGGTAGAAGGATCCATTGAGAAGGTTACCTGCAAACAAATGGTAAAAGCAATAAAACCAGGAAAGGCTGCTGGACCCTCTGAAGTGTGTGCAGAAATAATATTTTTCAGTGGAGAAGTGGGGATTACTGTGACGATGGAACTCTGCCTACGTGTGTTGGACGGAAAAAGAATGCTGAATGAATGGCAAATGAGTTTGTTAGTCCCGATTTTAAAAGCAAAAGAAGATTTAAGAAATTGTAATGTGTACAGAAGTGTAAAGTTGTAAGAGCATGCTATGAAGATCGTTGAAAGAGTGCTGGAGAGAAAAATTAGAGAATAGCTAAATATTGATGGAATGTAATTCAGTTTTATGCCTGGCAGAGGAACGACAGATGCATTGTTTTTTGTGAGAAAAATGGAGGAGGAATATAGAGATAAGAAAAAAAAACGTCGTATGTGTGCTTTGTGGATATTGAGAAAGCATTTGATAGAGTTCCAAGAAAAGTAATGGAGTGATCAATGAGAAAAAAAGGTTTACCACAAGTAGGTGTAAGAGTGGTGATGAGTCTCTATCACGGAGCAAAAACGAAAGTTCGAGTGGGATCTGAGTTATGTGAAGAATATGTAGTACAAGTTGGTGTACATCAAGGATCTGTGTTGTCGTCACTGCTTTTTGCAAATGTATTGCATGTAATCTCAAAGAATGCATGAGAAGGATTGATGCTTGGTTTCGATGAGTAAAAGTATAGAGAATTTGAAAGAGAAGTTTTTAAAATAGAAATAGGTATTTAAGATTAAGGGCTAAAGGTTAATCTCGAGAATACCAAAGTAATGGTGAGTGGTTTAAATGATGAAGTACTCAAGAGCAAAGTTGATCCATGTGCCAAGTGCAGCTGGAGTAAAATGACAAATTTAGTGCTGTGCACAAGGTGTGATAAATGGGTGCATGGTAGATGTGCCAAAATGAAGAGGGTGACTTCGACTCTGACAAAAGGTTTTATTTGTGAGATGTGTTGAAGCGATGAAAGGAATTGTTGCACTAGCTGAAGAGTTAACATTGTTTGACCAGGTGTAGCTAGTGAAGAGTTTTTGTTATTTGGGGGCAGATTAAATGCCAGCGGTTGAAGTAAAGCAGCGGTAACAGCAAGATTGAAAGTTGGATAAATAAATTTAGAGAATGTGGAGAATTGCTTAATGGAAGAAAGCTTTTGTTGGAAGTGAAGGGACAGATTTATCGAAGTTTGGTAAAGCCGGCGATGTTGTATGTTAGTGAGACATGGCGTCTGCAGGAGAATGAGATGACGATTTTAAATCAACTAAAAGAGCAATATGTGTAGTTAAGTTAATTGAGAAAAGGAGTACCGGTAGTCAAGAACTTATCGATTTGTTGGGTTTGGAAGAAAATTTGGGCAGACCAACCAAAGCAAATGGAATGCATTGATGTGGACATGTTTTGAGGAGGGATAATGACGATAGGTTGAGAAGAGCATTGGATTTTTTTAGTGGTAGGGAGAAGAAGGCATGGGCTACTGAAGATGATGTGGAGAAGGCAGTTGGTTAAATAGGTTGAAGAGGTTGGACTAAAAATGGAAGATGCCATTGGCAGAAGGAAGTGGTGTGATGCTGCAGTAAGCTTTCATGATCATGAGGTGAATCCAGCCACCTCTATAAACGGAGACCAAACTGAATTAAAAAAAGTAGATCTCTCTCTGCTATTAAGTTGTAAATATTAAGAATTATAAATGTTGGGCAAATGTACCGGTAGTACACTTTCGATTTTTTTTAAATTACAGCTTCTTCTGAATTACAAAGCTGACCCCAACAAACCTGATTTGCTTAATCACAACACAGCTCTTCATTATGCTTGCACTGAAAATCATGCTCAATGTGTCGTTACGTTGCTAAATGCTGGTAAGTCAATGTGTTTACACTATTTGTTGAGGTCCTGTTATGCACCTAAACATATACTATGAACTACATTTCGTACAATTCGTTGACATTCAAATTCACTATATTGTTGTGTAGGTGCCGACATGTACAATTTAAACAATGACAAGAATTCACCTTTTGATTTAATTCAGGATGATTCTTGTAAAAGAATTTTTTTTGAACACGGTTATGGTGAGATACTTTGTTGATATATTTTGTGTGCATTTCTCTGAATGCTGTAAAGCTGTTATGGCAATAAAATCAAACTATGCAGCTCTGCTGTGCATCAAGAAAATTTACTACAGAATCTACTCTAGATGTTGTAAAACTCATTGAAAGTATGTGATTGAAAGTAAGCTTCAAGCCATCAAGTTCTATTTTTTGTCTGTAAGAATAAGACTATGGTTTGACTGATTGGTATGGATATGAGTTCGAATCGCACTTGCGGTTAGTTTTTATTGAGTTTGGGGTCACTGCATCTGGTAGTAGATTCCGATATATGTTATCTTGATGCATTAATAGGTTTTCCGGATTAATCGTTATCAGTTTTGCTACCAAGACGGACTGACTTAGCAACAGCTTGTGGTTTTTAGCTTAATTATCTTTACTTTATAATGTATTGGTGACATTATTGTTTTTAGCTGATGCAGAATAGAGAGGGCAATCGTCAGGAGATTGTGATTGTCTTTATTTGTATACGGATAAATAGCGTTTTTATGTTGTTTTAGTTTCAAAGTATGAAAAGAAAATCAAGTCTATTTTGAAACTCAATAAAGACGCTGCATCGAAGTCATCAGTCAGCAAGTCTCCTGTTCGCGCTAAACCTTCTCGTGTTGTTATTGACACTAGTTCAAGCTGTAATGATACTGATAGCATTCCCTCTCCTAATAGTGTTGACAGTGGGAGATTTTCTTCTCTCAAATCACCATCTAAAAGAACATGGGAGTTAAGAAATGATGATTTTCTGCAGCTACCCTCATCCCCGGCCCGATCAGTGGCCAGCTCATATGGAAGCATGACTTCATTGGGATCATCAGGATGTTCAGTTGCAGATGACTGTAAGTTATCTTATGTGGTGTGCAGTAATGTTGAAACGTTGAGTATTTTACCAATAAGGTTTCAATTCTCATAGTTGTTTTTCGGTGCAGCAAACAGTTTGTATTTTAGTTTTAAACACGAAAAATAGTTTTTTGCTTTCAGCGATACAATGCACTGTTGGTTACTTTAAAATTGTTTTGTTATTATGTCTTAGACTAACAATTGCCAATCGAAATTTACAACAGTCATAACCTAGTGGCTTTTTCAGCTCTTGATTCTTAGCACCAACGATTTCAACCCTCATTTTTTGTTAAAAATATTTCTGGAAATAAATAATTGCTACCGTCCAAAAAATTGCCGACTCTTTATGAGAGGTTTGAGGGGGTAGCAATTTTAATTTTGATCGGCTATTGCGTAGTTCACTTAATCACGTTGATGTTTTGCAATGAAAAATATTCGAAAAAAACTTGAATTTTTGTCTGGCTAAAAGAACTTTGTAATCCTAGGAAAGCACCTGAAAGAATCAAACGGCCGAGAGATTTTTGTCACTAATTCATACTGCTTTAGAATTTGTTGGTGTTGCGTTATTGTGATTTTTGAAGACAAGCGTTTTGTCAAAGCTCTACAAGGCAATAAAATTTAGTAATAAACAATATGTATCAGCCATCTTAACTGTGTATACTGCCGAACTAGATAACACGATGCAATATTGCTTTTGCTTGATGCAGTTATGTACCGGTTGTTTATTTGCTTAGGTGCTGGCCAATTTGTTTTATCATTTCGTTACAATAGCAAGAGCGAAGAGTTGAAGATCGTTTTATTTGAAATTCGTTTGGTGAGCTTAATTGCTTCGTCTAAACTAACAAAGGTATTTTATTTTTAGTCTGAGATAAAACGTTGCTTTTTAAGTCATGTGAGTGTGCAAAATTTACACACACCTGCATTCTTTGCCGACTTTTTCTCTTATGCTAGGGCGCTGAAGCAGCAACTCTAGATGCACTCAACAAACCTCAAGATCTACTGCTACATGCACAACTCAAGTAGTTTAATTCTAAGGTTTTGACAAGTCTTGTTCTCACAGTTCTTTCTTGTCTAGTCGTTGCAGCTTAACCACCGTTTAAATCTAGTCATGATCTTACTAGTGAAATTGGTTATTAACCTGTACAACTGAATTTGCTTGACTTGACGCGTAACTTAAATTTAATTGCTGTAATATTAGTCTGAGGTAACACTTTGGTATTAAATCTGTTTAGCATCATCAAAATGTTGATGCATAGCAATGTTTGTATTTAAAAGTGTTGTTTGTGTCTTTGCAGGGCACCTCTATCCACTTGTCTATGAAGAGCATTATTCGGTCAGAGGGAGAGCAGCAACCCCACCCTACTATGAAAAGAAAGTCGGAAGGTTTTAGGCTATATTCTACGAATCATGCTTCAGAGGGTCAAAGGTCAGTCGCGTGATACTATGGATCACTGAATTGCAGTCGCGATACTGATTCTGACTACATAAGAGTAACAAGAGACAGGTTTTTTTTGAATAGTAAAGCTGCCAATAATTTACCACCTCTGCAGTGGGTACCAGTAATTCTGCAAACTCCATGTGTCGTGACAAGAAAACCGCTTGTTCTAGCGAAATATAGCTAATACTTTATTCTAGCTTTTTGTTTTTGCTCTTCAGACCCAAATATTAAAATCGTCTATTAGTTTTGCTCACCGGGTAGGGTTTAGCGCCTAGTCATGACGTCTTGGCCAAATCGTTAGCGGAGGCAATACCAGATATAAAAACTTGACTTTATCTCTTTCTCTCACACTTCACCTTTGCCAAGTTTTGACTTAGATTTTGCTATGCACAGTGGCGCAGCCAGGATTTCTTCGAGGGGTGGCCAAAGTTTTTTGAACAACACAGCCCAGGTGCAATGGTAAAACCTTCAGGATCTAGACTCAATAGGGATATCGAGATTTTTCTCCCCTGGAAATGAGAGATGTGTGCGTTTTTTAAACAGAATGCAAAGAAATTTAATACAATTGAACTCACAAAAAAGCTTTGTCCTTTACACAATTGCACTCAAAGTATTTACTGATACTAACTGATTGGTAATGGTGATCGGCGAACCAAAAAAATTTACTGGTGCTGTATGTCGAAATTTAACTTAATTAAAATTTAACCTACGATTTTTACGTGAAAATTCATCAATCACATGTTTAAAATTAATGTTAAGGTCACGGTGAACAAACAATACCAATTCATTTAAACGAGCTTCTTTCGTTGTGAACCGCAAATAGGTTTCCAAATATCTCAGAGCACTAAACGAACGCTCATTTGTTGCTGTAGTAACCGGACCAGTTGTCAATATATGAAGAAGAACTTCGAAAGATGGATACGTATGTATTTATTTAGCAGACAGCACCACGCCTAAAGTGTTGTACGGTAAAGAATCACCTTTGTGGCGCAGCCAATATGAACGCCATCGCATAAATTCAACCTCCATAGCGTCAATGCTGTCATCCACAAAGGGAAGATAGAAGTTCACAGCATTTCTGACTGAAGCAAATGTTATGCTTTACACAGACAGATGGTATCAAAAATTAAAGTTTTATGCACTCAACAAGATCAGAGCAAATATTTCGCTGAGTATACTCAAGCACTGTGTCACAACAACTTAGGAACAATAAAGGAACAATAAAGAAATATTTGTTGGACAGCACAGAGTCCAACAAATATTTCTTTATTGTCCCTAAAAGCCTGGATAACATCTTTGCAACTGGTAATACTCGTAGCATCTAATGCAGTCAAAATAATTTCTTGATGCCTGATAGCTTCTTTGCAACTGTTTTGGTAAGTTTCAGTGTGGCATTGATAACTTCTAGGCTAACCAAAAACCCAGCTGTTGTTGTCGCTTTCAAATAAGGCATAGCCCTTTCAAGAACTTCTCCATCTCTTGATGTTATTGTCATTACCCCTCCTCTTCCTCGAGATGGAGGTATGGCACGAACGGCGATTTAGGTTCAGGCCGTCAACCTAATTCAAGTTAGGCTAGGGGAAAGGTGGCAGCCCGTTTCGAACCAGTGATGAGTGACTGGTAGCCCCAGCACCAACAAGGTGGACTGCCATTGGTGGGTACCCAAGAGTCGCCTTTTGCGACATGCTGGGTTTGCAACTTCACAATTGTAATCCTGTGAAGTACGTGTAGGCCACCTGTCTGCCACATAAAGGCGGAGGCGTCCCGTTAAGTGCCTTGCCCAAGGACACAACAAGCACGCTTGCTGGCTTGTTCTTGACACCACCCCTTTTTTATGCTGAGCGCCAAGCAGGAAAGCTGTGAATAGCACTTTTTAAAGTCTTTTGGTGTGACTCAACCTAGGGAATGAACCCCAGGTCTACCGACTACAAAGCGGACGCTCTAACCGCTACAACATTGCGCCGGTCCATCTCTTGATCGTGACAGTTGATCAAGAGAACCAACAACCGCCGGAAAAAACTCCTTGAAAACTAAGACAACATCATAGTTCTCAATCCACTTTGTGGAACAATTACGCTTCAAAGGCGAATGCGAAGAATCAGGACATTTGTCACTAATTTGAGCATGCAGCGCCGAAAGACGTTTTTGAGAATTAGAAAAAAAAATACCAGTATGTCTTTAGTGGTGCTTACGAATGCTTGAATTTCACATACGTTGCAAGCCAGAGAATGTTACTGTAACTTGTGCTATCTCTGACTGTAGCGTCTCTGCTGCTTTTGCCCACTTATTAAACTTTTTATAGCGGTCTTTATAGTCTTTTAAAAAACATTCCATGGAGAATGTCGAGTTTTAATTAGCAAATTGATGGTTTTGTTTCCTCCATAATCTATAGTCCAAAGTATTTTGACTAAAATCAGAAAATTTAAATCGTCAACTATGAATCCAGGCTTGTCAAGTTGATTTGGTAAACAGCTTGCTGAAAATTAGAGACATGCTCCATTCTTGGCAATATTTTTGAAACTTTTCCAGAAAGCTTAAAACTCGCTTTCACTCTTGGCGAGCTACTTTATTGTTTTTGCGCGATATTGCTATTAAGGTTGTACAGTACTCTTGTGCATCTCGTCAGACACCAATAGGCTATTGCTGCATGATTGTTGCGCAGAGTAACCTGCTCGTGTGATTTCTGCTTTATATATAAAAAAAACTATAAAAGTTTGAAGCTCATGTGTTAACCTCAGGCATGAAGCCCAACGTTACCAGCAAATTTTCTGGTTATTGTTTTGTGCATAATTTTATCTGTGACCAAAGCGGGGCCATGGCACAGTGGCCCCACCCTGGCAGTGCCCCTGGCTACACACTGCCGTGATTTCACACATCTCATATTTTTGAAAACGCAAATGACTAGTGGGGCTTCTCAGTTGTTAAAGAAAAAATCTAGGTCATTAAGCTAACAATGAGAAAGAACTTGTGAGAGAAAAATATGGCATGAGAAGAAACATAAGCAAGATGTTGTTGTAGTCAGGCCTCTTTGTTGGTACTGGAGCTACTAGCTTGCAGTTATTACTAATGCTTCAAAATTTGTAGTATTCTGGTAAGCATGTTGATTGTTAGGTGCAAAAGATTACTCCAAATCGGCTTACCGACATTTCATCACCAGACATTTAATCACCCCACACCTAATCACAGATATTTAATCACTAGACATCTAATAACGTAGACTTTATAACACGATGATATTGCAAACGGACTAGAATTGATCACCCTAACCCTAATCCTAACCCTAACCCTAACCCTAACATGATTAAATGTCTCGTTCCTAACCCTAAACCCTAACCCTATCGTGATTAAGTGTCGGGTGATTAAGTGTCTGGTGATGAAATGTCTGTACACCCTCCAAATCTTGTATCTAGTCACTTCTGTCATAACAGCCACTTCTAACAGTTCACACTTCCTACATTGATCCAGGTGCTGTTGATATTATTGTACAAGTAGTTTGTGGCATTTTGTGCTCACACGTTTTTCTTAAGCTAGATCACGCCACAGCTAGCATGATGCACCGGAGGTTGTGAGGTTGCAACTAACAGTCGTGTTCCTGCTGTGATTGTATTTACTGTGGGGCTGGAAGCTTCTACTAATTACAAAAGAAGGGTAGTCATGCTTTTGCTCAAACCTAAATCTCAGTTGTATAAAGCAGTGTTTCATCTTGATTAGCTTTTATCATTTTGCAGTACTTGCACTTCATCATGGGGCGAGAGGGAAGCAAAATTAGAGTTCAAATCTCCAATCAAGTTCGAGTACAGTGGAATAACAAAAGATATGATCAACTCATCTTCAATACAAGTAAAAAATAATTGGCAACTTGAACTTGTGTTGTTATTTTGCATTGCTTGCTGCAAACTAGTTAAACATAGAAAAGACAATGTAGCTAACTGGTAAATATTTTAGTTGTAAGCTGCATTATAAAATCATCATCAGGTACATTGATAATAACTTAAAAGTTTTGGTTTTACGTAAATAGATAACAACTTTTAATGTAAGTATGCTTTTTGTAAAAGTGGAAGATTTATTTATAAATATTTACCAGTGTACTGGTCATCTTACTTTTGCTAAAAAATAGACAAAACATTTTCGTGGTCCTAGTTAAGCATGGCTTGATTAATATCATTATAATTCTCACTCAGTTTTTCAAACCTGATAAAGTGCAGCGCCTAATCTTGACTCCTGCCCCCGATCATCCAACTGAAAGCATGAGGCCCAGGTAGCCCCACGCTAGGCCTCTTATGGTCATCCAGGCCATGTTGTGTGATTTTAATAGAGTAATATAAAAACCACGATAAAGTTGTGTAAAGCAACAATTTATAGTCAACGGTAAAGGCACGCTGATAGGCCCACCACTAACATAGATGATTGACATTGTTAAGTGGCATTTGACCGTTGTTTCGTATGCGACCGTATCCTGGAATTGGTTTCAAGTAGGAAAAATATTTAACAAACATGAAAATAACGTTTATAAGCGTATCAAATGCCTAATGTCAGAAAAAAGTTGGGGTTTTACTAAATTAAACATCTTCAGTTTTCTTCAAAAACAGCAGATAAGCAGTATCACTGTTCAATTGTGACTTATATAAATACTGCCTTTATGACGCAATATGTTTTATGACGTGTTGGGTGATTTATTGTTGTTGAACAAACTAGGCGTTATATTAACCCTTTGGTATTAAACAAACAAACTGGTTGTGGCAGTGCCTACATAAAAAGATGATTACTTTGTGGTTATGACTGTACTATACGTAATAAAACCATGTTTAAGGGTTTAGCGAGACAATTATTTTTTGGGCAGGAGAAATTATTTTTCTCTGATCCAAACATACTTTTGATTAATAGCCTCTTTGTAGAATCACTCATCAGTTTGATCAAAAATGGGCAAGTTGACCAAGTTTTGAGGTGTTGAATAATATTTCCGAGGGGGAATTACTTCCTTTTTCTTCCTGATTATCCTCTTGCAATGTTATGTAAACTTAACTCAATTTTATGTATTTGACTTTTTAAATAAATTTAATTTTTGAGGTCAGTTTTGGGAAAAGTTTTTTCGTATTGTTTGTTCGTTTATTAACTTTTTGTTCGCCTATGTCATGTACAGCACTTTAAAGGCGTGCTAACAATTTTTACACTCTCCTGAAGAATAATATTCGACCAAGTAATTTTCTGACCCAGGGGTTCCTAATTTGTATTAACTCCAGACGCTCTAATTCAAATCATAAAATCAAACCATGCATTGCACGAGTTGATCTGTAAAAAGAGACCAACACAAATTGATTTTCCAAAAAAAAAAGGTTCTCATTTCTTGCTAGTTTTGGAGATTCAAGACGACGCACCAGTGCGTCGCGATGTCCCACTTTAAAACTTCTGTTGCAACCATTTTTAATTTGATCAATAATTTTTGCATTTTAATTATTTTATTATAGCGTACTGGTCTAACCAATTCCTCCTGTTAGTAGCAAGATCTCAAATAGACCATTTGTAGATTGCGTTTTTGCACATGCGCGACAAGTGAGGTCAAAGGTTTATTTACCATTAAGGAAAAGGGAGAACTGTTTGAATATGTTGAGAGGCTGTGATATACTATTTTAAGCAAACATTTTGGGCTGGACTTCTGACTTCATTTTGTAGTTATTTGCGAAAAGATTTAACAGTGCCATCGATGTATCCAAACTTGATTTCATCATCATTTATTTATCTTTTTCAGTTAAGTTTGTGCATTCAACGAAAACGATCGATGTTTACATTCAAATCTTCAAATCCATCTGATTTTATTCTTGCCAGCTTGGATATTCCGCTGAAAGAAGCAGAGAAACGAATTCGAAAAGTTAGTAGCAAATAGTTAGTACTGAGATTTGAAAACATTCATTAGTTTATCGCTTGTTCAGTACTTAGATATGTTTTCATGGCCTAGAACAGGGGTGGGGCAAACTACAGCCCGCCAGAGCATTTTGTGCGGCCCGCCGACTCTTAAAGGAACTTTCGTATATCTGATTTGATTTAACGGTGTTAGCCTCACTTGCCGTGCTAAAGCAAAAACGATAGAAGCCATTATTGAAGGAGCCGCTACGCAAATCTTTTTTTGTGTTTGTTTGTTTACCCCTCTTCCGCGGGATAGAGGTACGGCATGAACGGAAATTCGGATTCATGCCGTCAACCTAATTGAAGTTAGGCTAGGGGAAAGATGGCAGCCTATTTCCAACCAGTCTTGAGTGACTGGTAGCCCCTCCACCAACAAGGCGGACTGCCACTGGTGGGTACCCAAGAGTCGTCTGACATGCTGGGTTGGCAACTTCACAATTGTAACCCGGTGAAGTACGCGAGGGCCATCTGTCTGCCACATAAAGGTGGAGGCGTCTCGTTAAGTGCCTTGCCCAAGGACACAACAAGCAAGCTTGCCGGCTTGTTCTCCACACTATCCCTTTTATATGCTGAGCGCCAAGCAGGGAAGCTGTGAATACCATTTTTGAAAGTCTTGTGGTATGACTCGACTTAGGGAATGAACCCCAGGTCTCCCGACTACGAGGCGGACGCTCTAACCACTACACTATCGCGCCGGTTACGGTTACACAAATCTTAGTTTGAATTATCTCACTTTCTGCCAAAACTAGAGGGTGATGACCGATTTTTTTGGAGACTATCATTTTGAAAGCCTGAAATTAGATACTCACACATTTTCACCGGCCAAGATTTGAAGTACTGGCCCTCGGCCAACTCTTGAATTGGCAATGCGGCTCTCCAGCTAAAAAGTTTGCCCACCCCTGGTGTAGAACATTGCGACAATTGTAAAAGAGCTAGCTCTTTTGATGCCATATTGGTGATGATTATATGGTGGAAATTTTGCATCTAAACAATGTTTTTAAATCGCAGATTATAAATGAATGACAAACACCTTTAAACAAAAAGAGAAGTCAAACTTAACGGATTTTTTCAAATTTTACTCCTATGTGAAATAGCACAGTGATTTACGAGAAAACACTTGGGCTTAATTCACTGTCATAGCTATTAGGTCCTAGTAATAAACTTAACTCTAACTAACGTCATAATTATATCGAAAAAAACTGTTGTCAAGAGTATTAACTTTACTGCTTAAAGTCTATATCTTGTTTGCCAGGTGTCTAGTTCAAACTTGCCTATCACTGAGTTTATGACTGTACGTTACGTCGTAGTTGTGATTGATGACGTTTGATTAACCTGTTGTTGTTGTTTGCTACCCGACCCCTTCCCAGGGATGGGGGCATGGAGAAAGACCATGGAGCCCCAGAACTCGGGCAACTCCCCAGGGTCTGGACCAGAGGTCGTAAAGAGACAGAGAGTCGCCAAAGAGTGCGCGGACTAAAGAGTCCGTAGCTGGACAGTGCAGAATTAGATGAGAGGTGTCCTGGGAAGAGTGTCCACAGGCGCTGCAGGAAGGATTCTTGATTCTGCCAATCCTAGAAAGATAAGAACCTAAAAGAAGGCTGTGTCCATTGCATCGAAGACGAGAGAGGACACAGCAAGCATGACGAGGGAGCACAAGTTCCTCGATGGAAATCGAGAAAACCTGTGTGTCAAAGAATTTTGATGAGACAGTACGCCTCCAGTCCAAGATAAGACAAGAGTGGATACGAGACATAAGAGGAGAGAGACTACAAGGGATTGCGGAGGGCGCAAGTATCGCTTTCTGTCTGGCAAGCTCATCAGTCGCATCGTCCCCGGTAGAAACGAGTGTCCGGGGACCCATTGTAGCCTGATAGAACAGGAGGAGAAAGAAGACAGTTCCTGCCAGATCTGCCACAGAGTTTGAGAGAAGTGGAAAGATGGAGGAGAGGATAGGGTGGTGAGGACAGAACGAGCGTCAGACAGGAGGAGAAAAGAGAAATGGCAGACTTGTAGGTGCTGCCGAGACCAGCAAAGAGCGTGCAGAATGGTGCAGGCTTCAGTGGAAAAACTTGAACATACTGGACCTGCCGAAAACGCCGGAGCCTCGCTTGTCAAAAGGAAAAGGAACAGAGCCATCTGTCCAGAGTACCAGATCATGAGGGGGAGAGCGTCAAGATGTGCGAGAACCTCACTTTGGCGAGAGAGAGGGGATCAGAGCGGGAGCATGGAGAGGAAAGGGTGGACTCCACGGTGAACAAAGGCAGATTCCAAGAAGGAAAGAGAGGGCAAGCAAAAAGAGCCTCCCTAGAACAACTAGAAGGAAGCATAAGCGGGTGAGTGAACGCAAAAGCTCTCCAGGTCGATCTGCAGAGTCTTGGTTTCACTCCTAGTCTGGCCAAACCTGAAATAGGAAAGGAGGTTGGGAGACGAAGAGCCCGCTTACGAGATAAAAGAGTGAAATGAGTCAGAGTGACTCGTAGGGGAGGTAAAGAAGCCTCGGTGAATAGTAGAGGGATAGGGGAGGACGAGAGGCAGCCGGTGATGGTGCGACTGGCCGCTCGGTGGAGGCGTTCCAATTTGGTGAAATTGGTAGCGCTTAGGAACAGAAACCATCCGGGTAAAGCGTATGTGAGAAGGGGCCGAAGAAAAGATTTGTACAGAAGAGAGAGGGGCTCCTTCGAAGGGCCCCATGAGGAAGCAGAGATACAGCGTAAGGCCTTGAGAGGTGGGAAAAACTTGGCCTTCAGCGAAGATACATGCTTAGAAAAGGAAAGAGTGCGGTCGAAGGTGACCCCAAGAAAAGTTGGAGTGGGATTAAATCGGAGGCAGGAGCCGAGTAGGAGGAGGTTGGGCTTCAACCTCGTAATTGAGGTTGCAAACGATTTGTTCTTTACATCTAAGTTTTTGCACAATGGAGTAAAGTCTTACAGCTTTTATAAATTTTGACGCGGCGGTCTTTACAGTTTTTTCGCCAATTTGTTGTCCATGATAAGATTATGAACCACAGAATCTTTCAAAGAGTTTTAATAATTGTGATGTCATAGAAGCTGTATGAAATGCTTAAGCAATAGCAAGAACACGAAATACACCGCGACTTATTCTTACCAGAAAGAAAAGCTGACGATTATTCGTAATGATTGTTGCAAATACAATGCTTGCAATGAAAATTTACTCTATTTTCATATTGTTAATTTTGATGTAAACAATAACCACGCACAAATTTATGAGGTAAGAAGTCAATTACCTAGAAAAAGCCGTCATCGCTAATGTAGTCTTGTTTTTTTTCTATGGCCCTCAGCGGATCAGGCCAAACCGGAAATTTGATTGATGAAAATATTAATTGTAGTATATAAATTAGCGTGGCAGTTGGAGAATAATAATAATTAGAATGGTCTGGCAGGATGTGAACTCTATTACTAAGCTTGATATTCTCACTCAACTTTGTTTAGGAAAGCTACGACACAGTGCGCCACGACGTGCTTGGTGTCACCCGGCAAGCGATTCCGCTGGAGGGCGTTATATCTGACAGCAGCAGTTCGTACGAAAACCGTTCGTTTGCTAGTGATCCTCCCTCTCATATTACGTCACTGGCTATCTCGACTGATGAAATGACGAGGTGAGAAATCTGAATGTGGTTTACTTTTACACAGCGTTGTTCCTAGGTGGTATATAATAGGTGTTGCCAGCTCTTTTATGAATATTATCGTTAAGAGATAATGAATGTATAATGAAAAAGTGTTGATAACGCAGAGTGGTCAAGCTTGATGTGATTTTTTTGCAAATGTCTTTCTACGTTCAACTTCAGTTATAACTAAACGTTTCCTGCTGATGGGACTTGGGTGCTTGCAGTCGTGAGATTGCGAGCTCAATGTCCGCATTCTGTGCCTTTAGGAAAGGCACTTTACTGCTATTTCCTGCTTGGTTCCAATGTTTGTGGCAGAAATACAGCGTCACTGGCAACTCTGAAGCAGGTCTGAAGAAGTTATTTTGATAAGAAAGCGACGAAAAATTTTCCGTCACATTACGATACAAGGGCAGAACTGATTCAATAAACTCTTAGGTGTCTGACTAAATGCGATCGCCATGATCGTGTATTTTGCGTGCGGTTTGAAGAATGAAACCAAAACAAGGTGGCGCTGTGAACTAAATGTTACACTTGTTAAAAGTTTTTAGGTTCAATACTCGGCGTGCTATGTTACATATTTGAGCAGAACCGTCGCTTTGCTTTCAGTCATATATACCGTGTTCAACTCTGGCTCAAGCTGGCTGCAGCGACATGCAACTACTGGTCGTTAGGCCACTTTCCTGTCTCCTGATTTTATGGTTTCTCTCATTTGCGATGAATTGAATAAATTTTGTGTTTTCATTTCCGGCAATATCTAAGAATTGGGTTTGAAAGCCCGGGTGGGTTAATACTGGTCGATTATAGCATACAAGTGGCAGTCGAATTGAAGTGCGCAATACAGTTTTCCGCAGTTGTTTCTTTGCTGCTCAGCTAGACGAAAAATGAAAGTCAGTTATCACTAGTTCTCTTCAAATCATTTTTAAAACTAATTTTATGACTCATGTGCTGAAAACGCCGTCTGCAACATCACGCATAAACAACATTTGACATTCATTGTGACGTCATTATCACGCGGCACCAACTTAATCATCGACTCAAACTTCTGCGCATGTGAGGAATAAGAATTACAGATGTTCTGCTTTTACGCATTAAAATATCTTCTGTAACTTCTTTAGATCATCAAGTGTTGGGAATTTAGAAAGTTTAAGAATTGAACAATTGCGTTCAAGCAGCAAAAAAAATAGCCGAACACATCGCGTCATGAAGTCAATCAACCAATCACAGGTCGCCAGCTCGGTTGATTTAACCAGTGAGGAAGGCCGCGATAGTGATCTGGATAAATCAGGAACTTACAGGTATGTTGTTGATACACTGATCCGTTGTTGTTAGAAGAGCGGTGGTCGAGTAGTAGGATACAGAGCTGAGGGTTTGGGGATTCAATCTACTGTGGAGCTTTAATGTAGGACCAGGGTGTGCTGGAGTTGCAATATGCCTAGGGAGCAACATGCCTAGATATGCCAACGAAAATGCTAAGCATCTAACATCTTCGCAAAGAAGCTTTGCGGCAAGTTCACGGACGATTATTTTTAACCAATGATGTGCATATACTATTTGAATTTGTCAAAATCATTTGAAATTAATTTGCTTACTATTCATAGTCTGTTGCAAAAGCAGGCGCATATTGGTAAGACATCTACGCATCAAAAGCACATTTTCAAAGATAATTTAAAAATAAGTTGTTTTTTTTAATTTCAGCATTTCTTCTTTGGACAGTGTTATTTCTCACTCTTTTATGCCAAATGCGGAAGTGAGCTTACGTGTCCCGTTAAAAACTTCTGATCAGTTAGGCTCAGTGGAAGTAGATCGGATGCAAGATAAAAAGTAAGGCTATTATGCTTTGTAGGTTCTGATTTCAAAGTGTAAAGTTCACTTACCGGTCTGTTCATGTCAAATATTTAAATACATGATGAGTTTTCGTTTATTGTATTTGGTGAAAATATAAATTATTCTTGCTTTTCCTGTGCTTCCTCAGGGGTTTCCCGTGCTTCACCGGGGTAAAATAGTGAAACTGTTCACCCAGCATGTTGTAAGAGACGACGTTTGGGTACCAGCCTATGATTTTAAGTAAGGTTCAAGTTTTAAGTTGGGGTTCCTTCATTTCTAAAAACTGAGATTGGAGGTAAGCATGGGCATGCTCTTCTAAAAGAAAGGCACAAAAAAGTTACCTCATAAAAGAAATTTGTGAAAAAATTGGTCCCCAATCCCTGGCAGCTCTTAAGTGGGTGTGGGTGTGAAGAATCTCTGGGTTGCAGAAATTTGAAATAATATTTGGAAGTTTTTGTGGAAGAAGTACGGAAGTGTCTGGGCATTGAGAAAAGAGAAAAGTGGATATGTGTTTTCTGAAAGAAGTACGATGCAGTGGGCAAGGAGCTCGATTTGTTGGTATCAGAGATAAGAGATATCAGCTCTGATGGTCTGGAAGCAATGGTGGAATAGGAGTTGTTAGATTTTAGTGAAAGAAGAACTATTCGAAAAGGTTGTAGAAGTTCGAAGAAAGGTGACAGAGTAAAGGCAATGGTGCTGGTTTTTGAGAAGACAGTTATAAGAGTCATATGTGCGTATGTTCCCCAGGTTGAACGATCAGAGTGCGAGAAAGATCAATTTTATAATGAAATGGCAAGTGAGTGGGATTTACAAAACTCTGGTAAAGTGGTTCTCGGTCTGGGGGACTTCAACAAACATGCTGGGAAACGGATTGATGGTTTTGAGGGTGTGCATGTGGGGTATAGAATTGGCGAAAGAAATGCAGAGGAAAAGGAAACTAATCGAGTTTTGTGATGAAAAGGAGTTATGCGTGGCAAACACGTGGTTTGAAAAAAAGGAACAGAGAAAAGTAGCATACAGTTTTGGTGTAAATGAGGTTGGTTTTTTATTGGTTGGTAAAAAGAATAAAAAGACGTGAGAGCTATTCTCTGGGAGTTGCAACATCGATTAGTGGAAACAGACATAGAGAAAAGAATGCTGAAGATAGTAGTGAACGAACAAACTGTTCGAAGTTAAAGGAAAACAACATGAAAGCAAGATTTCAAGAAAGAGTTAAGGAATTGGTTGATGTTGATGCGCCCATTCTGTGGAATACTTTTAAATAAGGTATGTTATAAGCTTGTGATGAAATATGTGGAAAGAAAAAAGGTAGAAGGAATCATAAAAAAATTTTGCTCAAAAATGATCACCAGCATCATACGGTACCATACAGCAATCAGTTACATCATGTCAATAACCCGCGACCGGTTTCGACCTAATTGGGTCTCATCAAGCGGGTGTAAAAAACACTCAATAATAAACATGCTAAAAAACAAATTTGCCATTGGGTGCAAAAAAATGCAATACAAAACAATATGATACAGCAATACCTATATCATGGGGGTCACATTCAAGGACACACACACATGACATGGACAACAAGTCACATTGGTAAGCCCTAATAGGGGTGCAGGAGATCGCCTTAGATAGGAGATCGATAGGAGATCGCCTTGAAAATTGCTGGCTAGCAACTAGCAACTCATGTATTAGTGATAAGTCTTGACAATGATCCTGCACCCCTATTAGGGCTTACCAATGTGACTTGTTGTCCATGTCATGTGTGTGTGTCCTTGAATGTGACCCCCATGATATAGGTATTGCTGTATCATATTGTTTTGTATTGCATTTTTTTTGCACCCAATGGCAAATTTGTTTTTTTAGCATGTTTATTATTGAGTGTTTTTTACACCCGCTTGATGAGACCCAATTAGGTCGAAACCGGTCGCAGGTTATTGACATGATGTAATAGATTGCTGTATAGTACCGTATGATGCTGGTGATCATTTTTGAGCAAAATTTTTCTATTGTACTTTGATGCTGGAGGCAGATCCCTCTTGATAGGAGATCGCCTTGAAAATTGCTGGCTAGCAACTAGCAACTCATGTAATAGAAGGAATCATGGGGTACTTGGGGGTGGTTGTGGTGGTGGTGGAATGAGAAGGTGAAGCAAGCAATACAACAAACGAAAGTGGCAAAACTAAAAATATGTGCGAAAATCGATCAGAGGAAAATATGGCTAGACATAAGAATATCAAAAACCGAACAAAGAAACTGGTTGCTAGCTTTGTGAGGAAAGAAGCTGAGAAAAGAGTTAACAAAATTGAACGAAAAACCAAATAACATTTTTACACTTTTGAAGTTTATGAACGAAGATAGGAAAGATATTGCAAGAGGAAGATGCATGAAAGGAAAAGACGGAAGTTTAGGCTTCAGTGAAAAAGATAGAAAAAGAAAAGGGAAAACCTCATGGAGGAAATGATAAATAATGAGAATGATTGAGACCACGTGACAGAAGCTAGTGTGGTAGAGGAGCCCATTGAAAAGGTTCGCCGCGAAGAAATGGCGATAGCAATAAAAATGATGAAACCAGAAAAAGCTGCTGAATCCTTTGAAGTATGTGCAGAGATGATGTCTGCTAGTGGAGAAGTAAGAGTTAGTGAAATATTCGAACTTTCCCAACGCGAAGAATGTGGAAAGAATTGAGAATGCCGGTTGAATGGCAGAATGAATGGTACCAATTTTCAAGGGAATGGGAGATGCTAGAAAATGGAATACTTAAAAAGTAGTAAAGCTGATAGAACACGCTATGAGAATCATTGAAAGAGTGCTGGAAAGAAGGATTCGATAAGTTAAATATTGATTCAATTCAGTTTGGTTTTATGCCTGGTAGAGGAACGACAGTCGCATTGTTTGCAATGCGAAGAATGGAGGAGGAATATAAGGACAAGAAAAAAAGTTATACATATGTTTTGTGGATACCGAGAAGGCATTTGATAGAGTTCCAAGAAAAGTGATGGAGTGGTCGATGAGAAAGAAAGGTTTACCAGAAGTAATTGTAAGAGCGGTTAGGAGCCTCTATCATGGAGCAAAAACGAAAGTTGGAGTGGAATCTGAGTTATTTGAAGAACATGTGGTACAAGTTGGTATACATCAAGGATCTGTGAGGTCGCCGCTGCTTTTTACAATTGCAGTGTTTGTAAACCATGCAAAATGCATGAAAAGAATTGATGAAAGAAATTTTGTGTGTAGATGACTTGGTTTTAATGAGTAAAAAAGCATAGAAAATTTGAAAGAAGTTTTTAAAATGGAAAGAGCGTTTAAAAGCAAGGGGTTGAAGGTTGATCACGAAAATACCAAAGTAATGGTGAGTGGTTCGAAAGGTGAAGTACTCAAGAGCAAAGTTGATCCATGTGCCAAGTGTGGCAAGAGGGTAATGGCAAATTCGGTGATGTGTAGAAAGTGCTATAGATGGGTACATGGTAGATGTGTGAAATTGAAGAAAGTGGCTTCAACGCTGGCAAAAAGTTTTGTTTGTGAACTATGTGTTGATATGAAGGAAGGAATTGTAAAACCGAATGAAGAAATATCATTTTTTGATCAGGTCGATTTTGTGAAGAGTTTTTGTTATTTGGAGGACAGATTGAATGCCAGTAGTGAAGTAAAGCAGTAGTAACAGCAAGAACAAAAATTGGATGGTTAAAATTTAGAAAATGTGGAGAATTGCTTAATAGAAGAAAGTTTTTATTAGAAATGAATGGAAGGATTTTTGGAGATGCGTAAGATGGTAGTGCTATACTGGCGCGAAACATGGCGTCTGAGGTAGAATGATATGGCAATTTGAAAAGAACTGAAAGAGCAATGATGAGATTGAGAAAAGTAAAAGCCAAGAACTTATGAGTTTGCTGGGTTTGAAAGATACTTTGGATGGACTAGCCAGGTCGAGTGGAGTACGATGTTATGAGCATGTTTTGAGAAGGAATAATAGTGACGTTTTGAAAAGAGCGTTGGATTTTGAAGTGGCGTGAAGAAGAGGGCGTGAGCGACCGAATATGATGTGGAAAAGGCAAGTGGAAGAACATTTTGATCATATTGAACTGAGAAAGGAAGATGCCATCGACAGAAAGAAGTGGCGTGATGGTGTTTACGAACTTTCAAGAATCATGAAGTGAATCCGGACACCAGCGTTGACGGAGACAAAACCGGATATGAAAAGCGGATCTTTCTCTCCTGGCCCTAGAAAACTTTTGCAGTGATAGTATATCATGTTCAGGAGTTACCACTGCTGTTGGCACAGTTTATTTTTATCACAAGTAGTGCAACCAAGCTGGAAAGTTGCCCTATACGATACTGAGAAGTCAAGTTTTTTTGTGACAGACTGGTCACAGTTATAGCTGCAATGACAGGTGATATTCAGCGTATTGTCAATCCACGCCTTCACAGTTCTTCAAAAGTGGTGCTGTGCAAGGGTTGGATCTTGCTGTAATTGGCATTGCCAGTTGAGAGTGGGGCTCAAATTGCCAATCGATTGCGGCTCTGTATGGAAACGCCGTCATAGCAGTTGCCTGTCGACTGTCCATTTATTAATTTTCTTGACACAGCAATATATGGTATAGATTAATTTTGATCACTTTTATGCCTGATGCCTTATGCCTGTTTACGTGCTTTATGAAGTACATCACTATATGCCTGATGTAGTAACTGCCAGCTGTGGTACAGGCTACACCAAGTTGTACCGTTATTTTAAACTGGAGTGACGTTTCCGCAATGTTGGGATGTTTTTAATTACGAGATTAAAAAAAGACTTTTTGTTGTAAAACTTAAAACTTGTTAAATAAACATTATTTCCAGTGACAGCTCAGAGATCCGAGTTGCGATTCCATATTCCACATCTTCATCTTATCAGGATTTTAAACAAAAACAAGCTGGTAAGTGGAAGGCGTGACAAAGCTGGCATCAGCTTTGTGGTGTGGCGTTTGAAATACAAAGAAACCTTGAAAGTTTTTTGCGTTATTTGTTGTTTTCTCAGTTTGTTTAGTTTTGCGATGGTTATTTCAATTGCTCACGCTTCACCGATTGAAAATATAGGTATTACCTATCCGGCTTGTTGTAAAAGATAATTTTGTCTATTCATCAACTGGTCTGTCTTGGTAGTGCGGCTACCAGTCTTTATTAATGTCTGGTTAAAAATGTTTTTTTTCTTTTTTCCAACGTGGTCAGAATGTTGTTGCAACTTGCTGACTGAGTTTTCTAGGAGACACGTTTTCTGTTTCTCATCAAGCCTTCATTCAATATAGCTGAGGATTAATCATCATCACCATGTTGCATTGTGATATGGTTGCAAAACCCCGTCGTAACGTATTAAGTACACCATTTGTTAAGACTCAATGGTTGTTACTTCGCTCCTTATTTCGAAAACAACCATTAGCATACGACAAGACTATTTGAACGAACCATCGACAAGCGTGCGCTGCATTGTGATTATATTGTAGAAGATGCTCTTGCCAAGCTTGCGCTTTCTTGGCGAAATACGAGGGTCAGTCAATAAGTAATGAGACTTTCTCAATAACTCAAGTTTGCAATGACTGGTAATCAAAAAATGCTTTTTTATTTTTCAACATAGTCTCCCTCCTTTGCAACAAACTTGTTCCATCTTGATATTAGATTGTCTATTCCTTTGGCATAGAATTCCGTGGACTGGGTCCTTAGCCAGTTGCTCACAGCAGCCTTTACTTCTTCGTCAGTCTGGAAGTGAATTCCTTTCATACTCTCGTGGGCCGAAGAGGTGAAAATCAGATGGTGCAAGGTCTGGGCTGTAGGGTGGGTGTGTTAGAAGTTTCCAGCCTAAATCTTCAATTTTGGCTAGGGTTCTTGCTGCTGTGTGGGACCTTGCATTATCCTGAAGAAGAATCACACCTCTTGATTGAAGTCCCCTCCGTTTGTTCTTAATGTCTTTTTTCACTTGAGTTAGCAGCTCACAGCAGTTCTCTGAGTTCACAGTATTGCCCCTTTCCTAGAAACTGATAGTGATCGGCCCATTTCTGTCCCAGAACACAGTGAGCATGACTTTCCTTAAACTTTTCTGAGACATGAATTTTTTCTGCACTGGGGAAGAAACATGCTTCCACTCCAGTGATCGTTGTTTCGATTCAGGTTCATGATGAAAAACCCAGGTCTCATCAGTGGTCACTATTCTCGACAGAAATGCATCTCCCTCCTTTCTGTATCTGCGTAGTGATGCTCTGGAAGCCATCAGGCGTTGCATTTTGTGATCATCCGTTAACATCTTGGGAACCCAGCGACAGCTGACTTTTGAAAAATGCGGCTTCTCACGCACAATTGCGTACACTGTGCCATGGCAGATGTCCCAATTTTGTAGCAATTTCATCTAAAGTGACCCTTCTATCAGATTTGATCAGGTCTTCAACTGCCTGTACTGCTTCTGGGGTAGAGACATCCACAGGTCTTCCACTTCTCAGATCATCAGTAATGCTTTCGCGTCCATCTTTGAATGCTTGCACCCATTTGTAGAAGTTTGCTCTAGACATACAGGAAGGACCATATTGTCTTTGCATTCTAGACAGAATCTCACATGATTTTACACTCTCTGCCAACAGAAATCTGATGACTCCTCTTTGTTCCAACGATGAGCTGTTTGCTAGCCTAGTAGTCATTTCAATTTATCATCACACCTACAGTAATCTGAAAATAAACAAGTTTTGTTGTAAATGAGATGACAACTCCATTCATAATCATCACATAAAATTTGAGTTCCTTAGCTACAAAAACACAAAAGCAATTGAGAAAGTCTCATCACTTATTGACTGACCCTCGTAGATGTACCCCAGCGGGCGTTTTCGGAGTACGCACGCGTAAGTTAAAGTCGACCTTCATGTCCTTCAAAATTTGAGCAGGATTGATTGCATGTTTATTAACAAGTTGTTTGTTTGCTTAGGAGACAAAAGAGGGCGAGTGGCACAAAAAGCGAAGTTCAAGTTGAAGTCGGCATTGCGACCTAACGTTACTATGGTTACTGCATTGGACGACGAAGAGAAAAGCATGGGGAGTCCTTCCGAAGAGGTGAGGTGTGGGGGGGATGTTTATAGGGAGGGCAGTGGTCGTTTTACGTAGCAACACCATCTTCCAGCCGGTCATGATAATAACCCCGCTCCGATCTTTTACCCACTCTTGATTTAATTTTTTACGAAACCAATTCCTTCATGGGTTAGAATGTTGAAGCTGCTTATTCAGTAGGTTGTGAAAGACACGTCTATCGAAATCAGCCTACCTTGTAGGTGGTGGCCAGCCACGTTGACCCACAAAGGGCAGCCCCCGACTTAGTGGTAGTACTCCTGCCAACTTTCATAATTGGTTTAATATAGACCGGCCACCCCTCGAGTAACTATTATCTTCGTCCTTACTTGATTGAGTTTGCAGTGAGGTTCGATGTCATTCCACGCCGTATTCTTATTCCAAGGAAGAGCGTAGGCAAACCGAACTTGAATTAATATTATACTAAATATGTAGAAACTGACGATACGTTATTTTCAGTTACCGCTGGAAACCCGTCTAACGCGGCTTGGGACCCATTCTTCCAGTTCGTTTATAGAAGTTGATGAAAGTCCCCATCGACCATCTCGACGCCCCAATAACTTTCCCCCCTCTCCCAAACCATCCCCGCAACGACCCTCCTCTTCTGCATCATCACCATTGAAATCCAACCAGTGGGTGGGCGATATCGACCCACGTGACACGATTGTCAGTATTGGAACTGACCGTAAGCCGGCGGTCAAAACGAAAAACGTGACCGCTGTGAGATCACGCGATCTGTCTGGTGACTTGACGAGGATTGAGAAGATGCAGGGGACGGCGACAAATCGCTCGCGTAGGAACAGTGTTTTACGACGCCTTGTTTATGACGAAATAGATGAGGAATTATCTGCGACAGATAACCCGGGTTATATCCACAGTTGAAACAATTTTTGTTGAAATGACGAATGTTATATCATCAAAGCCCTAACATATGGCAAGCAGTATTTAGCATGATGCTGAAAATGCAAAGGTCTGGATTTTTAGCTCAATGACACTCATACTGAAGGCATTGTTTCAACAAAAAAAGTTGTTCTTAATACCTTCAGATGTTTGTCTTGCTAAAAAGTCACAAAGTTGCGTGACTCCTAGTTATTTACAACTTAAAATAAAGAGCTACTGATAATTTTTTAATGTAACAAGCGTATTTGTCAACAAGAAGGTAGGCGCGATTTTGCTTAAAACAACTGCTGCCTGGAGTGATCGATCAATTCAAGCGGCCTATTAATGGGGCTTGGTGTAACTGAATTAACAGCCAGCTCTAATCGGTTCCCGCTGTTCTTAAATCTAGCTCTTAAATGTGGTAGTTAAAATACTTCCTCATTTTTTAATATATTTTGAAGTGAAGTTTAGATTTCTTGATTTAGGGAATTCACTTGAGCAGAAAGATTAAGACAGTCTTCCATACCTCTAATGAATCGTCGGATGTGGCTGGAGGTTTATGGAGGAGTTTCTTTAAATTTTGAAGAACAGACCACATTTACATGTAGTAGAAATGCCAGCTATTGTGCAAAGCAGCATACTTTTTATTTTTAGCATTATTATGTTCTGGTAATAATGTCTGCTTTTTTGTTACTGCTTTTAAGTGCTTGCAGTTAGCCTACCGTATATTCATAGTAGATGAAACAAATGTAGTTTTACACATCTTTGTGCTTTTTTTACTGTGTTTATCATAAGCCATTTTGTGATTTTCGATCTTACTGTTGGATACTGCAGTACTTTTCACTGTGATTAAAATTCCACCTCTAAAGTACAAAGAGGTCACGGAGGTACTTACTACTTGCAGAGCTGTGATCAATACATGTGTGAAGTTGCCAGTCTCAAACTTGTATCTGCAATTGTCATTTACATCTCTTCCATGAGCAGCATAAGTAAAAAATAACTTCGAATGAGGTTTTGCCCTGCCTACTGCTCTGAAAATGGAATCTATGTTTTTACGTAAGATTTTACATGTGCATTTGATTTAATAAAAGATCACGGAGTTAAAAGGCGCTTTTTAACTTAAGTTCGATTGGACTAGCAAATTAAGCTTAGGCCAGCAAATGAAAAGTGGACGCTCTAATCACTACACTACTGAGCTCAAAGTTTCTCGAATAATGATTCAACTGCTAAAAACTCTATACAAGCAGTTAGGCCAATGGAGACACTCTTATGACTAAGTAAAGTGAAATACAACGGAATACCTTTTTTCGTTGAACCTTTTTCTAAAGCAAGTATTTAAGACGCTAGACCAGTGGTTCCCTAACTATGGGTCGCGACCCACTGGTGGGTCGTGGGAGCAATTTCAGTGGGTCGCGAAAGTCATTCAAAGTTTAAATTACTGCATGCTTTGTCTCAAATAATTTAAAAGTGAATTAACATTTTGAATAGATGTTTGTTTTTATTGTACTTTTTTCCAAGTACTTCGAAGTACATGCAAAATTATGTGGGACCTGAAACTTTAGGTTTTGAAAAGTGGGTCGTGGCTTAAAAAGTTTGGGAACCACTGCGCTAGACAATTGATCAATAACAATGAAAATTGTAAAAAATTCAAAGACTTTTTAGAAGTGTTTGACCTTCTAAACGACAACACTTATTTCAGACAATACATCGAGTTTGTATCCGTTATATTTAGGGATTGGCAGCTGCTTGTGACGTTGAGCTGTCTAGGGAGCGATTGCTCACGGAGTAACGGCATTCAATTGAACTCTATATTCAAGATCAGATTGTAAAATGGCACAGTCAGAGACAACCTAATAAATCACAAGTGTGATCAATACGCTGGGAAACCATTACGTACACTGTTATCTTGTCACAAACAAAACAAAACTAATATATTTTCAAGTAAAACTAAATATGAGAGCAATTGTTACAAACATTGAGTTACATAAATTCACAATCAAAAACAGAAATAAATGCGCATTGTATGATTATTATCGAGGAACATTGCTACAATTAATTATTTTGTTCTCGTACGGTTGTATCTTTTTGAAAAATGTATCGTTTTGAAAAAATCAAATGCGCTCAAAACCGCAAATCTCTTTTTTATGAATCAAGTCAACATGTCATTTGGTATCAAAAACAATAATGCTACAAAGGTTTAATAAACTGTTTACCGCTATGAGCTAGATATTTAGTTTATCCATGTAAATAACAGGCACTTTCCTGGGTATAAATCAGCATTTACTCATGCTCAATTCTTCAAAGCGGTTGAGTGGGCCTATTATAAAGCAAAAACAAAGGATCAACGTTGTCATATGAAAATTGGAATTTTAATGCAATGCATTAACTCATTCGTATCATGATGACGTAAATATGAAAAATTTTTTTTACTTTTTATTAATTTAACTAGTTTGTAAATATTATTATTAATTATAAAAAATAATGAGGCATTTCCACGTTATTAGAGCAAAGGCACACTCCCGGCCGCAAGAGATTTCTCGTTATCAGTCTGAACTCTTGTGACATCAAAAAGAATACAAATTGATTGATAGAATTGCTCCAATTATGACATGTTGATCGAACTCATAATTTTGAAGCTGAATATGAGGAAAGCAGCAGGTTAGAAATGAATCGATCAAAAGTAATGTGAAATATTTCCACGCTGTTTCGGATTGTAGACTTCTTTATTACTAAGGTGCGGCACAAGAATGAAACCTACAATAACAAATCAGATCTCTTCAGTGCAGATGGTAACCAATAACAGCTAGAGGCTATTAAAAATAAAGCATAGGTTAGACAGAGACCTGATTAGTCGAAACAGTGTCACTGTCTGCAGTTCGCTCAAAATGCATCGCTGGCCTCCTGTATCACTTTGAGAGCTTGTGACCACTGGGCTATGACAGCACTACTGTTCTAGCAGTTGTTAGACGTAGTGCATCTGCGACAGCCGCCACTCAATTACGAGTGATAAGGTTTCGCAGAGTACTCACAAACCATCTACTACAATAAACTACTGATTTTTAAATTTATTTGAAAGTTGATATTTTTTGAATTTATAAAATGCACGAAAAAGTACACAAAAAATAATGATGCTAGTAACATGGACTTAAGTTATGCGTGTGACAAGCAAAACGGTACAAAAAAAATTAGTTGAAAGTCGTGAATAAAGCTAGGAAAACTGACAGGCTATAAGCATGAAGGTTGAATCGGGCGTTTCCGGCTTAACCCTTAGATGCAGGAACCTTTAAATCCACACCAATGCAGAAACCGGGCCTCTGAGGCCCACCTCTGTAAAATAAGTATGTTTTCATTTGAGGTTGTGTTTGTTGGTTTATAATGGAGCATTTACACATAAAGTACCGTATTGTAGAAGTGTGTTTTATGTATTTTGGTTCCACTGCATAACTTTATCTACAAAATCAGCATGAAGATCCAATTCAAAACTCACTCTGGAGACAAACACACACTAAAATTACAAGCACAAGTTAACAAACGACTCAGCATTTTACGGACAATTGTTGCAAATGACAGAACTATGTTCCTTACGTTTTTGTTACATTTCTTGCATACTATGGCATTTTTACGAACTTTTTTCGAAAGGCGATAGTGGCATCCTTTTAATTTGGTTACAGATATCTTTGAGACAGTCTCTACACATTTTCTCTCTACTATTTTTTTCATAAGACTAGAGCTAGCAACCAAGAAAACAAACCGCTAGTGCTAGCGGCTTGTTTTGTTGGTTGCCGTGGAGAGGCTATAGGATCGTATACGAGCGATCCTATAACACAAAGCTTATTAACGATGTGATGTGAGTTCAACTTTTTAGCTACATTCCCAACTTAAGCAAAATCACGAGCATATTTAAAAGCGTGGCCAAAAGAAGCAGTAGAAATTTTTTGTTAAAATCAGGTTGCGAAAACAAATAATATAAATAAGTAAAAAAAGAGATATACTCCAAAATACATCGGAATAATATCGGTATAATATTGGAAAGCGATCGAGGCAAAGCACAAAACTGAAAGTCCAAGCGAAACTGGTACCCAAAAATTCAGCATAGTCTAATGAAATGGGTGCCCCCCTACCAGCAAAGAATTTTTTTCTGCATTAATCCACGAAAGCAATCTCGAATAAGTTGTAAAAGAATACCTGGAACGCCTGAGCAATATGTTTAATAGAGTCGACATAAATTCAAAACAAAAATTTTGCCGGGCCTCCCAGACCCATTCCTGCATCTAAGGGTTAAAAGAACGGATAGAATGTGGCACACCTCACGTTTCCTGTACTATAATTGGTATGGTTGAGTACTATCTGCATTCCTGGAAAATTGATCACTTTCATTAATATTTCGTTATAAATTTTAATCAAAGACTGTATGAATAGTCGTAAAATCTTTGGAAACTTAACCATATATGAGGCGTTAACCATACATGAGACTAACTATGACATGGATACTTAAAATCAGAAGTGCATTTGGCGCCAACACACTTTAAAAATGCCATTTTAAAAGTAGTTATGCTTTAATTGTTTTACAAAAATGCATATGCAAGGGTGTGAGCAGCTATAGGTTCATCGTGGCTCCATCCTTGGTAATTGATTCCGCTTCTATTACTTTCTGACTAAATGTTTGCAGCTCTGCATTCTGCTGAGACAACCACTTGACTACAATCCACTGGCTGGTTGACATATTTTCTGGGTACAACAGTAGATTATTTTTCAAATAGTAGACGCAAATCACTGTTCGTTTAGAATCCGATCTTGCCAATTTTAAACCCATAACTATCTCATACATACTTGGCAATTGAAAGCCACAATTTGCCCATAAACAATATCTATAAGTTCTCTTAACGAGACACGTCTTTATGCTTTGTTTATCATGCTAACAAAAACTATCTCAAGACTGCACTCAGCAAAGGACGGCCATCATATAGGGGGTGCATTACAGAGCCGCCGAGGTATAATCACTCAAAAATAATGCATTATGAATCAGGAAATTTATTTTCATGATGGTGTTTTTCGAAACTCATGCACTGCATAAAGAATCTGCAAAAAGACTGTGACAACCGGGATTTGCTTTTTAAATTTCCAAAACTATTCAACGCAATGCTAGAAAAAATGTAATTAGAGCTGTAAATAGAAAAACGATAAAATCACATGAAATAAATAATTGATAACATAATAAAATATAATGATAATAACAATTAAAAAGATGATATATATGCGCAATGAAAAAGCGAAGTAAAAGATTCAACGACAAACGTACAAGAAGCTGTTTGTAAGGAGAAAAGATTTCATTCTATGTGGAAAACAATCAGTGCAATACAGTATATCTATCCATTGCAATGTGTACAAATGGTGCTGCAAATAAACGTCAATTCGATAACACCGTTTACAGATATCTCTACACATCTCGACATCGCATTATGCGTCGGATCGGGATTCTCTGGCTTAATTCAATAAATTTAAGAAAATATCAAAAAAATTAGGCTACAACAAATTACAATTGAAAAATTTTGCTCAAAAATGATCACCAGCATCATACGGTACCATACAGCAATCTATTACATCATGTCAATAACCTGCGACCGGTTTCGACCTAATTGGGTCTCATCAGGCGGGTGCAAAAAAACACTCAATAATAAACATGCTAAAAAAAACAAATTTGCCATTGGGTGCAAAAAAAATGCAATACAAAGCAATATGATACAGCAATACCTATATCATGGGGGTCACATTCAAGGACACACACACATGACAAGGACAACAAGTCACATTGGTAAGCCCTAATAGGGGTGCAGGATCATTGTCCAGACTTATCATTAATACATGAGTTGCTAGTTGCTAGCCAGCAATTTTCAAGGCGATCTCCTATCAAGAGGGATCTACCTCCAGCATCAAAGTACAATAGAAAAATTTGCTCAAAAATGATCACCAGCATCATACGGTACCATACAGCAATCTATTACATCATGTCAATAACCCGCGACCGGTTTCGACCTAATAGGGTCTCATCAGGCGGGTGTAAAAAACACTCAATAATAAACATGCTAAAAAGAAATAGAGAAAGAGACCCAATATGGTCGAAACCGGTCGCGGGTTATTGACATGATGTAATACGTAGATTGCTGTATGGTACCGTATGATGCTGGTGATCATTTTTGAGCAAAATTTTTCTATTGTACTTTGATGCTGGAGGTAGATCCCTCTTGATAGGAGATCGCCTTGAAAATTGCTGGCTAGCAACTAGCAACTCATGTATTAATGATAAGTCTGGACAATGATCCTGCACCCCTATTAGGGCTTACCGATGTGACTTGTTGTCCTTGTCATGTGTGTGTGTCCTTGAATGTGACCCCCATGATATAGGTATTGCTGTATCATATTGCTTTGTATTGCATTTTTTTTGCACCCAATGGCTACAACAAATATGATAATTGAACCGCGCCGAAGTTGGATAAATATTTGCTAGTTGATTCGATAATAAATGAATTCATTTGAGCATGGCTTCGATTTTTTGTTTCGCCAAACAAGTTGCTGTTAATATACTAAAAAAGTAGCTACAAAAGTCCAAACAAAGCCCCAACGATCTCTTTCTTTGACAACACTTCAACATACCAAATGCGCATCGTAGTAAAAAAAGTAGTAAAACTGCACTTTACACTAATATTTTTTACTTCAAATTGTGCTCGCGCCGTTTGCATCTTAGCATTTTGGACACAGACCCATTAGCCAACATACAATGTACAAGTTTACAAAAGTGTAGGGTTTCTTGTAGGTTTCCAATGTAGAGTTCCTTTATGCACCAATGTAGAGTTTCATATTAAGTTCTCTCGTCGTGAGCTCGTGCTCGCGGTGAATTCTCCTTTTTTTTTTTCTTCGTCAGACAGCCCACACACACCTGACAGCTCTACAAGGATATAACACAACATTTTTCATCAATTACTCTTGGTTATTTTTCAACATATTTCATCAATTGTTCAACTTTAATTTTACTTTGATTTATTTGAACCAGGCAAAGTCTTTTAATAAGCAAAAATGTGATTGCGGCGAAAGCAGTTTTAAACAGTTTGATATGGAAAATGTTTTTAGAAAAACTTAAAAACGTGTTTAACTACCGTATGTTACAATTTTGGTCAGAACTTTACTTTTACGATATCAAAAAGTTTTGAAAATTGTTGGCTTTTTCCACCTCAGATGCTGTTTCCAGTTAGGCTTCGGTTGTTATGTACAAAGCAGTAACGCCATTGCAGTAGTTTCATTGGTAAAACTAATTTCTGCATTTTGTAATCTATCGACAACGAAGTCTTTTCAACAACTTGCTGAAACTGACGGAATATAAAAATGGATTCAGCGCGCTGTTAATAGGAAGAAGAATTCCGGCAACATCAAAGATAGTATATTCATGCGCGGTCCATCCAACAAAAAATGCATAGGCCATGATGCAAATTGGCACCCAGCATAAAAAGTCTGTGACAATTATTTTTACAATCAGTTTTCGCATTTTGGTTTCTAGTCTTTGCTCATCAACTGTGCTTGCTGCGTTAATCGAGCGTTTTTTGGTCGAACGTATGTAAATTGAAATATAACTAACAGCAATAAAAACAAAACAAGCTAAGTTCAACTTAATAAGGGCGATAGTGTATTGCCGATTACGACCCCAGTGATGGACAAAGACTTCGGGTTGGCACAAATCACTTCTACTGTAAAATTCCAATCGGCCTACAGGAACATAACTAACAAGTTTACTACTCAAGTATTTTATCATGTCTCGTTGGTTTCTGAGATCTTGGTAAGAAAGATTTGACACCAAAGAGTGCTCAAAGTAGGCTCTGGGAGTGCAAAGAAGAAAATGTGTGTTCATATATTCTATTTCTGATCTAAATTCATGATCACTAAAATTGGAAAGATCAAGTTTGTCTAGAGTAATTGCAAATTGTTCAATTTCCTCTGTTCCAATGTAATCAAACTGATCATAATCATTTTTCATCACATAGCTATCAACGAAATAATCTGAACTTTTTAAAATCGGGAAAACACCAAGAAACACAGCTGCAGACCAAGACATAAAAATGCAAACTTTCCAAGGTCAAGTAGATGCAGTCATGGATGACAATGGCCGGTAAACGTAAAATAATCTATAAGATGTTAAAGTCACCATTAGGAAGCATAAAGCTTCACTTGAAGTCATAGTTAAACTTTCAAGTATTGAACAGTCTAAGGTTCCAATCCATTTAATGTTGAAGTACCCAAATCCGGAATAAACGGCATTTAGTATGGAGATAGTGATCAAATATATTCTCATTATGAAATCAGCTACAGCATTATTAAGAATTACTATGTGGTTGCATTGTAATGAAGTAGAAGACCAAACTTGCTTGAAACAACTCGTTCTAATAGAGCTGCTAATTATGACGTTTGCATTTCCTGCAATAACAAGAAAACCGATAATCCAGAAAACATAGCGTAAAATTGACTGTTGGTATGGCTCTGACCGACCCATATTGTTTACATCTGAGAGGCAGAAACTGTACCAATAAATCAAACATTTTCAGTTATACAAATGCAGTATTGTGTAATATCAAAGCAACTCAAAAACCGCACACAAATATCCAGGTTCTTCTCATTATACTTCAAAAATTCTCCACTGAAAATAGATTCAAAGCTGCACTTTACCCAAATGTATTTCCCTGAATAAATGTTTTATAAATTTAGTCTTTGCGTAAAGAAATCGGATAAAATGACCAACAAATGTAGGATAATTCATGTTTTTGTATATTGAATTGAATGATGTTGCTAGTTCCAAGTGGTTACGATCGATAGAGAGCGTCTTATAAGCGAGAAACAAAACAACAGAGAGAGTGCTGAAGGCGCGAGGCTTCCGAAGGAAGCAATGCTATTGAGAGATATTTTCAAATTTACTCGGTTCTTAGACATTCTACTTGTGCTCTTTTCAGGAGAACAACACAAGCTGACACGTGATCTTCAGGAACGTAAATTCGAAAACAATCCCAACAATAAAGTGCGGTGTTGATAGACTAGCTAGAACACTCACTGAAGTCTATCTGTGGCTGGGAATTGCTTTGACATATCGTAGCATTTGTTGGTGGTGCTTGACTTGATGCTGTTGAAAGCATGACAAACGCGACGAGTAAAACCTTCATTGTTGCACGTCGGTCAGCTAATGTAAGAAAAAGTTCAACTGTAAAACAACACACCGGTTGGTAAACTCCTCGAGTGTCTTATAACCAGTGACGTTATTAAAATTCTTGATATCCAGAGTTGTTTCGAAAAATTTCATTTATTAAAAGCACTTCTCAAGGTCAAGAGTGTTTGTGAAAACAAGGAGTATTAAATCCAAATTTGCCCCAATTTTGTCAAAAGTGTTTCTATAAAAGAAAAAGTTGCTTTTAATCAAGTGTTCAGCCTGGAACACCGTCTTCTTTCCGAGTGTCACCACTACCGTCTTCTCTTACATGGCGGTTGCTTTGATAAGGAGTCAAATACTTCTCATTTATCAAACAGCATAATATTATATTTCAACAAAGCAACTATTCTGCTAAAAAAAATCACTCGACCAGTAACATAGAAAAAGAAAAGAGTGAGTGACAGCGAGAGAATTGTGATCTGTTGTTTTGTTTTGCAGTGATCGTTTTATTTGTAAATTTGAATTGCCTGAAGACCTAAACTTCCTAAACTGTTTTTGAAAAACGACTTCTTTTTCTTTCGCAGTAATTAATAGATTTGTAACACACAGCCTCTTCTGACGTCACAATGGTTTGCTACGTGACTAAGTTTTCCAGTGCATTCTAGTGATTCTTGTTTCTTCTCGAAGATTTTTTTTTTGTTATTACCGATTACGTAATTTATTAACGGTATTTTTCCTGTGTCACGTGATGTTCTAGCAATTTCCAGATCATTTTCCAGTCGTATAAATAAGACAGCGAGATTTTTCACTCATTCAGAGAGAGTGTGCTTCAGTAAAGTGTAGTAAAAAGGCGTTGTTCTGTGGTGATTTTTGTGACAGGAATCAAGCGATTATTTTGGTGGTTTTAGTTTTGGTTAGTCTGATATTCATATGATAAAGTGCTTTAGTTTCTGTATTTGACAAGCGAAGGAATTCAATGTTTTAAAGTGGTTTGTGAATATGTTAGTTCTGTTCTTGATCGAGAAGAGGGTGGGTTAAAATATCTTAGTGGAAGCCAATCTTTTCCTAGCTATTAAGTTACAACCAGACTTAATTATTCGATCGATACTATACGTCGCCTCAATTTTAGGAACAAAATTAAGATTGAGATAGAATCAAAACATTTCTATTGAAACACGACAGGGTCAAGCGTTTGCATAATTTGAATATTTCGTTTATAAATCAAAACTTATTTTGTAGAGCTCTTTAGTACTAACATTTTAAGTTGTCACTTGTGTATTTGTGGTATTTCGATGCAAAAATATTTTTAATTTTGTTTTCCTACTCCCTTCCACACAATCGGAAAAAAATTGTTGGTACAACAAATAATGACTTAAAACCAGAAGTGCGTGAGAGTTTATTCAGTGTTAACGTATCTAATATAGAAACGTATAAAAACTACCAGAAAAACAAAGTTTCATTTCAAGGTGTGCCTAGCTAGCCCACAAACAATTTCTAGCAAAAAATTGCTGTCTTTCTACTGTTAAACGTGAACTGCCAAAATCGGCACGCAAATGGCCACGATTTCATGTTTTTTGTAAACTCAAATGTAATCTTAGTTTTTATAAACACAAATTTAGCTCTTCTCATATAATGAGGTAAGTTTACAGGTGATCCCCGGAAATAATTCAAAAACGATAAAGATGCTCAACATTAAGGTACTGTTAAGTAGACTAGTTAGAATACTTATTGAACAGGTAATCGGTTTCATTTATTGTATAATTTGACTGAAGTAATGGCTGACTTGATGCCAAAGGAAGTAAAAGAAACAACACAAGTAAAACGTTCATCTTGATGGAACTACGTTGGCCTATCTAAAAAGGAAAAGTGTTAAATGAAACCTTGGTTGGTGACCTTTTCGATTATGCATTCATTCAGCGACGCCATTAAAGTTCGTGGCATCCCGAGCTGCTGCGAAAAGTGTTTCCGATTAAAGAGTTTTTTCAAATTCAAGAATGTTCAATAAACAATTCCGAAAAATGTTTTACGCTGAATTTATCCGAATATATTAAATTATTTTACTGAGAGGTGAAAACTGTTGCTTTCCATTAAGTTAGACCTTGATAGTAGTATCATTAGAGGCGCCGTCTCCTTTACTGGCACCTCTGCTTTAATCTCTGCCTGAAGGTTGTTTCATTGTCGGTGCAAATAATTTACTTCAATCAAAGTGCGTTGCATTTTGGTTCAATAATACGACCCATTCCTAATGGTTTATGGCATAGAAATGGGGGAAAGACAGAGTGCCATCGACCCATTCCTAAAAGTTTAGACTTGCTTTGGAACTGCAAAACAGACTTAAGTAAATTAATTCAATTACAGCTATTTTGTCATGCGCAAAATGCTTTTTATTTTTGGCAAGAAACAAACAACGAAATACAACTTTCGTCGGGAAAATCTTTGTATCTTTCATTAATAAGCTAAAATAAAAAACAAAATGCATTATGACGTTTCAGACGCTCATGATTATGCGCAAAAACAAACAGTGTTTAAAGCGTATTAACACAACATTTTAAATATCATTTCGTTTTAATTAAGTCTGCAATGATGTCAATCAACAACAAAATGCACATACTTATCAATAAACTGACAAACAAAACTAAACGCAATGAGATTTCAAACCACAAATATTGTCTGAGCAATGACACAGCGAACTCATAATCGAGATTTGAGGGTGTTAGAACAGTTTTTCATCATTGGTCAATAAAAATATATACGAACGCCCTTGGATTTTAGCAGTGCAGCAATGTGGCTAAGTCTCAACTAGTGTTTGGCTGTTGATGGTTGTTTGAAGGAAATGCCAACCTAATTTATAGCTTCTAATGTCCTTTCATCTTAGAGCAGTTTATTTTGCACAATCGTCCTTCAATGATACTCCATAAATTTTTAATTGGATTTAAATTTGGAGAATTTCAAAACTAATCTAGAAGTAAAGTGCAAATTAGTTAAAAATATGTTGCGTATTTAACTCAATTGTGGGAAAAAGCAAGATTTTGCTGTAAAATTCCCATTTCTATATCACAAAGATTTCTCTCATATCTAGAACATCTTTTGATGCAAAGCACCAATATAAATGTCAGAACTCATTATACCCTCCGCGCAATAAAGAGATCCAACTTCAAAAAACTGAAATCTCCTCAATTCATATTTTTTTAGAATGTTTTAACTTGTTCTCATGATAATGATATAACAAGCTTGAGGTCTATCGCTATCACTTCTTTGCAGTTTCTCATAATGTTTACCGTGCACGATGAAACGACTTACATATTTATAAAAATTCTTTCCAATCTTCTTCAGGCCATTTTTTGTATTTTCTAGCTAATTTAACTCTTTTTCTCATCATAAATATTGTCAAAACTTTCTTTTTCATGAGTCGTCTTGCATATTTGACAGCATTTATGCGTCCTCCGCGCATAAAATGCAAACTTAAACCTACACCAACCTGGGCCAGATCGTTCTGTAACATACCGATGGTTTTCATAGCATTAAATTTACTCTGCCAGTTGGAAAAGAATTCATCTTTAGTATTCGTACTCTGCTTTTGTCCATAATAACCAGTCCTATGTGTTTCTATTGAACTGTTCTTCTCGACAAGGCTAATAATATATGAAACTGATTTTTGAGCATAGCAAACTGCTATTGCGTTCCCTTTTTGCGACAACTGAGTACGTTTAGAGAAGGTTAATATTGTAGTTGGTTTTCGGAAAATAATATCCGTAAGTTTGGACAGAATGCATTAAACACTGTCTACAAACAAGACTTTTAAATAAATCATGACATCTTTTTTGATGCAAGAAATGAAATAGGTATGAATGGCATCATAACGAGTTTATTTGCTTATCACACGATAGAAAGTTTAAAACTTTTTTTCAGAAGTTAGTTTTTTTGTTTATTAAATACCAATCCATACATACTTGATTTACATGAAAAAAACTGTTGTGATTTACATGTAATTAATATATTTGCTTAAGACTGTTATGTGATGATATCATCATGATGAGGAAAAATACATGTCTCATGCCCTTTCCTCAAACAATTATTTCCGGCTATGGGCTCGCATCTCCGCTGACCAAATCACTTGGCTGCAATCCGTGCTGATCAAATAATCGTCTGGTTTTCATTGTAGATTATTGCGTTTAAGTAATATACTTTTTGTTTGGAATCTCTTTCTACCAATGTTCAGACATTGGATTGATATACATATTTTAAGCTGAAAATCACAATTGGGCAGGAAAAATTTGCAGCGTCACTTGACTCTTTGATAATCCACAACCTGTTGCTCAATGTAAAAATTGGAAAATTTAATGTGACCAAAACAATTTGTTCACAACGGGATTAATTAAAAGGCATACGTATATTTGTAAAAAGATATTTGAAATCGCTTTTTGTTCATAAATGATATGGAAATACTGTTACATCGAATTGCTACTAAAATTATGAATAGTATCAAATTCAAATGCAGGTAATTCTGTTGTCACATTAAATATCATAGTATTTGACTTAGTTTAATATGACTGGACGAATTCCATTAGGACGCAATTATCAGTTTGTAGCGGAAAACTTTGTTCTTATGTGTGATTTTTTTGGGTAGCACTAGCTCCATAGCAATTTTGATTTGTTGAACTCCTGAGATGCTGAAGTCATTTTTTTGAATAATGCAAATGAGAAAAATGTGGTCAGACTTTTCTAAGTAGGCTAGCCGTAGGAGAATTGCTATGTAATCGGTCAGTTGAAATAAACTTATGTGGATTTATTAGGGTAACAGTAACCTTAAATGGTAAGCTGCAACATTGGAGACATTAGCTCTACATAGATTTTTTACCGAAAAATAATTGGCAGCCATTAACAATTATTATCGGCAGTGAGCAATCGGTATAAAAGTGCAAAAATCATGATTAAGTTAAAAAACACTTTTGTGGTTTCTTTGTTTGAGGTTTAGGTTTGCTAGCGCTATTTTCCATTAAGAGCAATGATGCTTGCAGCTGCTTGCATTAAAGAATTTACTTAGGTTACTCACAGCTGGAATTTTAAGTCAAGATTTCTCTTCTCAAGCATGATAGCAATCTGTTTTTTTAATCCGTGTGAGTACTACATTGTTGAAATGAAGTGTGGATAATAATCTAATTGTTATTGTTTATGGGCTGTAATAATATTGTGCTTTCTTTTTGTGATCCAATTTATCTCCGTAAATTAATACTTGCTGCATATGAATATGTGGTCAAGTGTAATTATTGTTGTTAAATATTTAATAGAAACTGCTACCGATTTGTTGGAAGACAGTGTTCTTTTGGTCGAGCTACGGCCGTCACCCTAGGTTGATATGACGAAACATCATCTTAAAGAAAATTTTCGGAAGAGGTGGTTGAAGTTTGAATCAGTAATCTTAAATGCCGTAGGTAATTGGCATAATTCTCGACCAGATCATTCAGGTCCTCTTCAAAAGTGATAATTAAAGCTTTCATATTTGGCCCTCAGCACGAGAGATAACGTTTAGAACAATTAGCTACGGTTGTTGCTGTGGTTAAAGCTATTTACTTAGTAATTTTGCCATTACGTAACAAACAGGTTGTAAGGTCGTGCAGTCTGTTGGTTGCTGTGACTAAAATCTACTAAACAGGACCTGAGTTAATAAGTGTAAATGAATAAATTATATCGGAAGGGCAGAAAAAAATGATAATCCGGTTTGATCAAGAATAACTCAAAACCTAAGCTTTGCATACAAATTAAATTTGATACCTGTCATGAACAACTAGTGTTTTGATCAAGTGGTAAAATTTTTAGCCAAAAATATCCTTAAACACAGGAATGATAAGGGAATACAAATAGCAGGTCAAAATATGCTATGCGAGACGTTATTTTTAGAGGAAAACTTAGATTTTGCTTTGCTATTTCCGCACTCTGCCCAACTTTACATGGTCGCTGAAAGTTCGATCACAACTAAAAAAAATTAGTCACCTAGCTGAGCGTTGAACCCACGACCGCTAGTGTGTAAACCAAGTGCGCATTTAATTGCGCTAGGAAGTCTCTATCCAGACGACATGTACATTTTTTAGGAGGATGGTGCCACCTCACATACAAGCCGTGTTGCCCAGAAATATCTAGAGCAGAGCAGAACACTCCAATGTTTATAAGAAATAGCCCCTACAGTCACCAGACTTCAATCTAATGGACTGCAACTTCGATTGGTTGATTACGAGGATGGAGGCCATATTGACCATTTTCTCGATTAAAGCCTTGGCAAGTAAATTTTAAGTCAACGTCTCGCATAGCATATTTTGATCTGAATTTTATATTTCCTTATTATTCCTGTGTTTAAGGATATTTTTGGCTAAAAATTTCGCTACTTGATCAAAACTAGCTGCTCATAACATGTATCAAATTTAATTTGTATGCAAAGCTTAGGTTTTGAGTTATTCTTGATCAAACAGGATTATCACGTTTTTCCTACCCACCTGATATATCTTAAAAAGTTATGATGTTATACTTGGTACTCAGTCTTCGCACGGCTTTTTATAATTGTTCAACCAATTTATATTGCAAGTTCTTTCTAACGATAGCACAAAATACATAATGCAACAAGAGCATAGACTCTGGCTATAATTTAGCCTTATCGATTTGTTTGACCCATTCGGAAGCTACAATAAATCGTTCTATCACATAGGAGTAAAAGGGAAATAATTCGTATATTGTTAAAAATTGTTTTTGTCTTCAAAACTTCAAAACTTTATCTCTAAAGTTAAAATGATAATTGCTTTTACAAATTTGCAACATCAACTTTTCAAAACTTACAAAAAATAATTGCCACATTTCATTTAATATTTTTTCTAGCTACGCAATGGAAAAGGAGAGATGCCGAGACCATGGCTCCATTGATCAAACAAAGCTCATAGAAAAACGTTAGTAAACCACGAGATCAGTTCTACTCACCAAAACAAACTTGACGTTTTTCATAACGATACCTAAGCGTTTGTATTGGTAGTTAGATGATAGTTCTTTTTTTACCTTGAATAAATTCTGCTTACAGCTCGAAAAATATCAACAGAGCTAGATTGTTCAAAAAATAGTTTTCTGTATGTGAGCATTAGCAACTGCAGTGCTTTTTTAGATGAGTCGATCTTTTAAAGCTGACTGAAAATGGTCGCGGAAACAGATTCAGCGTCAGAACAGATGACAAAAATAGCTTGATAATTGGTTTCAAATGTCCAAGCTTTCGCATCTGCTGCTTTTCCTTGTGATCTTAATCATTTCTGATACACGCATAACCCCAGTGCACTGTATTTAGAAATCACAGCTTAGATGCGCTATTTTTAAATAGCATTCACTTACTCACAAATCAAGCCAATATTAAGGAAACTGCATTTTGCATTTATTTGCTACGTCGTTCTATTGATACCAATGTGATGACGAAACGCTGAATAGTGTTCAGGAACGGCAGTGTTTGCACGCGAAAATCCTATCAGAATCGTATAGTGATTTTAATAAAAGAAAAATCGACATGAGCCTTGCGTTGCATGGACGTGTTCTTTAACAGAAATGTTACTAGCGATCTCCTGAAAAGAATTTCAAAAACAAATTAAATTTGTTGCCGATGTTTAACACAACGCCAAAGAAAGTAGAAGTGGGATAAATGCAACGTGGAAAATCTTCGTTTTACTGCACTTAAGTTAGTCTTGGTAAAAATAAAAAAGTTCAATTAATTCCTGGTTACGCAATGGAAAAGGAGAGATGCCGAGACCATGGCTCCATTGATCAAACTAAGCTCATAGAAAAACGTTAGCACTAGAAAGCCCAGAATTTTTAAACACGTAGATTGCCCGAAGGAGTCCTTTTGACTCCATGCCATTTTTTGTGTAATATTGCTATGATTATAGCTGTAGAATATCTTTGTAAGACAGATCTCTTAGTGATTGTTTTATTGATTATTGTACTGGGAAAACTCAAATACCAAACCAACAAAACAAAAAAGCAAAAAAAATCCCAGAATATCGAAAAAGGACACTTATTATGGTGAGGAACTGCATTTCACACACAAATGTACGGTTTTAGCTGTACACTTTCCGCACAGTGATTTGCTACACTCATGACAGGTTCCAATTGTGCGATTCTTCTTATATTCACCCTTCACTTGGCAGTATTTTGGCATTTTACTATGTCCTTCATCAAATGTTTCTTCTTGCAAGCGCCTTTTCTTAGTGTTGCTCCTTTCTTCTATGTGAGGCCCAGGTAGGTCTTGAGCCATCTGCTGAAGAAAAACTCTTCTGGATATGTTGTTCTTCGTGACCGCCTTGTAAACAATCCATGCATTTATAGTCGCCAAGTCCTGTGGGTTTTGGAACGAATGAATAGGCCATCTTTTGGTGGAAGTTCCAACCGTGTATTTCCTTGCCATTTGATCCACAATATCAACACCATATTTTGTATCATTGTAAGCTTTGACAATTTCTGGTGTCTTTTTGGCATTATCAGCAATAGTGATGTTTTGGCGAAGGGTGCTGGGAAATGCCACATTTTTCTTGGTTTTACCTTGATAAACAGTCATTGTTACATCACCAGATTTATATTGCGTGGTGGAGTAAAGTGGCTCTTTCATGTGCTTTACCACTGCAGGTACTTCCTTACAGATTCTGTTTACTGTTCCTAGTAAGCTGGTTTGTATTTTTGAAACTCTGCGGCCAACTTTATTGAGGTAAAATAATTGTCTGTCGTCACGTTTCTCTCTTTGTTGAGGTACGGTTTCATCAACCGCATGACGGCCTGATTGGAGACACGTTTATCTATAGAGCGAGTCTCGTCTCTGCCAACGTATGGAAACCCGTTTACCACATACTTACTATCTTTGTCTACAGCTACCCAATATTTCTGTCCTTACTTGTCAGGATTTGACGCCATAAACTGCGTAAATGGACATCTACATTTGCTGGGAAAAAGCTGTTCATCCACGTGATGAAAGCCCCGGATGTGTAACATGAAATACAGTTGTCGATGAACCTGTTCCACACCACCAAAAATAGAGCAAATCTATCTGTTTTCAACTTTTTAGAACGATCCAATTTTGTGTCAAAGCGCAGAAAACGTAAACTTTCGCTGAAACAGTTTCTTGAAATTGCTTGTTTACACAAGGGCACGCCCCAGTTTCCAGTCCACAGAGTATGATGTGGCATATCATTTGAACCTGTTACTCCTCGTGCGTACATGACAGCAATGAATGCGAGCAATTCATTGTTTGTTAGACGAAATTCTTCGTTTTCGGTTTGTCTATGAGCTTCGGTGATGGTGCACTTACGGATGTGTTCAAGTATATACTTGTCAATAAATATTAGCCAGGCACTCGCAGGACTTGCAACCTGTATGTTTCTACGCGCGTAACTCGAAGGGCCAATACATTCCTTCAGAATATTATAACTTGCAAGTCTGCCTGTGGACTGCTCACCGAGTTGTACCTTCTTCCATTTAGTGCCATCTTGTGCAGTCAACACTGCACCATCCTCCTCATCAGATTCCAAATTATTTTGCAAACTGCTTGTGCTTGGATCTTGGATTCCTAACACAAAAACAAATGCAATTTGAAAAAACACAAAAATAGAGACATTACAACTCCATTTGCATTACATACTTGCTGCATTCACATTCTCTTCTTCACTCGAAGAGCTAGATTCATCTGCTACTGGTATAATATCATCATCTGCATCAAGGCTGCAGCTTTCATCCCCATATGCAGACACATCGTCAGAAATATCAGTTAGCACAAACAAAACTTCTCTAGCTGTGAGACTTCGTCTTGTGGACATACTCAAATATTGACTGCTTCAAGTTTCAAACTAAAGCACAGCTACGATCAGACTGTACTTGCAATCAAAATCATCCACAGAAATTCGAAACAAAGGTGATAATCCGTTATCTACAGGGCACTGCTGACGTACAATAGACAATAGCGTAAAATTTTACTCACAATGTCGCAACCAAACAAATTATTGTATTCCATTGATAAAGGAGTGATAAAGCAATTGCGAAGATACTTCATAGCTGAGAAGCTTTCAAGCTGTTTCAAAAAATACAAATAGCTTTTCGAATTGAAATTCTGCTTCAAAGCACAAAAACAGTATCATTGCTTTTTGGCCACAAACTACTTTTCTAAGCATCTCTATACGGGGAGTCAAAATGACTCCTTCGGGCATTCGAGGTAAATTTTTAAAAAATCGCTTTCAAAGCTGACAAACATTCACGCCATTCCAAGGGAGTGTTAGGCCCAACAAATGATGAAAAGTCACGGGAGGATTTTCCCTGAGAGCAAGCAATTGAAAATATATGCACTAGCAAACTATCGAATGGAGTCATTTTGACTCCACTGGGCATTCTAGTGTTAGTAAACCACGAGATCAGTTCTACTCACCAAAACAAACTTGACGTTTTTCATAACGATACCTAAGCGTTTGTATTGGTAGTTAGATGATAGTTCTTTTTTTTACCTTGAATAAATTCTGCTTACAGCTCGAAAAATATCAACAGAGCTAGATTGTTCAAAAAATAGTTTTCTGTATGTGAGCATTAGCAACTGCAGTGCTTTTTTAGATGAGTCGATCTTTTAAAGCTGACTGAAAATGGTCGCGGAAACAGATTCAGCGTCAGAACAGATGACAAAAATAGCTTGATAGTTGGTTTCAAATGTCCAAGCTTTCGCATCTGCTGCTTTTCCTTGTGATCTTAATCATTTCTGATACACGCATAACCCCAGTGCACTGTATTTAGAAATCACAGCTTAGATGCGCTATTTTTAAATAGCATTCACTTACTCACAAATCAAGCCAATATTAAGGAAACTGCATTTTGCATTTATTTGCTACGTCGTTCTATTGATACCAATGTGATGACGAAACGCTGAATAGTGTTCAGGAACGGCAGTGTTTGCACGCGAAAATCCTATCAGAATCGTATAGTGATTTTAATAAAAGAAAAATCGACATGAGCCTTGCGTTGCATGGACGCGTTCTTTAACAGAAATGTTACTAGCGATCTCCTGAAAAGAATTTCAAAAACAAATTAAATTTGTTGCCGATGTTTAACACAACGCCAAAGAAAGTAGAAGTGGGATAAGTGCAACGTGGAAAATCTTCGTTTTACTGCACTTAAGTTAGTCTTGGTAAAAATAAAAAAGTTCAATTAATTCCTGGTTAATGAAATCAACAGACCAAGCAAAAAGCTGAGATTTTAGATCTGTAGAACCACGTTTAATGCCATTGTCAGGTCTTACCGAAGACCTGAAGCACGGTATCCACAGTTTTAATTCCTGCTTAACGCCCACCAGGAAAAGATAATGTAAAGCTTTAGTTATCGACCATTTCATTGTACTCTTTTACAATGAATAGGTGAAAACTCTAACGTTTTCGTCTAGCTGTCTTCAGGAGTTATCGCTAGAATGAAGCCTGGTGTTGATGGCGAGGTATATAGAGCGAAAGCAGCTGTTGAAAATGTCGGAACGCTCTGATTGGTAGACAACCAGACGTTTCGTCGAGTCCGAATCAATGACGTAATTTTAGTGTGTAGACGAATTCGTTCTGGCGACAAAGTTCTGGTTGAAGTATTTTGATGAAAGTTGCTTCGAAGGTAGATAAATGAAAAAGTGTTCTTCCTTTAGCCAAAATAGAAAATTGGTTGTCATCATAGTGAGAGGCGCATTTTTCATTGTTGAGGAGGTGTTGTCCAATTGACCAAGTACTGAAATGGTTAGATTGAAATAAATAGCAAAATTTATAAATAAATAAATAAATTTTGCTTTAAATATCTCGCCATCAACACCAGGCTTCATTCTAGCGATAACTCCTGAAGAGAGCTAGACGAAAACGTTAGAGTTTTCACCTATTCATTGTAAAAGAGTACAATGAAATGGTCGATGACTAAAGCTTTACATTATCTTTTCCTGGTGGGCGTTAAGCAGGAATTAAAACTGTGGATACCGTGCTTCAGGTCTTTGGTAAGACCTGACAATGACATTAAACGTGGTTCTACAGATCTAAAATCTCAGCTTTTTGCTTGGTCTGTTGATTTCATTAACCAGGAATTAATTGAACTTTTTTATTTTTACCAAGACTAACTTAAGTGCAGTAAAACGAAGATTTTCCACGTTGCATTTATCCCACTTCTACTTTCTTTGGCGTTGTGTTAAACATCGGCAACAAATTTAATTTGTTTTTGAAATTCTTTTCAGGAGATCGCTAGTAACATTTCTGTTAAAGAACACGTCCATGCAACGCAAGGCTCATGTCGATTTTTCTTTTATTAAAATCACTATACGATTCTGATAGGATTTTCGCGTGCAAACACTGCCGTTCCTGAACACTATTCAGCGTTTCGTCATCACATTGGTATCAATAGAACGACGTAGCAAATAAATGCAAAATGCAGTTTCCTTAATATTGGCTTGATTTGTGAGTAAGTGAATGCTATTTAAAAATAGCGCATCTAAGCTGTGATTTCTAAATACAGTGCACTGGGGTTATGCGTGTATCAGAAATGATTAAGATCACAAGGAAAAGCAGCAGATGCGAAAGCTTGGACATTTGAAACCAATTATCAAGCTATTTTTGTCATCTGTTCTGACGCTGAATCTGTTTCCGCGACCATTTTCAGTCAGCTTTAAAAGATCGACTCATCTAAAAAAGCACTGCAGTTGCTAATGCTCACATACAGAAAACTATTTTTTGAACAATCTAGCTCTGTTGATATTTTTCGAGCTGTAAGCAGAATTTATTCAAGGTAAAAAAAGAACTATCATCTAACTACCAATACAAACGCTTAGGTATCGTTATGAAAAACGTCAAGTTTGTTTTGGTGAGTAGAACTGATCTCGTGGTTTACTAACGTTTTTCTATGAGCTTTGTTTGATCAATGGAGCCATGGTCTCGGCATCTCTCCTTTTCCATTGCGTAGCTAGAAAAAATATTAAATGAAATGTGGCAATTATTTTTTGTAAGTTTTGAAAAGTTGATGTTGCAAATTTGTAAAAGCAATTATCATTTTAACTTTAGAGATAAAGTTTTGAAGTTTTGAAGACAAAAACAATTTTTAACAATATACGAATTATTTCCCTTTTACTCCTATGTGATAGAACGATTTATTGTAGCTTCCGAATGGGTCAAACAAATCGATAAGGCTAAATTATAGCCAGAGTCTATGCTCTTGTTGCATTATGTATTTTGTGCTATCGTTAGAAAGAACTTGCAATATAAATTGGTTGAACAATTATAAAAAGCCGTGCGAAGACTGAGTACCAAGTATAACATCATAACTTTTTAAGATATATCAGGTGGGTAGGAAAAACGTGATAATCCTGTTTGATCAAGAATAACTCAAAACCTAAGCTTTGCATACAAATTAAATTTGATACATGTTATGAGCAGCTAGTTTTGATCAAGTAGCGAAATTTTTAGCCAAAAATATCCTTAAACACAGGAATAATAAGGAAATATAAAATTCAGATCAAAATATGCTATGCGAGACGTTGACTTAAAATTTACTTGCCAAGGCTTTAATCGAGAAAATGGTCAATATGGCCTCCATCCTCGTAATCAACCAATCGAAGTTGCAGTCCATTAGATTGAAGTCTGGTGACTGTAGGGGCTATTTCTTATAAACATTGGAGTGTTCTGCTCTGCTCTAGATATTTCTGGGCAACACGGCTTGTATGTGAGGTGGCACCATCCTCCTAAAAAATGTACATGTCGTCTGGATAGAGACTTCCTAGCGCAATTAAATGCGCACTTGGTTTACACACTAGCGGTCGTGGGTTCAACGCTCAGCTAGGTGACTAATTTTTTTTAGTTGTGATCGAACTTTCAGCGACCATGTAAAGTTGGGCAGAGTGCGGAAATAGCAAAGCAAAATCTAAGTTTTCCTCTAAAAATAACGTCTCGCATAGCATATTTTGACCTGCTATTTGTATTCCCTTATCATTCCTGTGTTTAAGGATATTTTTGGCTAAAAATTTTACCACTTGATCAAAACACTAGTTGTTCATGACAGGTATCAAATTTAATTTGTATGCAAAGCTTAGGTTTTGAGTTATTCTTGATCAAACCGGATTATCATTTTTTTCTGCCCTTCCGATATAATTTATTCATTTACACTTATTAACTCAGGTCCTGTTTAGTAGATTTTAGTCACAGCAACCAACAGACTGCACGACCTTACAACCTGTTTGTTACGTAATGGCAAAATTACTAAGTAAATAGCTTTAACCACAGCAACAACCGTAGCTAATTGTTCTAAACGTTATCTCTCGTGCTGAGGGCCAAATATGAAAGCTTTAATTATCACTTTTGAAGAGGACCTGAATGATCTGGTCGAGAATTATGCCAATTACCTACGGCATTTAAGATTACTGATTCAAACTTCAACCACCTCTTCCGAAAATTTTCTTTAAGATGATGTTTCGTCATATCAACCTAGGGTGACGGCCGTAGCTCGACCAAAAGAACACTGTCTTCCAACAAATCGGTAGCAGTTTCTATTAAATATTTAACAACAATAATTACACTTGACCACATATTCATATGCAGCAAGTATTAATTTACGGAGATAAATTGGATCACAAAAAGAAAGCACAATATTATTACAGCCCATAAACAATAACAATTAGATTATTATCCACACTTCATTTCAACAATGTAGTACTCACACGGATTAAAAAAACAGATTGCTATCATGCTTGAGAAGAGAAATCTTGACTTAAAATTCCAGCTGTGAGTAACCTAAGTAAATTCTTTAATGCAAGCAGCTGCAAGCATCATTGCTCTTAATGGAAAATAGCGCTAGCAAACCTAAACCTCAAACAAAGAAACCACAAAAGTGTTTTTTAACTTAATCATGATTTTTGCACTTTTATACCGATTGCTCACTGCCGATAATAATTGTTAATGGCTGCCAATTATTTTTCGGTAAAAAATCCATGTAGAGCTAATGTCTCCAATGTTGCAGCTTACCATTTAAGGTTACTGTTACCCTAATAAATCCACATAAGTTTATTTCAACTGACCGATTACATAGCAATTCTCCTACGGCTAGCCTACTTAGAAAAGTCTGACCACATTTTTCTCATTTGCATTATTCAAAAAAATGACTTCAGCATCTCAGGAGTTCAACAAATCAAAATTGCTATGGAGCTAGTGCTACCCAAAAAAATCACACATAAGAACAAAGTTTTCCGCTACAAACTGATAATTGCGTCCTAATGGAATTCGTCCAGTCATATTAAACTAAGTCAAATACTATGATATTTAATGTGACAACAGAATTACCTGCATTTGAATTTGATACTATTCATAATTTTAGTAGCAATTCGATGTAACAGTATTTCCATATCATTTATGAACAAAAAGCGATTTCAAATATCTTTTTACAAATATACGTATGCCTTTTAATTAATCCCGTTGTGAACAAATTGTTTTGGTCACATTAAATTTTCCAATTTTTACATTGAGCAACAGGTTGTGGATTATCAAAGAGTCAAGTGACGCTGCAAATTTTTCCTGCCCAATTGTGATTTTCAGCTTAAAATATGTATATCAATCCAATGTCTGAACATTGGTAGAAAGAGATTCCAAACAAAAAGTATATTACTTAAACGCAATAATCTACAATGAAAACCAGACGATTATTTGATCAGCACGGATTGCAGCCAAGTGATTTGGTCAGCGGAGATGCGAGCCCATAGCCGGAAATAATTGTTTGAGGAAAGGGCATGAGACATGTATTTTTCCTCATCATGATGATATCATCACATAACAGTCTTAAGCAAATATATTAATTACATGTAAATCACAACAGTTTTTTTCATGTAAATCAAGTATGTATGGATTGGTATTTAATAAACAAAAAAACTAACTTCTGAAAAAAAGTTTTAAACTTTCTATCGTGTGATAAGCAAATAAACTCGTTATGATGCCATTCATACCTATTTCATTTCTTGCATCAAAAAAGATGTCATGATTTATTTAAAAGTCTTGGTTGTAGACAGTGTTTAATGCATTCTGTCCAAACTTACGGATATTATTTTCCGAAAACCAACTACAATATTAACCTTCTCTAAACGTACTCAGTTGTCGCAAAAAGGGAACGCAATAGCAGTTTGCTATGCTCAAAAATCAGTTCATATATAATTAGTCTTGTCGAGAAGAACAGTTCAATAGAAACACATAGGACTGGTTATTATGGACAAAAGCAGAGTACGAATACTAAAGATGAATTCTTTTCCAACTGGCAGAGTAAATTTAATGCTATGAAAACCATCGGTATGTTACAGAACGATCTGGCCCAGGTTGGTGTAGGTTTAAGTTTGCATTTTATGCGCGGAGGACGCATAAATGCTGTCAAATATGCAAGACGACTCATGAAAAAGAAAGTTTTGACAATATTTATGATGAGGAAAAGAGTTAAATTAGCTAGAAAATACAAAAAATGGCCTGAAGAAGATTGGAAAGAATTTTTATAAATATGTAAGTCGTTTCATCGTGCACGGTAAACATTATGAGAAACTGCAAAGAAGTGATAGCGATAGACCTCAAGCTTGTTATATCATTATCATGAGAACAAGTTAAAACATTCTAAAAAAATATGAATTGAGGAGATTTCAGTTTTTTGAAGTTGGATCTCTTTATTGCGCGGAGGGTATAATGAGTTCTGACATTTATATTGGTGCTTTGCATCAAAAGATGTTCTAGATATGAGAGAAATCTTTGTGATATAGAAATGGGAATTTTACAGCAAAATCTTGCTTTTTCCCACAATTGAGTTAAATATGGAACATATTTTTAACTAATTTGCACTTTACTTCTAGATTAGTTTTGAAATTCTCCAAATTTAAATCCAATTAAAAATTTATGGAGTATCATTGAAGGACGATTGTGCAAAATAAACTGCTCTAAGATGAAAGGACATTAGAAGCTATAAATTAGGTTGGCATTTCCTTCAAACAACCATCAACAGCCAAACACTAGTTGAGACTTAGCCACATTGCTGCACTGCTAAAATCCAAGGGCGTTCGTATATATTTTTATTGACCAATGATGAAAAACTGTTCTAACACCCTCAAATCTCGATTATGAGTTCGCTGTGTCATTGCTCAGACAATATTTGTGGTTTGAAATCTCATTGCGTTTAGTTTTGTTTGTCAGTTTATCGATAAGTATGTGCATTTTGTTGTTGATTGACATCATTGCAGACTTAATTAAAACGAAATTATATTTAAAATGTTGTGTTAATACGCTTTAAACATTGTTTGTTTTTGCGCATAATCATGAGCGTCTGAAACGTCATAATGCATTTTGTTTTTTATTTTAGCTTATTAATGAAAGATACAAAGATTTTCCCGACGAAAGTTGTATTTCGTTGTTTGTTTCTTGCCAAAAATAAAAGCATTTTGCGCATGACAAAATAGCTGTAATTGAATTAATTTACTTAAGTCTGTTTTGCAGTTCCAAAGCAAGTCTAAACTTTTAGGAATGGGTCGATGGCACTCTATCTTTCCCCCATTTCTATGCCATAAACCATTAGGAATGGGTCGTATTATTGAACCAAAATGCAACGCACTTTGATTGAAGTGAATTATTTGCACCGACAATGAAACAACCTTCAGGCAGAGATTAAAGCAGGGGTGCCAGTAAAGGAGACGGCGCCTCTGGTGATACTACTATCAAGGTCTCACTTAATGGAAAGCAACAGTTTTCACCTCTCAGTAAAATAATTTAATATATTCGGATAAATTCAGCGTAAAACATTTTTCGGAATTGTTTATTGAACATTCTTGAATTTGAAAAAACTCTTTAATCGGAAACACTTTTCGCAGCAGCTCGGGATGCCACGAACTTTAATGGCGTCGCTGAATGAATGCATAATCGAAAAGGTCACCAACCAAGGTTTCATTTAACACTTTTCCTTTTTAGATAGGCCAACGTAGTTCCATCAAGATGAACGTTTTACTTGTGTTGTTTGTTTTACTTCCTTTGGCGTCAAGTCAGCCATTACTTCAGTCAAATTATACAATAAATGAAACCGATTACCTGTTCAGTAAGTATTCTAACTAGTCTACTTAACAGTACCTTAATGTTGAGCATCTTTATCGTTTTTGAATTATTTCCGGGGATCACCTGTAAACTTACCTCATCACATGAGAAGAGCTAAATTTGTGTTTATAAAAACTAAGATTACATTTGAGTTTACAAAAAACATGAAATCGTGGCCATTTGCGTGCCGATTTTGGCAGTTCACGTTTAACAGTAGAAAGACAGCAATTTTTTGCTAGAAATTGTTTGTGGGCTAGCTAGGCACACCTTGAAATGAAACTTTGTTTTTCTGGTAGTTTTTATACGTTTCTATATTAGATACGTTAACACTGAATAAACTCTCACGCACTTCTGGTTTTAAGTCATTATTTGTTGTACCAACAATTTTTTTCCGATTGTGTGGAAGGGAGTAGGAAAACAAAACTAAAAATATTTTTGCATCAAAATACCACAAATACACAAGTGACAACTTAAAATGTTAGTACTAAAGAGCTCTACAAAATAAGTTTTGATTTATAAACGAAATATTCAAATTATGCAAACGCTTGACTCTGTCGTGTTTCAATAGAAATGTTTTGATTCTATCTCAATCTTAATTTTGTTCCTAAAATTGAGGCGACGTATAGTATCGATCGAATAATTAAGTCTGGTTGCAACTTAATAGCTAGGAAAAGATTGGCTTCCACTAAGATATTTTAACCCACCCTCTTCTCGATCAAGAACAGAACTAACATATTCACAAACCACTTTAAAACATTGAATTCCTTCGCTTGTCAAATACAGAAACTAAAGCACTTTATCATATGAATATCAGACTAACCAAAACTAAAACCACCAAAATAATCGCTTGATTCCTGTCACAAAAATCACCACAGAACAACGCCTTTTTACTACACTTTACTGAAGCACACTCTCTCTGAATGAGTGAAAAATCTCGCTGTCTTATTTATACGACTGGAAAATGATCTGGAAATTGCTAGAACATCACGTGACACAGGAAGAATACCGTTAATAAATTACGTAATCGGTAATAACAAAAAAAAATCTTCGAGAAGAAACAAGAATCACTAGAATGCACTGGAAAACTTAGTCATGTAGTAAACCATTGTGACGTCAGAAGAGGCTGTGAGTTACAAATCTATTAATTACTGCGAAAGAAAAAGAAGTCGTTTTTCAAAAACAGTTTAGGAAGTTTAGGTCTTCAGGCAATTCAAATTTACAAATAAAACGATCACTGCAAAACAAAACAACAGATCACAATAACTATACATATATAAAATCTATATATATATAAATCTTTTGTGTGCTTTGATTAAATCTTTAGTCACTATCACTGTCTGTTTTAAATTCAAGTTCTTTATCATTTTCATCATCAGTGAATATGTCTTTTATGCTCCCATAGCCCAGTTTATGTTCATTCTCAGTCTTGATTGCTTTGTCCAAAATGTTGGCGAGATCAGTAGAGAGTATATACCCATCACACCACTTTGGCTGAATGACTTTTTTCACTAATATCTATCCATTGTTCTCAGGTGGTGATGGAATGACTAGTTTGGGAATATTGGCTCATTTCCAAATTTCCACCTGATGGTTCACTCTTTTTATGTTCTTTTAAGCAGGCTCTAGGGGCTGGAACCAATGACAATTTGGTGTTCTTCTTTGGGTTTAGTTCATTTTTTTGCCACAGCATTTTTAATTCATAGCAAAGATCACCAACAATGAAATGGTACACGTGAATTCTTCCAGTTAAAGAAAAAGATCTTCATTTTGACAACTTACTCAACCAGAAAAATCCTAGAGAAAGAAGAGAAATGAGAACAGAAGAGAGAGAGAAAGGAACATGGAAGATATTTTTGAAGAAGAAGTCAGGACTGGGTTGAGGAAGATGAAGAAGGGAAAGGCTCAAGAACCTAATGACATACTAGTGGAAGCATGGATTGCTAGAGGAAATAAAGCTGTGGAGTTTCTAGTGAACTTTTTCAATAGACTCCTACGTAGAGAGAAGGTGCCAGATGAGTGGAGGAGTAGCATGCTTGTACCTTTGCACAAAGGTAAAGGAGACATCAAAGAATGTGGAAATTACCGGGGGATCAAGTTGATGAGCCACACTATAAAACTGTGGGAAAGGGTAATAGTAGCAAGAATATGGAAGGATGTGACGATCGCTGAGCAACAATTTGGGTTCATGCCAGGAAGGAGTACCAACGACGCAATCTTCTGTCTGAGGATTCTGCTGGAAAAGTGTACTGCAGGCAGAAGGCAGTGCACTCTGCCTTTATTGACTTGGAGAAAGCATACGACAGGGTACTCAAAGAGGAACTGTGAGAATGCTTGCGGTTAGCTGAAACATCAGAGTGCAACATAAGAATTATTAAGGATATGTATGACGGAGCGACAACAACTGTGAGAAGTGCAGCAGGGTTGACTGAGGAACTCAAGGTAGGTGTTGGACTTCACCAAGGCTCAGCACTCAGCCCATTCCTTTTTGCCATTATCATGAACAAGCTGACGGAGAACATCAGGAAGGATGCACCATGTGATATGCTGTTTGCAGATGACATAGTGCTGTCTAGGTAAAATCATAGGGAGCAAGAGGATGATCTGGAAATTTGGAGAAATGCACCGAAGAGAAGAGGCCTGAAAGTGAGCCGAAGCGAGACCAAGTATTTCAAGGCTGGGGGTGTGGATGATAGAGAAGAGTTGAAGCTGCAAGGAGAAAAGCTAAAGAGAGCAAAAAACTTTAAATACCTGAGTTAGTAGTTAGTAGCGACGGAAGATGAGGAAAAAAGTCCAAGCACGATGGATGAGTTGGAAGAAGGTGTCTGGAGTTCTGTGCAACAGGAAGTTAAATGTACAAGAGTGTTGTTAGACCAGCCATGCTTTATTAAATAGAAACTGTGGTAGTGACGGAAAGACAGGTGAGAAAAATGGAAGTTGCAGAGTTGAAAATGGTGAGATTGTCGCTGGGAGTGACAAGAAAGGACAAGATAAGAAACGAATACGTGAGAGGGACCGCAAAAATCGCAAAGCTGGGAGACAAACTCTGGAATGCAAGGCTACGCTGGTATGAACACGTAAAAAGGAGAGAAAAAAGCTACGTGGGAAAAAGGATGATGGAGATGGCGATGCCAAATAGAAGAAGAAGAGGTAGGCCAAGGAGAAGATAGATGGATTTGGCGAGAGAAGACTTGAGAAAGGTTGGAGTTAGGAAGGGAGACGAAATCAACCGGGTCAAATGAAAAATACTTTCACGCTGTGGCGACCCGAATAGGGAGAAGCCGAAAGAAGAGGAAAATAGGGAGTCATTTGCCAAAGATTTCATAGATCATGCCCCTTTTTTTAGAAGAGACAGCAGCCTGTTTCTTCGTGGTTATTTGTCATGTTTTTATTGGCAGCTGGCTTAGAAGAACTACGTATTTTGTAACATTATCCGATGGAGGTCTAAATCGAGAGAGTCGCCAGGTGAGACCAAATACATTCGAAACCGATCGTGTTATATTTTGCCAATTCGTGCAGTATTATACAGTCATTGCATTTTCATAAAAATGTTTGTTTTTAGATCAAGGCAGACCAGCCTTAACTTTTGCGTCAAATTGGTGTAAACCAGAGGTTACTAACCAGTCAAGAATAACAGGGTTTGCTTATGGGAGACTAGATCTCATCTGAAAGCAGAGATTGTCAAATGGGGCGTCATTTTAGGCTTGCAAACATGTCGCCAGCTCACATTCTTAATGCTTTATTTTTGAAAATTAACCTATCGACTTGTTAGATGTTTTCATTGGAGATCAACTTGTGTAAAAAGCAAAGTTTTCCGTGTTTGCTATCTTTTTTCTGCAAATCAATTTGTGCAGAAAACTTTGTTTTACCTATCTCTGACGGACGCACTTTTTTGGGGAGCCAATTTATACAGAGAGTTTTTGTTTCTATTTATGACCAGGCGACTTATTCATAATTTTTTGAAAATTGATTGATGCAATGTGTCGTTTACTTTCATACGTGATTTGTATACACGAATGAACTTGTAAAAATGGTTCAAAATCGATTGGAGTTTACAGGAAATGGAAGATTTAGTCAAGGCTGAATGTAGGCAGTGACAAAAAATGTTAAAAACCACAAGTATAAACGAACAGCGAGATTTGGATAATAATAGCTTTTCGTCGATTGTAAGATCAAACTGTTGAGCAAAAACTGCTTGTAATTACCGTTGCCGGCTGTTACAAAGCTAATCACGTAAAAAGCGGCCAGCAGTCGGTTTTGACTGCTCGATTTTTTCGATAGACGTTTTAATAATCAGTGTTTCGAAATTGGTTAATTCTATTTTTTCGCTTTTTTGTTACTGCTGGCAATGTCTAGAAAACTCAGAGGGTTACCTACATTCAATCCACACAAACAACGCCATTGTTTGAATGACAGAATTTTTCGCTGTCAAAAATGACCGTCGGTGTTTTACTGTAACCCAAAAGGTTTGCTTGAGAATTTTTTCGGAAAAATGAAGGGTTTAGGAAAGATATTTCCTACATAAATACAGCTGTGGAAACAAAATTTGCTTCATTTTGCAAATTTGAGGATTGTTTTGTTGCAATTGGGCTGGAGTACAATTGAATTCTATTATTATATTTGGTCAATTAATTACTTCTTTTTTTCAGGTGGGAGCAGTCGTTTTCCAGTCGTTAAAATGTCTTCAATGCGCTATGCTTACTGGGTTGTTGGGTTTTTTGTTATTGCAGGAAACACATGGGTCATAGTTAGCACCTTTGTTACAACCAGTTGTTTCAAGAAAATCTGGCATTCTCCTTCACTTCATTGTAACCATATTGTAATTCTTAACATTGCTATGGCCGATTTTATGATGGGGATTTATTTGATCACAATCTCGATAATGCACGTCATAAAACGGCCTGAAATATTTTTTCCGGGAATAGAATGTTTTATTCCTCAATGTTTCGCTACGGTTTCCAGTGAAGCTTCATGTTTTCTATTGGTGACTTTAACAGCATTTAGATTATATCACGTTTACCGACCATTGTCATCCAGGACTGCATCTAGTTGGCCTTGGAAAAGCTGTATCGTTATATCTTGGGTTGCAGCTGTGCTTCTGGCTCTTTTTTCTCAAATAGGCAACAGTGTGGTTCTGGTTGATTATCATTATGACTCCGTTAATGTGTTTTTCAAACTTGGCAATTGCCTGCCAAACTTTTATTATGTTGGCTGGAAATCCTTTGATTGGACGTCTTTCATTCTTATTACGTTGAACTTGACCTGTTTTTGTTTTATTGCTGTTGGCTATATTTTGATTTACATACGTTCAACCAAACGACGGCCAATAAACACAGGAAGTAGACGTAAAGCTTGTTTGCAAAAACAAGAAGCCGAAATGCAGAAACGAATTGCAAGAATAATTATAACAGACGGTGCATGTTGGATACCTATTTGTATCATGGGTTATGCAATAATGGGAGGGTGGAGGCCGATTACGTTTATCATGTATGAGGTCACTGCAGGTTTTCTTCTTCCTATTAACAGCGCGTTAAATCCATTTTTGTACTCCGTTGATTTGGGCAAATTGTTCAAAAAATTTCGTTGTCGACCGATTGAAAGGTGCAGAAATTAATTTGGTTTTTAGTATTGTATGCTTAGGATCACTGATTTAACAAAATGATGTTATTACTTTGTACAATGGCAGCAGGGCGCAACCAGAAAAATCATTCAAGTCATGAGGAGTCAAGTTTTGTTGTTTTAATTGAAATATTTTGATAAAATTGATAACATTGTTGAATCACGATTTTTAACATTTTTGGGAAAATTTCCCATCTCCAGATTCATGAAATTTCCCAGCTTAAACGATCATGAAATTGTCAAGCTGAAACTAACAATTGACTATGCCTATGATACAAATATATCGAGATTACTTTTATCAAAGTGCCGCCCATACTTCTAATTCAAGTTAAGTGTGATCTTATTATATTCAAGTACGCATGATTTAACGGAAATCTTGTTTCGTTTACTGCTGTTTTATTTTGCTTTCCATTGTGCTGCTATTAGACTAAGGGTGTCAAACTTATGATTCAATTTAAGCCGGACCGCGAAATGATTCTTACCGGTAATCAATTTTCGCTGTATTGCAACGTTGGATAACACGCAGCTTAAAACCGCAAACAAATCTTTGTTTTTGTAAATAAACGCAATATGACGGGGAAATACTTGCGCCAGCCTGCTACGCTGACTATGTTCTAACAGATACGGCGAGAGAGATAATGATCTTTTTTGTTCTGTTTTTGGAGATCAGCACCATTTCGGGCTACATCACACCATTTCTGGAAATCGTTACTTGGAGAAGTGGTGATTTCCAAATAATGCCACTTGCCATCAATATGAATAGATTTTCGTGGCTGGTGTGCCGCGAAATTTGATCAACCGGTTTCCTGTGCCGGCAAACAAAAAGTTTGGGGACTGTCGCCGAATACGATTAAGTCACCCGCCCTGTATCCTAGTGACCGGCAGATGACGATTCGACGACTAGAAGATAGCTCGGTAGAGTGCAGCGACTACCTTTTATGCCCTATCCTTCGGCCTAAGGACTCACGCTTATGAAGCTAAGTTGCAGCCCACTCTTTAACACCACAACTTGTATTAATGCATAAGCGGTTGCGATCCGACAATCACCGACACCATACTGTAGCAGCCGATAGTCCCCCTTCCTTCTAGTAGTACTTGGCCCTTGCCTTCTAATTCTTCACCCTTCTTCCTTTTTTTCTTTCTTCTCTGTTCTGTCGCCTGTTTGCTTTTGTCTTTCTCTCTGAGTGTTCAAAATGACCCACCACATATATACTTCCCCTTCGAACGTAACCGAAACATCGTTTCCAAATATTTTAGCCAATCAAAAAAAAATCTAGAAACTAAAATTAACAAGAAAAGATTTGAAAACGGGGGAATACCGGAAACTGCTACCCAAAGACAACCAATAAAAAAAACGCATATGAAATCAATCAAAGAGTTTGGTCTACGGGGGGAGTACAGGAAATAGCTACCAATAAAATTGCTTTGAAAATAAAATACACAAGCGACTGTTTGTATACGGGGAAATACCGGAAATAATGACCAAGACAGAAAAACTACATCGACACGGGATAATAATATGAATATTCCTGAGATTATTATTGTTACAGGGACCACTGATATACAGTCTTGGTTGCTTAAATTTTTTTCAGTAGAGTTTGGCCCATATAAAATCCAGGTAGGTAAATGTGGCCAGCAGCACATATATACTATAAAGCAGGGCTACTCAACTGGCGGACCGCGGTCTGAATCCGGACCTTTGAGGTGTTGCAGCCGGACCTCGAGCTTCAGGATGAGTAACAGTAAGAGCATTGAGTAGCAGTTGATCAAAAACGAGACGCTCAAATTCAGTTTGAGATCTTTTTTTAGGTGGAATTGATGACTTGCAGCAAATAGTTGGATTTTCGTCAGCCAAACAGGTGATGACCTTTTTTTCTTTTTTTGAAATCCGTAGGCGGGGTGATCTCCAAACGAGAAAAAAAAGGTCACCGCCCGTTTCGCTGCCAAAAGTCCAACTATTTTTCTGCGATTGCACAATTCTACTGGGCTGGATCTCAGCAAATACAAACCTTCTCCGGATGGACCTTCATTAAAACTAGTTGAGTAGCCCTGCTATAAAACAAGGAGTTTTTCCTATGTTAAATTGCTGCCTGTTATAGTAATTATACCATTTATGTCTATACTCTACGTGATTGTAATAAAATCCCAAGTTTAAGGAAAAATCAGCACTAAAAGTTACCATAACAACTTGTAAAACTGAATATAGAGAGGACAATAACATATTGTAAAACTGAATATAGAGAGGACAATAGCCACTTTTTTCGCTATGCCGGAAACAAGACCAATAGCGCAGCCAAATTAGGAACTTAATACCACAAATATAAATAATAAAGTGGCAGCACCAATTGGCAAATTAAGCTTGCCTGTGGACACAACAAGCGAACTTTCCGGTTTGTTCTCCACAGCCTCCCTAAATGCCGAGCGCCAGGCAGGGAAACCGTAGATACCATGTTTTAAAGTATTTTGGTATGACTCGACAAGGGAAATGAACCCTAGGTCTACCGACTGCGAAGCGGACGCTCTAACCATTACGCCATCGAAATTTCCTGATAGTAATTAACAACTATCTATCTGAAAGAGTACTTTTAATATCCAATAAGACACTTTTGATCATCCTAGTTAGAGACTTTGCAGTCAAAGTTGACAGCACACGACATAGATACCAAGTGCAAGCTCTTACCAAATTGCAAGAGCGAACTTTGATGAGGTGCGATTGCTCTACGATAATTGCTGTTTGAAATACATCCTGATTGTTGGCCTACGTCCAGTTCAAGAAAAATTGCGTCACCCCAAAATCGTTTGAAACAACGTAACAATTCATTTTTAAGATTAAACTGGTTAATCTACAGCCTAAAGGCTATTTGTATAGAACTATAGATCCTGACAACAAAATAATCATAGCATACAGTACCAGTAAATACTTTTAATTTATAATTTTGATAGAAACGTAAATCATGGCATAATGCAATTGAGTAATCATTATCTTAGATATGGTTTTTGTCCTTTGACCACTGCAATAAGCCTTAATGGTAACTTTTACAACACAATCAACAATGATGTTACTATAAAAGCCTACCTTTCATTTTCCATAAAACTCAACATGAGAAATACTGCCACGCTAACTTGCTCTTGAACCATTAAAGTTTTCCTTCGCATAAGAGATAAGTACTTAATTGAAAATTCATTAGGTTGCGGCTGATCAGCATATCGCAATGAAGTGAGTAAATGCAGTCTCAAGTCAGCCTATAATAACACATTTTTCGAAAAACAAGAAGATAGTATATTGGTACTCAATATCAGTTTAGGCTTGAAGTCTGTAAGCACTATACCAATAGCCTAGATTAGTAGCAGTGATAGGATTCAGCTGGGTATAATCAGTTGGTGCAAACCTTTTCAAGAAATTTTGTGAACTCCTGGAAACACTTAGCAAAAGGGGTTTATGCAAGCCTAATTCCATCAATTTGATATCTGTGTGTGCTTCTTCATATTGCCAGCCCAAACTCTCTCTTAAACTAGCCCAAAGTAGTCCAATGTCTGGTGCCTGTTGTAACTACTCCAAAATTTGCTAAGCTGCTCCAAATTACCGACGCGATGGTGTAGTGGTTAGAGCGTCCGTTTCGCAGTCGGTAGACCTGGCCTTCATTTCCATTTTCGAGTCATACCAAAAGACTTTAAAACATGGTATCCACAGCTTCTTTGCTTGGCGTTTGGTATTTAGGAGAGGTTGTGGAGAACAAACCGGCAAGTTTGCTTGTTGTGTTGTTGGGCAAGCCACTTAACGGTACGCCCCCACTTTTATGTGGAAGACTGGTGGCCCAGACACCTCGGAAATGGCAACTCTCAAGCGAGTGCGTACGTCCCGTCCAAAATATAGCCTTACAATAAATCTATTCTTTCTGTGTATCTTTTTTTTAACTCCTCCGATTCTACTGGGCATATAAACAACTAATGTGGCAGGATTGACCACTTCCACCTGGTGAGCATCATAAGGTAGTTTGTGACGATTCGAATTTGATTAATATGTTCCAGTTGCATAACATAAATATTTTTTTTAATAAATCCAAACTGACATTGTAGAGCTCACCAGTACTAAAATTTTGTGTGGTCACTTGTTTATTTTTGATATTTCAATACAGAAATATTGCCATTCATGTTTTTCTTACCCTCCTAAATTGGAAAGAAATTTTTTTCGGTACAACAAATATAGTGGCTCAAAACCGGTAGTGCGTAAGAGTTTATTTAGTGCTAACATATCTAATATCAAAAAGCACATAAAAAACTACCAGAAAAACACAGCTTTGTTTATTGGTGAGGGGGGGGGGTGCACGGTGGGCCTAACTAGCCGACGGACTATTAAGTTAGCAAAGATTTTACGACTATTTATTCAATCTTTGATTTAAAACTTCAAATGAATTATTTATGAAAGTGATCAGATTTTCCAGGAATTCAAATAGTACTCAACCACAATAATTTTACTTTAGTACAGGAAACGTCAGATGTGCGATATTCTATCCGTTTTTAAGACAGAAACACCCCATTCAACCTTCGTGCTTACAGCTGTCAGTTTTCCCATTTATTCAGTAATTTAAACTAATTTTTTTCATACCGTTTCGCTTGTCACATGCATAACTAAGTCCATGTTATTAGCATCATTATTTTTGTTTACTTTTTGTGTATTTTATAAATTAAAAAAATGTCAACTTTAAAATCAGTCGTTTGTTGTGGTAGATGGTTTGTCAGTAATCTGTAAAGCCGTATCATTCGTAAATGAGTGGCGGCTGTCCCTGATGTACTACGTCTAAAAACTGCAAGAACTATAGTGCTGTCACAGCCCAGTGGTCAAAAGCTCTCAAAGTGATACAAGAGGCCAGCGAACTGCAGACAGTGGCACAATTTCGACTTATCACGTCTTTGTCTAAGCTATGCGTTATTTAAAGCCTCTAGCCAATTATCGATCACCAACTGCGCTGAAGAGACCTGATTTGATGTTGCAGGTTTCATTCTTGTGCCGCACCTCAGCAATAAAGAAGTCTACAACCTCAGTCGGGATGATAAAATCTACAGTCTACAATCTAAGTCTTCAAATTATAGCAAAAGCATACGACTTAAAAGTCTACAACATAAAACAACGCGAAAATATTTTACTTTATTTTTGATCGACTTATTTCTAACCTGCTGCTTTCCTTAAATCCAGCTTCAAAATTATGAGTTTGATCAACATGTCACAATCGGAGCAATTCTATGAATCAATTTATATTCTTTTTGATGTCACAAGAGTTCAAATTAATAACGAGAAATCTCTTGCGCCCGGGAATGTGCTTTTGCTCTAGTGACGTTTTTCATTGAGAAATCTCTCGTGGAAATGCCTCATTATTTTTTGAATTTAATAATACTACAATAATTACAAACAACTTAAATTAACAAAAGCACAGAACACTTTCTCATATTTAGGTCACCATGTCGCGAATGAGTTGATGCATTGCATTAAAATTCCCATTTTCATGCGAGAAAGTTGATCCTTTATGTTTTTGCTTTATAATAGGCCCACTCAACCGCTCAATAAAATTGAGCATGAGTAAATGCTGATTCATACCCAGGAAAGTGCCTGTTATTTACATGGATAAACTAAATATCCAGTTCATAACGGTAAACAGTTTATCAAATCTCTTTTAGCATCATTGTTTCTAATACCAAACGACATGTTGACTTGATTTATAAAAAAAAATTTGCAGTTTTGAGCACATTTGTGACGACACATTTTTCAAAAAGATACAACTGTACAGGAATAAAATAAGTGTAGCAATGTTTCTCGATAATCACAAAATGTGCATTTATCTCTGTTTTTGATTGTGAATCCATGTAACTGAGTGTTTGTAACAATTGCTCTCATATTTTGTTTTATTTAAAAAGGTATTAGTTTTGTTTTATTTGTGGCAAGATAACAATGCGTAGCGCAACGGCAGGCATCTGACTGTAATCCAAGTTAAAATGAATGCACTTCGTATGGCGACTAGTCACTTCTATCATGAGGGCTACTGTATGTAGATGGCGATCCATATATAAATATAAAGCCAAGTGATCTTGGTGCCTTTCTGTTTGTGGTTTGTAGTTGAAGTTGCTACACAATTCCCCTCTTCCAGCACGCGCAGCTAGCGGAGACGTGCGTAAGGAGCAAGGAAGTTGCTGAGGTCACAACGTGCCTTCCTCGCCAACGTTGAAAGAGTGAGATTCCCGCCAAAACATCAATTGAAGGCGGTCTTGACGTTTGGGCTCGGCGACTCAACGATGGTGTGTGGTTGAAGTTGCTACAAGTGTACATAGTGGTTTCCCAACGTATTGATCACACTTGTGATTTATTGGGTTGTCTCTGACTGTGCATTTTACAAACCTGTATAAATTGATCTTGAATATAGAGTTTAATTGAATCACGTTACTCCGTGAGCACGCGCTCCGTAAAACAGCTCTACGTCATAAGCAGCTGCCATTCGTTGAATATAGCGAATACAAACTTGATGTATTGTCCGAAATGAGTGTTGTCGGTTGAAAGGTCAAACACTTCTAAAAAGTCTTTGAATTGTTTAAAATTTCTATTGTTATTGATCAATTATTATCTAGTGTCTCAAATACTTGCTCCAGAAAAAGGTTTTATATAAAAAGGTGTTCTGTTGTATTTTACTTTAATATTTAGTCATAAGAGTGTCTCCATTAGCCCAACTGCTTGTAAAAAGTTTTTTTAGCAGTTGAATCATTATTCGAGAAACTTTGAGCTCAGTAGTGTAGTGGTTAGAGCGTCCATTTTTCATTTGCTGGCCTGAGCTTAATTTGCTAGTCCAATCCAACTCAAGTTAAAAAGTGCCTTTTAACTCCGTGATCTTTTATTAAATCAAATGCACATGTAAAATCTTGCGTAAAAACATGGATTCCATTTTCAGAGCAGTAGGCAGGGCAAAACCTCATTCGAAGTAATTTTTTACTTATGCTGCTCATGGAAGAGACGTAAATGACAATTGCAGATACAAGTTTGAGATTGACAACTTCACACATGTATTGATCACAGCTCTGCAAGTAGTAAGTACCTCCGTCACCTCTCTACATTTGAGGTGGAATTTTAATCACAGTGAAAAGTGCTACAGTATACAACAGTTAGATCGAAAATCACAAAATGGTTCATAATAAACACAGTAAAAAAAGCACAAAGATGTGTAAAACTACATTTGTTTCATCCACTATGAATATACGGTGGGCTAACTGCAAGCACTTAAAAGCAGTAACAAAAAAGCAGACAATATTAGCAAAACACAACAATGCTAAAAATAAAAAGTATGCTGCTTTGCACAATAGTTGGTATTTCTAAAACATGTAAATCTGGTCTGCTCTTCAAAATTTAAAGAAACTACTCCATAAACCTCCAGCCACATTCAAGATTCCATTAGAGGTATGGAAGACTGTCTTAACCTTTCTGCTCAAGTGAATTCCCTAAATCAAGAAATGTAAGGTTCACTTCAAAATTTATCAAAAGATGGGAAGTATTTTAACTACTACATTTAAAGGCTAGATTTAAGAACAGCAGGAACCAATTAGTGCTGGCAGTTAATTCAGTTACAACAAGCCCCATTAATAGGCCGCTTGAATTGATCGATCACTCCTGGCAGCACTTGTTTTAAATAAAATCGCGCCTACCTTCTTGTTGACGAATACGCTTGTTATATTAAAAAAATATCAGTAGCTCTTTATTTTAAGTTGTAGATGACCAGAAGCAGCGTAACCCTGTCCCTCTACCCAGAGCTTTTCAGTTACCACTTTGTGACTTTTTAGCAAGACAAACATCTGGAGGTATCAAGAACAACTTTTTCCGTTAAAACAATGCCTTCAGTATGAGTGTCACTGAGCTAAAAATCCAGACCTTTGCATTTTCAGCATCATGCTAAATACTGCATGCCACATATCAGGGCTTTGATGATATAACATTCGTCATTTCAGCAAAAATCGTTTCAATTGTGGATATAACCCGGGTTGTCTGTCGCAGATAATTCCTCATCTATTTCGTCATAAACAAGGCGTCGTAAAACACTGTTCCTACGCGAGCAATTTGTCGTCGTTCCCTACATCTTCTCAATCCTCATCAAGTCACCAGACAGATCGCGTGATCTCACAGCGTCACGTTTTTCGTTTTGACCGCCGGCTTACGGTCAGTTCAAACATTGACAATCGTATCACGTGGGTCAACATCACCCACCCACTGGTTGGATTTCAATGGTGATGACGCAAAAAAGGAAGGCCGCTGCCGGAATAGTTCAGGAGATGGGGGAAGGTTATTGGGCCGTCGAGATGGTCGATGGGGACTTTCATCAACTTCTATAAACGAACTGGAATGGGTCCCATGCCGCGTTAGATGGGTCTCCAGCGAAAACTGAAAATAACGTATCGTCAGTTTCTTTGCCTACTATAATAAGTATAGTATTAGCTCAAGTATGGTTTGCCCATGCAATGGGAATACACCTTAGAATGGGAATACACCGTGGAATGACATCGAAATTCTCACTGCAAACTCAGTCAAGTAAGGACGAAGATAATAGTCACTTGAGGGGAGGCCGGTCTATATTAAGCCAATTATGAAAGTTGGCAGGAGTACTACCACAATTCGGGGGCTGCCTATTGTGGGTAAACGTGGCGGACCACCACCTACAAGGTAGGCTGATTTCAGTACGTGTGTCTTTTACAATCTACTGAATAAGCAGCTTCAACATTCTAACCCGATGAAGATGTTGGTTGCAAAAAAATTAAATCAAAAGTAGGTAAAAGGTCCAAGCCATTACCATAACCAGCTGGAACATGGTGTTACTAAGTAAAACGATCACTACCTCTCTGCACACCTCACCTCTTCGGAAGGACTACCCATGCTTTTCTCTTTGTCGTCCAATGCAGTAACCATAGTAACATTGGATCGCAATGCCGACTTCAACTTGGACTTCGCTTTTTGTGCCTCTCGCCCTCTTTTGTCTCCTAAGCAAACAAACAACTTGTTAATCAACATGCAATCAATCCTGCTCAACTTTTGAAGGACATGAAGGTTGACTTTAACTTGCGCTTGCGTACTCCGAAAACGCCCGCTGGAGTACATCTATTTCGCTTAGAACGCGCAAGCTTGGCAAGAGCATCTTCTACAATATAACCACAATGCAGCGCACGCTTGTGGATGGTTCGTTGAAATAAGTCTTGTCGTATGCTAATGGTTATTTTCGAAATAAAGAGTGGAGTAATGACCATTGAGTCTTAACAAATGGTGCACGTTACGTTACGGTACGTTTAATCGGCGTTTTGCAACCATATCACAATGCAACATATGGTGATGATGATTAATCCTCAGCTATATTGAATAAAGGCTTGATGCGAAACAGAAAACGTGTCTCCTAGAAAACTCAGTCAGCAAGTTGCAACAACATTCTGACCAGGTTGGAAAAAAGAAAAAAAGCCATTTTCAACCAGACGTTAACAAAGACTGGTAGCCGCACTACTAAGACAGACCAGTTGATGAATAGACAAAATTATCTTTTACAACAAGCCAGATATGTGATATCTATATTTTCATCTGGTGAAGCGTGAGCAATTGAAATAACCATCGCAAAACTAAACAAACTGAGAAAACAACAAATAACGCGAAAAACCTTCAAGGTTTCTTTGTATTTCAAACGCCACACCACAAAGCTAATGCCAGCTTTGTCACGCCTTCCACTTACCAGCTTGTTTTTGTTTAAAATCCTGATAAGATGAAGATGTGGAATATGGAATCGCAACTCGGATCTCAGAGCTGTCACTGGAAATAATGTTTATTTAACAAGTTTTAAGTTTTACAACGAAAAGTCTTTTTTTAATCTCGTAATTAAAAACATCCCAACATTGCGGAAACGTCACTCCAGTTTAAAATAACGGTACAACTTGGTGTAGCCTGTACCACAGCTGGCAGTTACTGAATCAGGCATATAGTGATGTACTTCATAAGGAACGTAAACAGGCATAAGGCATCAGGCATAAAAGTGATCAAAATTAATCTATACCACATATTGCTGTGTCAAGAAAATTAATAAATGAATCAATCTATAGATCTTTTGACTCCCAACTTGTTGTGAGTGGGAGTCCAACAATGCTGGTAGTGGGGTTCGAATCCACACCTATACCAACAAGTCAAACAGTGGTTGTAGGCAAAAATTAAAGAACTAGCAGTTTATATTTCGGCCATGCACAACATATGCAAAATGTCTAACATCTAAGCACCATGAAAAAGTGCTAGAAATTGTGTAAGAAATAGCCGAAAGTAGCAAACAACTCTATGGTTCTGGCCAAAGATGCTTCCGATCGTGCAGAAGTTCATTGCAAATGCAACAAAAAGACGAGAGCCGGATATATGAATGAAAAAGTGAATAGAAATCTACACGAACACGAAACGCCGAGCGCATGCCAATCGACCGCAATTGGACAGTCGACAGGCAACTGCTATGACGGCGTTTCTATACAGAGCCGTAATCGATTGACGGACACGCAACATCCAGCACCCCAGTAAGCGAAATGAATTTACATGCAAGATAACAAACGTAACCGAAAACATTAACAATAGAGAAAAAGGAATAAAAAGAAAGAAAAAAAACAATCGGTTTACTAATTCTCTCTATGGAGTAAGCAAGCTGTTTAAAAGGACATAGACACGGATATTTTTAATTAAGATATAAAATTTTTGTGAACGGCTTTGCCTCAGATCGTATTTAAACAGGTTTGATATATTTCTGAGAAATGCGTCTTCAATCCCCACTCTCCACTGGCAATGCCAATTACAGCAAGATCCAACCCTTGCACAGCACCACTTTTGAAGAACTGTGAAGGCGTGGATCGACAATTTGCTGAATATCCCTGACCATTGCAGGTATAATTGTGACCAGTTTGTCCCAAAAAACTTGACTTCTCAGTATCTTATAGGGCAACTTTCCAGCTTGGTTGCACTACTTGTGATAAAGATGAACTGTGCCAACAGCACTGGTAACTCCTGAGCATGATATAATATTACTGTAAAATCTTTCTAGGGCCAGGAGAGAAAGATCCACTTTTCATATCCGGTTTTGTCTCCGTCAACGCAGGTGGCCGAATTCACCTCATGTTTCTTGAAAGTTCGTAAACACCATCACCCCACTTCGATCTGTCGATGGCATCTTTCTTTTTCAGTTCAATCTGATCAAAATGTTCTTTCATTTGTCGTTTTCACGTCATATTCGGTAGCCCACGCCTTCTTCTTTCCGCCATTTCAAAATCCAACGCTCTTTTCAAAACGTCACCATTATCCCTTCTCAAAACATGCTCATAACATCGTACTCCACTCGCCCTGGCTAGTCCATCTAAAGTATCTGTTATACCCAGCAAACTCATAAATTCTTGGCTTCTACTTTTCTCAATCTCATCATTGCTCTTTTAGTTCTTCTTAAAATTGCCATATCGTTCTACCTCAGACACCATGTTTCGCGCCAGTATAGGCACTGCCGATCTCACGCATCTCCAACAAATCCATCCAATCATTTTTAATAAAAACTTTCTTCTATTAAGCAATTCCCCACATTCTCTAAATTTTAACCATCCAATTTTTGTTCTTGCTGTTACCGCTGCTTTACTTCCACCCCTGGCATTCAATCTGTCCTCTAAATATCAAAAACTCTTCACAAAATTGACCTGGTCAAAATATGATATTTCTTCACTTGGTTTTACAATTCCTTCCTTCATATCAACACACAGTTCACAAACAAAACTTTTTGCCAGCGTTGAAGCCACCCTCTTCATTTTCGCACATATACCATGTACCCATTTATAACACTTTGTACACATCACTGAATTTGCCATTACCCTCTTGCCGCACTTGGCACATGGATCAACTTTGCTCTTGAGTACTTCACCTTTCGAACCATTCACCATTACTTTGGTATTCTCCAGATTAACCTTCAACCCCTTGCTCTCAAACCCTCTTTCCATTTTAAAAACTTCTCTTTCAAATTCTCTATGCTTTTACTCATTAAAACCAAGCCATCTACACACAAAATTTCTTTCCTCAATTCTTTTCTTGCATTTTCCATGATTACATCCACTGTAATTGCAAAAAGCAGCGGCGACCTCACAGATCCTCGATGTACACCAACTTGTACCACATGTTCTTCAAATAACTCAGATTCCACTAGAACTTTCGTTTTTGCTTCGTGATAGAGACTCATCACCACTCTTACACTTACTTCTGATAAACCTTTCTTTCTCATCGACCACTCCATCACTTTTCTTGGAACTCTATCAAATGCTTTCTCAGTATCCACAAAACATATGCACAACTTTTTTTCTTGTCCTTATTTTCATCCTCCATTCTTCGCATTGCAAACAATGCGACTGTCGTTCCTCTACCAGGCATAAAACCAAACTGAATTGAATCAATATTTAATAATTATCGAATCCTTCTCTCCAGCACTCTTTCAACAATCCTCATAGCGTGTTCTATCAGCTTTACTACTTTTTAAGTATTGTAATTTCCAGCATCTCCCTTTCTTTTGAAAGTTGGTACCATTCATCATGAAATTCCTTTTCAATTCTTTCCACATTCTTCGCGTGGAGAAAGTCCCAATATCACACTAACTCTTACTTCTCCAGTGGCAGATATCATCTCTGCACATACTTCAGAGGATCCAGCAGCTTTTTCTGGTTTCATCATTTTTATTGCTATCGCCAGTTCTTTGCAGGGAATTTTTTCAATGGGTCCCTCTACCACACTAGCTTCTGTCACGTGGTCCCAATCATTCTCGTTATTTATCATTTCCTCCATGAGATTTTTTCATTATCTTTTTCACTGAAGCCTAAACTTCCGTCTTTTTCCTCCCATGCATCTTCCTCTTGCAATATCTTTCCTATCTTCGTTCATAAATTTCAAGTGCAAAAATGTTATTTGATTTTTGTTCAGTTTTGTTAACTCTTTTCTCAGCTTCTTTCCTTGTAAAGCTAGCAACCAGTTTCTTTGTTCGGTTTTTGTTATTCTTATGTCTGATCATGTTTTCCTCTGATCGATTTTCGCTTATTTTTTTATTTGCCACTTTCTTTTGTTGTATTGCTTGCTTCACCTTTTCATTCCACCACCACCACAACCACCTCCACGTACCCCCATGATTCCTTCTACTTTTTTCTTTCCGCATACTTCATTACAAGCTTGTAACATACCTTATTTAAAAGTATTCCACAGAATGGGCGCATCAACATCAACCAATTCCTTAAATCTTTCTTGAAATCTAGCTTTCATGTTGTTTCCCTTCAACTTCCAACAGTTAGTTCGTTCACTACTACCTTCAGCATTCTTTTCTCTATGTCTGTTACCGCTAATCGATGTTGCAACTCCAAGAGAATAGCTTTCACGTCTTTTTAATACTTTTGTTATTTTTACCAACCAATATAAAACCAATCTTGTGTACACCCAAACTGTATGTTACTTTTCTCTGTTCCTTTTTTCAAACGACGTGTTTGCCACGCATAACTCCTTTTCATCACAAAACTCGATTAGTTTCCTTTTCCTCTGCATTTCTTTCGCCAATTCCATACCTCACATGCACACCCTCAAAACCATCAATCCGTCTCCCAGCATGTTCGTTGAAGTCCCCCAGACCAAGAACCACTTTACCAGAGTTTTTTTAAATCCCACTCACTTGCCATTTCATTATAAAATTGATCTTTCTCGCACTCTGATCGTTCAACCTGGGGAACATACGCACATATGACTCTTATAACT
>OY776298.1:6730210-6911320 GCA_963675345.1 Trididemnum clinides
AAACCAAGTTTTCATTCAACAAATGAGCCAAGTCAAGGCTCATTTTGTTGGCGTGACTTTCGAACGTAATCACGGTTGCGATAATTCGCTGAAGCGAGCGCTCACTCTTTGTGCGCGTTTCGACCTTACGAAACAAGTCGCGCTCCTGAATCTGTTCAAACACCTATTGAGAAAGACGATCGTATTCTTGCCGTGGTAGCCAGAGAAGAGCGAAGACTGAAGTTTACTTTTCAAGGAAATACAAGTTCTAATTTTGACTCTCGAAACCATTGATCTATTTTGGTTGAAATAACATTAAGTTTCCAGTAGAAGGGCGTTGTTTATTCCATAAATTACTCAAGTTGGGCGAAGTTCTCCTGAATACAAACGTGTTATTTGTGATTTTAAACAAAACACAAGTTCTTGGCTGTTTGATAGGGAATTCGTTACCTCAAAATAAAGAACAGAATAATTTGCCCGAAAGAGTGTCTTTAGAGCAGGGGTTCTCAACCGGGGGTAAATTTGACCTGCTTTGAAGGTAAATTTTGTTGGTAAACAATTCACACTTTTACCTACTGCAATGGGCATTTGTAGAAGAGAAAGTATAAAAAAATTTGGGGGTTAAATTTTACTTTTGAAATATTCCAAGGGGTAAATGAGAGAATAAAGGTTGAGAACCCCTGGTCTAGAGGATGGCCAAAAGCTGACTTTATAGACGAGTTTTTATCAATAATGTCGAAATTGTATTTTGTTCCAACAAAAACATTATCCCGTCAAATTTATCTGTGTTGTGAAAAACCACCAGATTGGCCAAATTCTCGCCAAAAAATACAATGCCAAAACAGTGTACAATTTTTTTTTCGATTTGCAATGAAATGTGATTTGCGCAAGTAATGGGATGCAGAAATTTATCATTTTGTAGCAAAAAAAGTTATAAATCTTCAAGTGTTTACAACTTTTTTTAGTTTTCCTGCAAACCTGATAAGTTTGTAGCTTAACCACTTGAGAACTGGCAAAGAATTTTTCCAAAGAAGAGAATTTTTTCTTTACTTAACATTTTAATTTTACCTCAAAGATTTCTTTGAACTACTGCAACCTTCATTGTTTCCAATGAACCTTCCAGTTGATACTGTTGTAAATTTTTGTTTCGTTTTGACTAGAGTCCCTGCTGCGAAAGACGTATCGGTACTTACAGTACAGCAGAAAACTTACCATCAGGTGTCTCAACCGGATTAAAAAATAAAGACCGTTTCTGGTAGATACTGTATATGATTTTCTTAGTGTGAGTTTTTATTTTATTTATCTGCTATCTTACAGGTGCGATGGCCATGTCACTATCTTTACATTTAATCTAAATTCCTTTCATGAGCATGTATTAACGTATATCGTATTGCCATCGTCTCCTTTTTTTGTCCACTGCGGTCAAATTTATTTTCTATGTATGCTGATTTGCGCAAAAATAAAATAAAATTAAATGATTGGTTAATGATGGCCTGAAATGCCTGTAAAAATGAACAAAATACCTTTGTAAGACTAATAGTGCCGTCAGTGGCGTGCAGAGGGGGGTGCGAGCGGGGCAACGGCCCCGGGCGTCCAAGACAGGGGGCATCAAAAGAGTGAAATTACAAAAATTACATCTTAATAAATTGTTAAAAATATACGCTTTTTCGTATCGTAAGTCTACTAACACATGCTGCATGGATCTGATAGGATCTTGCTTGGGGGCATGGTGTGATTATGTTTCGTAGAAAATCTTCTGCAGTGTCAGCGTTTGTACTGAAAATATTGTTTACAAAATTTTAATTGGTTTGCTATGTGCTGTACAAAAACCAAACATATAATTACCTTTGACTTTGTTATGCTCCTTCGAGCTAGAGGAAATGCAGTTCCCTCTAATCCTAAGAATGCTCTGAAATATTTAATGCAGTTTGGAAGTGATGTCTTTCCAACTTTATGCATTGCATATAGGTTACTGCTCACGATCGGATTTTCAATTGCAACTTGTGAGAGGCCATTTTCAAAATTGAAATTGATAAAAACATGTATAAGATCATCTATGCTACAGGAATGCCTAACAAGTTTGGCTTTAATCAGCATCGAAAAAGAATTCCTTTCAGCAGATGTAAAAAATGAGGTGGTTATGATATTTTCCGATAGGAGAGCTCATATGGGAAAGAGAAATCGTAAAGTGTAAGTGTCTAGTGGATTTGTTTACATCATCACATGTTCTAGTTTAATAAAATAAGTTACTTTTTTGTCTGCTTTTACTAAACAAGGTTCTTAAAGCATTTTTATTGTATAGCTCACAAAAATATTAAGAGCAGCAAGCCAGCAATGTATCAAACTACATAATTGCACTTGTACAATTTCAGATACTATTTCTAATAGAAAAAATAGACAACTCTATCTCCTGTTATGCTTCACGAAGTTTTATAAATCATTTTGGTGGGCCTATTTGATAATTATTTGCATGCACAAACGCAATGTCTTGTTCCTCATTGCATACCCTTCACCGGATGAATTTTTCTGATAAATGTTTGCCTTAGCCTTTAATTAACACATTAAAACAAAATATACTCTTTGAAATATTTTAGTTTAATTCTTCGAAATTTTTTCTCAGCACTAGCTTTTACGTATTTCAAGTGCCAGCCTTTGCAACATTCTAGAGCAGAGGTATCAAACTCGTGAGCTTCTAGGGGCAGCATTGCATGTTGGCAATCGTGCCGAAGGCCGCATGATGTTTTTCGATTCGGAGATCACCACTTTTCCGGGCAACGGTCTCTGTAATGTAACCCACAGCGAGATCGATCTCCAAAAAAAAGAGGTCATTACCTCTCCAGCATCTCCACACCATCGCCCTTCTTCAGGCATTTTTAATCAGAAATTGAGTTCTGTGGCACGAACTGAAATGCATTAAAAATTTTTAAATCGACTTGCGGGCCGCATTGAAAGGCTCCAAGGGTCGCGAGTTTGACGCACCTGTTCTAGAGTACTTGACAGGTTGGAAGGGGGCATACAATTCAAGCAGTTGGCCCCGGGCATCACCAGACCTCTGCATGCCACTGAGTGCCGTTTTTTGTAAATAGTAATGGGCTAACTTTAGTTTATGCAAGAACAGATATTTCGCCAGATCCGAGAGAAATGTGAGGTGTTGTTGTTTTTGATTACCCGACCCCTTCCGAGGGATGGGGGCATGGCGGAAGACCATGGAGCCCCAGAATCCGGGCAACTCCCCAAGGTCTGGACCAGAGGTCGTACAGAGACAGAGAGTCGCCAAAGAGTGAGCGGCGCAGAGTCCATAGCTGGACAGTGCAGAATGAGATGAGAGGTGTCCTGGGACGAGTGTCCACAGGCGCTGCAAGAAGGGTTCTCAATTCTGCCAATCCTAGAGAGGTAAGAACCTAAAAGAAGGCTGTGTCTATTGCAGCGAAGATGAGAGAGGACACAGCGAGCATGACGAGGGAGTACAAGTTCCTCAGTGGAAATCGAGGGAACCTGTGTGTCAAAACATTTGGAAGAGACAGTACGCCTCCAGTCCGAAAAAAGACGAGAGTGGATACGAGAGATAAGAGGAGAAAGACTACAAGGGATTGCGGAGGGCGCAAGTAGTGCTCCCCGTCTGGCAAGCTCGTCAGTCGTGTCGTTCCCTGGGAGAAACGAGTGTCCGGGGACCCATTGTAGCCTGATAGAACAGGAGGAGAGAGAAGACAGTTCCTGCCAGATCTGATACAGAGTTTGAGATAAGAGAAAAGATGGAGGAGAGGACAGGGTGGCGAGGACAGAACGAGAGTCAGATAGTAGGAGAAGAGAAATGGCAGACTTGTTGGTGCTGCCGAGACCAGCAAAGAGCGTGCAGAATGGCGCAGGCTTCAACGGAAAAACTTGAATATACTGGGCCTGCCGAAAAGGAAAGAGTGGCTTCAGTGCCACAGAGAGAGCAGTTGGCAAGTACGCCAGAGCCGCCCTTGCCAAAAGGAAAAGGAACAGAGCCGTCCGTCCAGAGTACCAGATCATGAGGGGGTAGAGAGTCAAGATGGGCGAGAGAGAGGAAGATCAGAGCGAGAGCATGGAGTGGGAAGGGTGGACTCCACCGTGAACGAAGGCAGATTCCAAGGAGGACAAGCAAGAAGAGCCTCCCTAGAACAAGTAGAAGGAAGCATGAGCGGGTGAGTGGACGCAAAAGCTCTCCAGGACGATCTGCAGAGTCTTGGTTTCACTCCAAGTCTGGCCAAACCTGAAATAGGAAAGGAGGTTGGGAGACGAAGAGCCCGCTCACAAGAGAAAAGTGAGTCAGAGTGACTCGTAGGGGAGGTAAAGAAGCCTCGGTGAGTAGTAGAGGGATAGGGGACGATGAGAGGCAGCCGGTGATGGCGCGACTGGCCGCTCGGTGGAGGCGTTCCAATTTGGTAAGATTGGTAGCGCTTAGGAAAGGAAACCACCCGGGTGAAGCGTAAGTGAGAAGGGGCCGAAGAAAAGATTTGTACAGAACAGAAATGTGAGGTTGTAGATGAATTCTACTGTAATTAAAGTGATGGGTATTTGTTACTAGAGGGCAAGTTCATCTTACGCTTACAACTTCTATGCCCCACTCATTGGTAGATGCAGTCGGTCAAATGACAATAAGAAAAATAACCTCAATCTTGCGTCGAAAAAAGACGACGAGAATTCATTCAGCTTGAAACAGATTGCGGTAATGGCGAGTCACTATTCGAATTTGAAACGTCAGTTTGACAGCATACGGCGGCTACGCTCGGCCACGCCGCAGGCAACGCAACGTTCCAAGCGCTGACTTGCAACACTTAAGTTTCTCGTGCGACATCAGAAAAAAAAGTTTTTTTTATTTTTGCGATAATACCGCCATTCAGTCACTGCTCAGAGCGTCACAAAAAGCTTTTGACAGTTTTTAAAGCTTTTATCGTTTTACCAAACCCCTCTGTCGCGAAAAGACTACAGAAATAACCAAATTTTTCGATGAAGTAATTTGCCACTCGAACAGTTTGGTCAAAGTTTGCTAGCTCTCTTGGAGTTTAGCTTCTCGTCTGTAATTGAGTTGGCTTCAAGAAGCAGTTAGATTAGAAAAGCATTCGATTGGTCCTTCGCTGCTACTTGGTTCATATCGCGTTTATTGCATCGCACATTCGTAATCTATGAACGAACAAATACAAGCTAAGGTGCTTTCCATGAGGCGTAGCGTGAAAAATTCCTTGTTTCTCTATTTCGTTTTAGGTGCGGAGCGCGCTCACTCCGCGCATAAAACGAAATAGAGAAACAAGGAATTTTTCACGCTACGCCTAATGGAAACCAGCCTTTAGTCTGCGTGAAGTGGCTCTGCAGAAAAATGATAAATTTACCACCAATACTACTTCGAAATGTATTTTCATAAACTTTGTACTCTACATTATAGCGACAATAAAAGATTTCAAAACGGCTTTAAAATGTTAATCTCTAAAACAAACGTTAAACTATCATATCAGTGTTCTAGTGAAAAGCAAGATTAGTAAAGCAGCTGCGTCTGGGTATCTACAACGTCAGAAGCGAAACAACAAAATTCATGAGTTATTCAGTCTTTTGTAAACCTAGCACGCGACCTGTTTTCACCGGTGCATACGCGGGCTAAGACAGTAAAGCACGTTCTGAGAAACGACTTTTCGAAATCGACCCATGGCAGTTCGCCTAGTACGTAATGGAATTGCCATTTCGCACATTACAACTGGTACAAAAGGGACAGCCGCTTTTTCTACTCTCGTATTAATTAGGTTTGCGAAGTGAAAAATTTGGAAAATCGAATTGAAATTTTTATTGTCCTTAAAAAAAGCTGGATGTCAACAGCTCAGTATCGCCAACAAAATCATTTACGCAAAAGCATACGAAATCGCTTACAAGAGGTTGTAAAAAATCTACAAGACCAATTTCCAACTGTATGCTGCACAGCTTAGGCGTTTGCTGAAGTAATATTGCTACAGGTACAACCTGCTGTTGCATATGCCACATGCAGTAACTGCATTTAGCTTATGCAGTCATAGTTATACAGAAGTGTTCACTAATATGTTTATCCCGTATTATTGTGTCCAGAGAATACATGAATTGGAGTTATCCTAAGATTTTACAACTCCTGACCAGTTAAAAATCATACTTCAAGTGGGGTTCAAATCCACGTCTATATTAACCAGTCTAACAACAGCTATCGGCCTAAACAATTCAGCCTAAGCTTGCACAGCAGTGGTTCCCAAATAGGGCCATAAAAGGGTCCATGAGAAATTCAGAAGGGGTAAGCAACAACCTGATAGTATTTGAATTATAAACTTTTAAAACCCCTAACATAAGCTGATCTCAAAAAATGTCCTCATAAAAAGAGGAACAGATTGATAGATCTACCAGTTTAAAAGTTCGAAAAGCTCTGATGCACAATGTGCAAGTGAGCTCGTATTGTTGGCTAAGCTAGATATACTAAGGCTCAGGAAATACATACTAAAACACGCACGCATACACAAAATGCATATAAACGCACATAGAACTGCAGCAGTGATATTTTCCACGTGTACTATTTCCAATTAAAACGAAATACGGGTGTATATTAAAAGTAGCAACAATGACGGCAAGTAGCAACAAACTAGGAATGCACAATGCGATAGAAGGCACTGCAGTGAGAGATACGCGAGAGCCATTTAGGGGTGGCTCATAAAAGATATTCGAATAGGCTGGAAATAGGCCCCTCAAAATTATAGAAAAACAGTGATGCCCAAATAATTTGTTAAAATCTAAACATTTAAGTACTGCACCCATCACGGGAATTCGATAAAATTCGAAAAATAGTAAAAATTAATCCGTCTTTTATTCTGTTTCTTCCGCACTTTATTACATACATTCAATTGTATCGTCATCAAACTTCCTAAATCAAGGTCGAGAGTTCTTAAATTTTGCAATTTTTTCAGGCATTAAAAACCTTTTTCGCACTACTTGTTGATCCAAACAACGCCCTCCCCTCCCCCCCATTTCTAAAATCACTCATACGGTTCGGCCTTCTCATTTTAATCAACAAGTGGAGCATATTTTTGCCCATATCTCTATTTTTGACAAAAAATAACTGCAGTGCCGTTAAAAGGTAAATGAATACGGCAGTTCACATGAGAGTGCAGGCCCAAGGCAAAATATGGCGTTTCAAAACATGGATAATTCGTTAATATTTAAAACTTAGTAAAAACAAGCGGCTAAAGTCGGTGGCATGCCGATTGCAGCAATACCTGAAAGAATGCAAAGACAAGTTCCCCACTTTACGTCACCAGATTAAAATAGTGAAACTCCTTGGCCCAGCATGTCGCCTGAAGATCGCCCACCTCCAATGCAAGTCTGTCTTTTATGAATGGTTTAAAACGAACTGCGAATTTTCTAAAACCTCAGCATGTTTCCACTGCTTCCTTGCACTGTCCTGACAAATTGCACGTTCTATTCATGCCATGTGTTCACTCAGGTGAAAGGGAGTCGAACTCATCGTCCGAAAATCAATCTTCCAAAACAGTAAAATCGCAGCGAGGATTAGGTAAAATAAAGAAAAAAATATCTTCAAGTCGAACCGGCGGCAGTGGTAATAACTGCGGTTTGATGAGGGGGCACAAGGGTAGTATGCTCCCCAGTAATGGCCATGACTTCTTCGGAATATTTCCTCTTACGTGGCACATCCTGATGGTCGTCAAAGTAATCGGAATCCTCTTCACTCTGAGACGAATCAGAATCATCATCATCATATCCCTGCTTCGATCGAATCTGCATCATTTCGTAATCTGCACACAATCCGGGTTTCAAACAATTTTGAATAAACAGACTAAAAGCGGATTCTTATATTTCATTTTCCGTCAGGGGAAAATCTGTAAACGGTTATATTGAACACGACGTTCAGCCTTGTTTAAAGTTACCAGTAATGCTAGCAGAGCACTTCTTCCATAAGTACTGCAGCTTAGCAGGGTGAATTCCGTGAAGTGCCTTTCACAAGCATACAAGAAATTTGTAAACTGATAATAATTACATAGGCTAATGTTTTAGTGATTAGTGTTTCCCAACAAATCCCAAGTCGAAAGAGTACTGATGCAGAGCATATGCATATCAGATCAGCTAGCTACATACTTTTCTATCCACACTTTGATTAACAAGCAACCCATTTAACGAACGCAATTGGCGACACCACGAAATAAAAACAGTAAACGCATGGTTGACCTGTGATGCTCGGTTTCTTCACCAATGCCGCAGAAGTGCGGTCGAGAATGCTGTTCTTCAGCTTTTGTTTTGTAAGATTGGAAACGAATGAACCAGTGCGGAACAGCATGCGATGAGGCGGAGTATTCTCCTCTCCTTCCGGATAAAGCGGAGTTGAAATAGAACGGCCGACTCGGGGTTTACCTGGATCTCAAATCACAATTTCCTATCAAACACTGCTTTTCCACTGCTAAATTTATGGGTCAGAGGTTTCCAAAGGTTTTTGCTATCGGCGCACTTTGCAAATTCATGAACGCTGTGAAATTGAAAATTTCAGCCCTAGTGAAATTCAAAATTAGTCCATTTTAAAGTTGAAAACTTTTTTGGAGATCAACTCTTTGGGACAATTTGCTTCGCCTTAATTCTTGGCTTAAGCGGTATTTTGATACTGAAATTGCCTATTTTAAAGTTGATGCCGATATTATTCTTTTTGCGATCAACCAAATGCAGCTAATCCTGTTTGAATCAAAAAATTAAAGCAACAACCTTTTACGCTCGCAGTACAACCACTGATCAAACAACCACACAAATTGAACATCATTGGACGGCCATAAATGAAATGCGGAGCCGAACAGTAATTCCAGAGTCCGCTAGCGGAGTCCGCCACTTCGCTTGCAAGGCCGGATTCGATACTAGCGGAGTGCGAATGCCAAGGACAGTTTGAGTCCGCTGCATCGCCTGCTTAAGGACAAAGGGTGTTTCCGCTTTATTATGGGCAAATGAGAGTCGCACTTTCTGCGGCCTGCAAAAGTGGGGCAGGGGGGGGGGGTAATGACAAACCGCTCACATCAAGATGCCCAGGATATGATTACCCAAAAAGGGCCGGCTTTTTTCGGGCAACCATATACTGGACATTCTGATGTGAGCGGTCTGTTATTGGCCGCCCCTGAAAGTGCAGCCAAGTAGCCGCTTGACAACAACCGAGTAGCATCGTTAAAACCAGAGTTAGTAGAAAGGATGGGTCACGAGTCCAAAGGAACGCTGATGCAAACGACTTGAGGTAGACAAAGAAATGAATCAAACTATTGTCACGTTCATTTCTTGTCTTGGTCGGACACTGTTTTATACGAAAGCGAGTCGATAAATTGGTGACGGAAACGCAGCAAAACAATTTTGCAACCGTTGCTTCCTTACACATGCCCAGCAAATTAGGTCAAATACGCAAGTAAGGTAGGTTTGAAAGAATGCTAAAATGTATGCTAAAAAATTGTTTCATGTGGTGTTGTAAACAAGTTAGACAGACTTTACAAAATGCGTCTCGGGGCAACTTAGCGTGAAATGTAAGTGCAATTAAAGCCGCCAACACAATAAACGAGCCAATTTATTGGATGATTAGCTTAACATGAGTCAACTACTATCAGCACAATACATCTTTTTAAAACATTCTTGGACAGTGTTTCTCAACCATTTTTCTATTTACACACCCCTTTGTTTCCACTAAAGTTACACGCCCAATTTACGGCACGGTCTAGAACAATTTTTTAATATTCATAAAAAAATGGCATAGAACTTTTTAATCATTTTTTGACAACAATTTAAGTTAATCATTTCTTTGACCTGAACTCGCGTGTTATACTAGTTATGCGACACCCCAACGTGAACCCGACGTTACAAAACTCTGCTATATATAGAAAAATGAAAACTAAAACGCCACGAGCATTACATCCATGGAATTTCGGCATAGATGTTACCATAACTACGCACATCAACTTGTTTCATGTATCAACATGAAAAAGCGCCATAACGTTTATAGATCTGTATCTGCCCTCACATTCTGGCGAGATGGAAATTATTTTAGATTAATGACATGTACGTAGCAAATCTAATTAGAAGCAGAAATAAAATTAGAATGGAGTACATTCCTTAGCAGAAAATACGTAAAAGAAGCACTTTTATATGCATCAGCAGTTTTTAACATTTAAAGACTACTTCAGAGAATTTCCTCTTTTCGATCTACTACCTTGTACAGGAAGAATAATGGTTGTAACCAGGGTATAGTACCGTGTGAAATGTCGAGGAATAATATAAACATGGAATACCAAAAATGTAAAATGGGTTGAAATCTTTGCAGAATAGAAAATAATTCCATTTTCTATACTTAAAGATTATTTACTTTTTAGGTCTGCCTTCAGATTTTTCGATATGAATTAAATTTGACGTCTTCCAAATTTAAAATTTTGAAACTATTACGTATACTATGTATTCCACGATGCAACAGTAATGAAACAACTTGAATGTTTTAAATGGAATAGCCATTCCAAGTTTGAGAACAATGGATTCTCTTTTATATGCAGTAATTTTCCAACTTATAGCAACAGCAAACATTTTGATCGATTCTGCTGGTTCCTAACCTTTTTAAATGCACCTCCAGTTGAAGATAATTCACAATATAACTTGAATAATTGGTGTGAATTGCAATATTTTTGTAACAGCCATATTCAGACAGAATACAATAGGATTTGATACCATTTTTCGCACTTCATACTGGGATGGTACAAGCACCTCCGGCTAAGAACCACTGCGGTTAACTATTTTAGTTTGGTCTCCACAGAAGCCAAGCGTGGCTTGCCTCTCTGTTTGTTATATTTTGGCTTCGCGACGGACTGTGATATGCGCGAGAAATAGAGAAAGCCTGAAGGCTGGTTTCTATTAGGCATAGATTGCAGGCGGGGCGTAAAAAATTCTTTGTTCCTTCATTTGGTTTTATGCGTGGAGCGAGAGTGCTCCACGAATAAAATCAAATAGAAAAACAAAAAATTCTGAGCAGTCAAAAAACTGAGCAAACCATGCAAAATGAACGATGATTGCATTTAGGAAGCTGTTAGCGATTATAGGCAATAATCGCTTCTTTGTTTAGTTTTCTTTGTTGTCTTTAGCTTTGTCAGCAATCGGCAATTTTCCGGGCATGATTGGTTTACACTTTGATATTTGACAACAATTTAAGTTAACCATTTGAAAAATGAAAGTAGTAACTATAATCAGTGGAGTCGGAGAGGAATTTGTTCCAAACATAGGACCAACTCTATTTGTTCTGGAGCACAAGTTGTGACCAAATATCATTTATTACAATCTTCACTACTTTTTCCTGAATTTTTGGCGAACGAAAATCTTCGGAAATAAGATCTACAAATTTTCGCATCACCAATCAACTCTTCAAGCAATTGGAATTAAAACTAATCTTTCGCTGTAGGCAAGAAACACGAGGTTATAAGACGTTACAATAACTTCTAATAATGCTTACCCAACAAATGTTGTAAGCCTGGATCCATACGTGGTCGCTTACCATCTAGCGGTAGCGTAGGACGAAATGCGCTGTGAGGTGATGGTACAAACAAACCAGTGGGCGGTCCGATCCTCGTGTATGTAGTACCTTGATGTTCCACCATTGTGATCTAGTAAAGGAAAGGCGTTATCACGAAAACGTATCGCTAAAAGACAACACCTCATGCAAACAATCTTCAATCGTCTTCCACACCGGTGTGACTTGACGGTTTTACGTACGTAGCGCAAACAATTTGAAGCATTCAAAAAAGCTACGATAAACCACAAACCGTCGTCCCATTGATAAACTGCAGCCCCTGCGGGGGTGGAATTTTTGTCGAACTGTTGAATACTTTTAATAGCACAAGCAACTTCGAAAATTATACGCGAAGATGAAAAATTGCAAACCTTGCACCTAATTGGTGCAATTACCATTATTTGTACCATTGCAAACCTTGCACCCAAAAGGGATGGTCTTATCAAAATTGGTTAGATGGTATACGCATTATTGTTTCCTTGCATATTCAGTTTGATAAATTGTTAATGCCCCTTTCGCTCGTATACAAGCAACTTTGCCTTTTAGCTATTATCGATATGTGCAAATCCACCACAAAAAAGCTGCACTGAAATCTTGTTAGCAAGGAGACAATCCCCGCAATGGGGCTACACAAAAAAGTCGACTTTACGTTCTGTTTTCCCGTGTTTTCGCGAGGTAGACGTGCTAATTTGGTATTTAAATGGAAATTTACCTAAATTCGGGACACAGATTATAAATCAACAGAAGCCCAAATGGTAGCAAATCCAAAAAAAGATATGACTACGTGACGTATTTTCTAATCGCCATTGCGATCGACCAACGCGGTGGTATAGTGATTGAAGCGTCAGCTTCAAAGTCAGTAGACCTAGATTCAACTCCTTGGTCGAGTTATATCAAAGCCTTAAAAAGAGTATTCACATATCCCTTGCTTGGCCCTATGCAATGAAAGTAATGTGAACAGTGAAATATTAAAAAGTTGAATGCTAAGCAATGATTCAAAAAAGTGCGATAGGCATCAATGGTGTGAGCACGCAGCAACTTGTAAAACCTCGACGAGCAAACACAACTGAGTGAATTAAATATTTTGATTAAACGTGTTTTTTCAAGCTGAGTTTAAGCTTTACCCAATTGGCCTGTCAGGCAAACATAGACTGCGTGAAAAGGTCAATTACCTCTCCTTTTGGAAGTTCAATGACTGGAGGTGGAGGCAGTGTTGAGACACGGTCCAAGTCACACTGAGGTGCTTTTCGTTTCGGGCTCTTGTCACGGATGCTGAGATCCCGGACTTCTTTTTCGGCTTCTAAGTTGTAGTTTTGTGTCGTATCTTCAGACAGCACGGCTTTAAACATAGGACTTTTTCTAGCATCGCTCATTTCAACAGAAATGCTAGCATGTTGGATGGCGGAGTTACTCGCTTGCTCTTGACAAAATTTAAGGGCTTTCTGTAATACGATGTTGTCATCAGTGTTCGATGAATCTTCTTTTTGCTGTAAAGATAACATGAATCTCAACGGTAAGTGGGTTGCAATGAATCTTTAATTTAAAGAAAGTAAAATCTTTACGATTATGTAATGCGTAAAGCTTCAAAATTTTTTGTTTCAATGCCATTTATTGTTAAAATGACTAAACTGAGACAAAATAAATAAACTGAACCATCGATTTCAATTGTAAAACCAAAAAAACATAAAACTTGTGCTTAGGCCTGCTTTGGGTGTGCGGTGAACCCAAACAAGAAAACTGGGTCTGCCACAAACAGTGAACCCAAACAGGAAAAACTGCTTCAAAGAAAGCACATCACAGATTCTATGACTATTTATTTGCATGGCTATCATTACGTTAATATCTTGTGGGGTTAAAAAGGGTTAAAAAGAGCCAACAAACGTTGGGTAACATAACAATTAAATCCCTGTAAATTATTAGAAGATTACTAAACAAACTCTTGTCCAATGGTAAATTCAAAGCATTAACTGTCTTGGTAAAGCTTGTGCTGCAGACTCATCACTTGTGGTATGGCGCCAAAATAGGATGGCAAAGAGGATCACCTTCTCGACCAAACACAGAACAGCCATATCACAAAGCTGCCACATAAACCAAAAAACAGCTTCGCTGACCAAAAAATTTTGAACAAAAATAACACAGACATTTCGACGAGCTGACCGAAGCGATCTTTTTTTCTTTCTTTTCAATTCATATCGAACCAGAATCGGCAGAATTAAGAAACTTGGTGCAGTACTTGTGTACCCGATTCCGCCTACTTCTTGCTCTGTGCTGTTCTACAAACTATGTTTGCAACCCGCTCTTTGGCGACTCCTCTAATTGAGACCATTGGTCCAGGTCGTGGGACAAATTTTGGGGCTCCATGATCTTCCATCATACTCCCATCCAGTTCCCAGGAAAGGTGCCGGGTAACAGCTAGGGTTGCATATTTTGAAATTTCGAATACTTGAGATTCGAATCTCCCTGGATTCAAATTCATATTTGCATTTATAATCGGGTAATAGAATTCGAAAATATGCAGCCATGAATCTTAACGCAGACACATAGTACAGACTTGGCAGAAAATTGGCTAATTGCATACAAACCTGAAGTCTCAAACTAAATTCTATCCAACTTTAAGTAAAATTTTCATTGTAGTTTACATTTGCACTGTATTATTAAGTTTGCGTGTCGTGTTTGCATTTTCTATAGCTCGTTTTAGTAAAATTCATGAACACGGTAATTGTTTTTTATTTATTCGAGAATAAGATTTGAAAGTAGCATTGTAGAATTATTATAGAATAAGCAATTATTCTACTTTATGCAACCCTAGTAGCGACAACTACTGTGAGCTATTCGATTCGACTTGGTATCGGCGTCATGGAAGTAGCTGCTCACATCCGCCCTGATACAAGGCGACCGAGCAGCTCTTGAAAGATTGGTGCTATTTTTGTCAATAAAACTGTTTTTGCTTCATAAAATACAAATAGCCTGCGTTTACACCTGCTTGGGAGATAAAGTTACGTGACACGAACAATACTCTGTGAGAATGTGGAAATAAGAGCTTAGGTTCGGAAGTGTTGGCTTAGCCTCATATCCTACCTACGAAATTTCGGCCGATGATGATGATGATGACAGAGATATTAGCACGCTCGGCAAATTGCATGTTTACCACAAACAGTAACATCTCGCAAGTTGTTTTCGCTTTAAGTTTTTCCCAGTAAAATAATAAATCGGGTGTGTCATAAAAAATTATAATAAAGAGCTTTTTGAAAAGTTTAGTAGCCTGCTACTAGCTGTAGCAAGCATTTGTTTATTGTCATGATCGCTAAACCAGACTGCATTAAACTCACATTATTTTGATCCTTGAACACCAAACCACATTACAACAAGCTCTACTTATAAGGCAAGTTCAAACAAACCGAAAAATCACTTACGGTAAATGGTAATTCCTCTGCCTTGAGCTAAAGCATTATGCTAAGTTTTATTCAGCCTTATTTAAAGATCACATAAATCAGCTTACCTCAATGCATGTGTATTTGCGATAGACACTGATTAATTCCAGCGCTTCTTTGTTTAAAGGAGATTTACCTTGATTTGATTCTTGATATAATTTATAAGCGTTTAATACCAAACTTATCTGGTCAATAGATTCCATACTACAAACTCTATTGCTGCACAGTAGAATAAAATTAGTTGCAAATTGAATTCCAGTATTCGTTTTGCACAACGCCAAACCCACAAAACTTTTTATTATATTGCAAAATGCCACAAACAAAAGCATTTATATCTTGAAGTCCACATGTCTGGAATAACTCTAAGTATATTACTACTACAGGCAAAAACAAAATATATGGGAGGCATTTCAAATCAAAAATTACGTGATCACACTCCACAACTGACATGAATTTACACTCCAGTTACTTCGGTATTGCATGAGCCGTAGTCCTAACCGCACCAACGTATACTCTCTTCAGTGTAACTTTCAGCCTTCCTTTCGCCTTATATGAGATATGGTACAGCACGGAACTGTTGGTAAATCATAACCGCTTTCTTTAAATTAGAGAGAGGCTCGATTAATGAAGCTCACTGTACCTACGGGGACTACGCCTACTGTACCAAACATCTCCAGATTAAACTGCACGTAATGTGATAACAGTGACAGATCTCTGGGATCCATAAACTTTTTCATTATTAGCGGCTCAACTTCTTTGTTCCTCTGCCTCAACAAAGCCTCCAGCACATTAATGTACAAACTGCTACATTAATGAAGCTACAAGTAAAGTATTTTGCTTACTTTAGGTATGCAAAGTAAGTCCGCATCGTATATTTAATAACCCTAAATCAATTGACAGGCTATCGTGTGCCCACTTGATAACCACAAACTTTTTTGTGAACTTAAAGATGGCAGCCACTTAAATAGCAGTTTATGTAATAAACATGAAATTCATGTTTATGTTTATAAATAAACCAAAATTGCAGTACTCTTTTCAAACAACTGACTCACAAAAAATAACTTTGCAAATGTGTTTACACCCTCAACTTACGGCTTATGAACAACAACTTTCCACCTTAAAATTATAAAATTGCCGGTAAAACATAGTTATTGGATAACAAACAAATTTGTTTCCAATACGCTTTGTTAACACGCGCTACACTATCGCTGCTTAGCAACAAAGCTACAGTATATGTAAAAGAGCTTCTTGAGAGATGGTCTAATTTTGCCACCTATTCAGTTGCACTTGACAAAGAAACCTGTATATTTGGATCGCTCTTAGTTCAAAAGCGCCAAATATAGAAGTAATTACATAGCGAGAGAGGAAAAAAACAACTACTTCTTGTTTTCGCAAGTAAACCAGTCTATTTTGAGCGTTTCACTAACGTTTAATGCCACTGAGAGAGCACAAGAAGCCAGCAACTGGGCTGTTTAAGCCGCCTGTCAGTTGTTATCCAGTTTGAATGATACACGTGATAAAAATGTGGCTAAATTTAGTCCGTTTCTCGCAAACATTATGAGCGTTATCTAGCTCGCGTACGAATCACGCACTTTGAGAAGAAATAAAACAAAACCTATCAGTATTTCAAACATGTTACGAAACAGATTTAGTGCACACGAAACGGAATTGACAAGGCAAAAAGTGTTTCCTTTCCTTCAAAATACACCAACCACATTTTGTACTCTCAACAAACATCAAAACATATTCTCAAATATATAAGTTGCGACAAACACAACAAAGTTTTCGCTTTTAATAACAAAATCAAGAACTGCAATGCAGTTTTTCCCTGAAAACAGTTTTTCGTTTCCAGTAAGATGCAATTATAGTTTTTTCATTACTTAATTTCAGCTCGTCAACAGCTTGTGGCAAGCCTCCTCCAAATAACAAACAAAATACAATAAATTCCCCACACGCTATGTTGGGAAAATTTCAAATGTAGAACATTCAATTTTCATTTTTCGTCATCTTTTCACTCCCGAGTAAGGTAATAAATAATGATTTGAAACGCTCAACTAGTAGTAATCAGTAGCTCATTTGCACTCCATCAATAGTGGCCATTTCACAAATTCCCGACAAATCCATGTAACAAATTATTCAAATACTTTATGACAGAATGGTAACCTTTTAAACTCTTCATCAAAAGTTCACATGAACACAAAACCCAATAAATTTAGAATCAAAACGGCTGCTTCAAAGTAAATAACTTGCATACGTTTAAGCCATTCCAACTTTATAATTGATCTATTCCCCTACACTGTTCGCTAAAAAGACAAAAAAGTCTTGAAAGCTTAGCCAAGATACATTCATAAAATGAAAATATGAGCCTTCGAAAAAACAGCTTGCTTTCAATCAAGCTTTCTTTACAAAGAATGAGCAAAAATGACATATTAAGACTATTTTTGCAACTTGAGCAAAATCGCTTGCACGTTTTTAGCTATCAGCTCAAAAGTATAACGCTGTGTGCTTCACTGCTCGGCATAATATTTCACTCACAGTGGTTTTAAAAATAGACCACATCAAAAACGGTGCTGTTTTAACATGCTACAATATCAATCCAGCAAGATTATAACTTTAGTTTTTTTAGAACAAACGATTAGCTAATGGCAATTAGCCTTCAGTGTTTTATATTTTTGACATCTTTACGTAACTTTCCAAAATTACTGCAAACAAAATCGCATGAATCAAAACTAGAAAGGCTGTGCTTGCGCCACATTACAACTACATCTAACGGGAAAGTAGTACAAACCGCTATACTTTTAGTCCATAGTGCCAAAGCTTTCAATCTGCCATGATACAAATGAGAGCCACATAAACTGTTCAGTCGGCCACATCAATTGAGACTATATGGTAAAACGAAGTAATGATAACTAATTCAACTCAATGAACACAAAATGAATGGAGAGTTTGGAAGACTGCGACATGACCAAACAGTTTTTGAATAAGCAGTCACCCAAAGATGTAAATGCAGTCAGTGCAAATGACTGAAAAATGTAAACTTGAAAGCAAATGATAGTTAAGTTAAACCATTTTAACACTCTGACCGTTCAACTCGTTGACTTACGATTGAAATTTTGATGTTCAGCTTGTCGCAAAGTTGTAAAGAATCCAGCAACTGAAGGAATCGAGTCACTTCGAGTCCGAGTCCTTTGGAACCGTGACTCAAGTCGAGTCCCAGTCCCTCTCCAAGAAGCTTAAATCGAATTCGAATCTACCTAATCTTGAGTCCTTTTAAGTGCGAGTTCACAAAAGCTCGAATTGACAGAAACTTTGACTAAATCTACTTTGTTTCTGCATTTCATATAAGCCCTGTAAGTTCTAGCATGCAAAAATAGTCTGCTGTATATTGGCAGTAATTGTAAACAGCTCTACATCGCCGCAAATATATTCACCCTTTCAAAGCAATCGTAAGATATTGAGAAAATATAGCAAACAGATGGGCTGAGTAATAAATATCCCACATGCGCGTCTCATCAATAGCTCACCGTCAACAACAACTGCTGACCAAATGTCAAGTACAATCTAATGCAAAAATGTAAAGGGAACAAAATAAAAAGTGTTCTTTTTAGATTTTACTCACCTGAAACCAAATCAAAAAAGGTTATTCGTTCGTTGTGCAGCAAGCTAGAGGTTTTTTATTTCAGTTTGCTTCTATTTTGCTTGACATTCAAACAGGGTTTTTTCAGAAAAATGTTAGGTGCCTAATATGGACCTGTAGGAACCCGAAAAATTTGACTAATTTGAAATAATCAGATGTGTATTGCACTCTTCACCAAGTATTGTGTAATGTAGCTCGAAGTGAAGTCGATCTCGGAAAAAAAAGGTCTTCACCTAAATGCCACCACCACTCCTTCGGATGCCGATCTCCAGAGGTCGTGTAATGTAATCCAAAGTTGAGTTGATTTCCAACTTTGCCCCTAACTTTGACACCCCTGCTCTATCACATTGACATAATTTTCTCTGATTCTAGGGACCCGATTTTTATTTTTAGGGACCCAAATAAAGTCCGCTTTTTAAGATTTATTTTTAGGGACTGCTTTTAGCTTGTCGACTTTAACTCGACAAGCTAAAAACATTTTGGCCTAAAAGCACCAGAAATTACAGTAAAACAAAAAATTTTTAACCATGGCTTGACCAGTGAAAACCTCAATAAATAAACTAGCCGGCATAAAACAGGAGTCACAAGATAAAGTTCAAACAAAGAAATTGAAGGGGATTGTAACAATTACAATAATTTCAAACTTTCCACTTGTATGTCTAGGCTCCAGCCATTTCAGAGTGAACCCTGACTGACAACTCTCTCCACAGAGCAATGGAAGCAGATACTGAGAGGACTCGCTTTGCCAGCGGAAAAAGTTTAGTTGCTGAAGGTGGAAGATGGGAATATAGTCAACCAAGTAATGACAACAATAAAAAATAAAGCACCGTAATACATATTCACAACAACTTGCATTGATCTTGCGCTGCCAAGTGTTATACTGGAATTAGCTTTTATGCAATGTGGGGAAAGCTAGATTATCCTCAATAACATCCTACCCTATGCTAGGCCCAACGACTATGGTTCCAGTCTGACAAGCAGTGTTCCCTCTAAGATTTTAGTGAGTGCGTAACCGCCGCACAAGTGCGAAATTGCTAGCAAATGTACGAAAACCGCCGGACAAATTTGCAGGGAAAGGAAAGTCAAAACTGTGACAATTCGCTTCCGGGACGTAATAATTGGCGTGACTATGTCAGCCCCAAAATGTTCACAAACAGGTAGCCTATCGGTTGTTATAAGACGGCGGCGAAATACCTGGCTATGTTTCTTCAGTAAGTTAATTTATGGTTAAATTTGGTCTCAAACTTTACAGCCTTTGCAACAGTGATTCGTAAGCACTTTGGAATGACAGATGAAAAATGCGCGTAAATAAAATTAACCCTTTGCCGACGCCCGACATGAGCATGAGAACTAGAACTTTTATGAAGTAATGTGATGTTAGGTAGGTTACTACGACTATGACACAACAAAAATTACTTGCGAACTTTAACTGTTGCTTGATTACGGTAAATAATTAGACAACTTACATTTCTTTATCGTAATCAATTACACAACAGGTTTTTGCAATTGCAAGCAAACTTTCAATCTCAGTTCGGAAAGTATTTGAAGAGAATTCAAAACTAAATTGGTTAGAAGTTGTATTCTTTTTTATTTTTAGTGTTTATAAATGGCAAGCAAAACAAGGTTATTTACTTGTAACGTACAAAAACTGAACCAATCCCTCAAAAATGGTGTTTTTGTGCTTAACTGAAAGCGAGAACTAAGTGCTTTTTTATCTTAAGAAGCACAATTGAAAGTTAGCGTTGAAACGTAAAGAAAACACAAAGATTTTAAGCAAGTTTAGTTTCAAACTTCCCTCGAAAAATGATGTCTTATGTTAAAACTGAAGTTTGAGAGCTGCTTGCTATTACTGCTCTTTAGCTACGACTGAAATCGGCTGAGAAAAAGTAAACAAAAAAAGTGATTTTACTTGAGGTTAATTGCTGGAGAGATAATTTGTTATACAAAAAAGTGAGGCAAAGGCGTGCGCGATATTTAAGTCGCCGTCACAGCCGCGCAATGTTTGGGTGAGACGTGGCACTGCTCTGAAAAAGCATCTGTCCTAACTTGGATTTCTTTTCACTGTCTCCCATGCATTTAACAGTTGGTTAAGATTTTCCTAACAAAATTGCAAAAATTTTAACAAAATGAAAAAGTTACCAAAAACCGCCGGCCTTTTTTTACGCACTGTTGAATTTTAACTGCGAATCCGCCGGACATAATTTCGCAAATTCGCACTTTTTTTGCGTTTAAAGGGAACACTGCTGACAAGGCATAAGACGACAAGTCTATCATTCTTTTTCGCCAAGTAGGTCTTATGTCTATCAATATTGAACCTTCTGCTAAATGCAAGCCTAATTTATGTTTCACGTAAGCAGTTTTGTTTTTGCTGCATTTTCTTTTCCGTGACCTTCGTCAACCTTTTTCTCCATCATTATTATTACAATGGTAGCCCACTGCCCAACATTCATCAAACAAAAAAGCGCATTGTTGTCAATACTAGAGTACATTCATCAAACAAAAAAGCGCATTGTTGTCAACACTAGGTAGTCCTTGGCAGCAACTACGTAAAAATCTATGTTAGATCACTACACGTCTATGCCTTTTTCAGAGTATCTGATGAAGCAAGTGCAGTGTTTGTTTCTCCAACTCAACCACTGCTCAGGCGCACTCAAGGGAAAACCATTGCTTGGCGCCTGTCTGCCAGAGTGCTTGTTGACTTTTAACTTTTCTTTACAGTTTTTCTTCCTAAAATTTGTTTTAATGATTACAATGGTTGAATAAAACGTGAATGCGTGACTGGGTTTCATTTTTGTAAATGGGGTTTAGCAAAAAGAAATTTTATGTTATTGACTTGAGTTGAGTCTGAGTCCTACCAAGATTTTTGCAAGTGAAGTCGACTTCTTTGAAAGCAGGACTCAAATGTGACTCCCGATTAAAATCATTACAATTCTGGTTTGCAGTCCTTCATTGACCACTGTGGTGTAGTGATAATCAATCCTAACTTTGAAGCAAAAAACCAAGAGTTCAAAACTCCATAAAAGCACCATTGGCATTCGGAACAAAGGGTATTCGGAATTCAGAAAACTGCATTGTTTCAGATTCTTACACATTGATCTAAATTGCACAGTAAAATTCATAAACTAAATAAAAGAAACAAAATTTTCAACGTAAATTCTAATTTAATAAAGAGTTTATTAGTATCGATTTTAAAAATATAACCTTGCATTTTCACCAAAAAACATATAAGTTCACTTCACAAGGATGTTAAACAGAAGTAATACACAATCACCCAGAAACTTCTTATTTAACTCATTTGCATAACGTCGATACAACACTACCTTAGTAAACTAAAATAACTTTTAAACTTTACAATAGTTTTTAAGCTAAACTAGATTTGGGAATTTACAGCAAACATTAACCAAGGTAAATAGAATCCAAAAATTACAAAAATTTGATTTTTTGGTCACATAATATCCTAATCATGAAGATGTAAGACTTGATCATATACATTTTTTGAAAAAGGATGCATTGCCAAGAACTATTTTTGAACCAAACTTCAGTGAGGATAATCAAAGATTAGGTGGGTGCAAATGTGGCACCCAATGTGAAATTTCGCAAACCACAGAAGTATGAAGTATGTAACTTGTGGCCTGTGCCCACAGATAGAACTTTTAGGCCAACACTTTTAAACTTAGCCCTTTTGAGGCCAACCTCGTCAAGTTGATCTCTCAGGCGAAAAAAAATTTTTCAAGTTTGTTTTGTGACATAAGTAGGCAAAAGTCAATGTCAAAACATTGATTTAAAAAAATAATTTACTCAAGTTTGCTTAGAGACAGAAATTGGCAAAAGAAACGTTGACTTGCCGCCAGTCAATCCCACATCCATACACATTCTTATGCCAAATTCACTTTTAATGTGGCAAGCCCACAGAATCTTCCACCACCAGTATTGCAAAATTCGCTTGGCCGCAAAAGTTTATACACTCCGGTCTTAGAAAAACACGGGGTGCACTAGACACTGGCACATTCTTATTTGATAGAAAGCTGTCATTGCATAAACAAAGACTTTTAATGGCAAAACAATTTTTTAAAGCTGTATCTCTTACCAATAAAAATACTGTATGTATCAAGCTGCAGTCAAAGCAACTCAGTTTCGATATCTCATTAAAATATACTGCTAACGTTATGGCTAACGGCAGAGTATTAATACCAAAACACAACAAAGGCAAAAACTATGTTTTTATCATTAAAAACAAACTAGCATGGAAACAAAACGGTTTGCAACGGCAATGAAAATAACACTAGCATTAGACACACCAAACAAAACATTTTAAGAAACTATAAATCACCTTAAAAAAATTGCAGCCAGTCAATTACAACAGATGACAATCGCATAATTCAGAGTGCAAGCCCATTTCTAAACTAGTAAATAGACATTTTTGCTCAGTCCTGTTACATTCAAAGCAACAAGCTTATGTCTTTCTGCTCATTATGCAGCTCCTGCCGCTTTTGTACTATTTATTGTTAAAAATATCCTACTACTAAATCACCAACACAAGCTTGATCTTAGATACAGTTAATACCTTTGCATAACAAGCTATTAAAAACACCGTTGCATAGAAACATGGACAAGATACCTATCACCTTACAAAAATTGCAGCCAGTCAATTACAATAGATGACAATCGCATAATTCAGAGTGCAAGCCCATTTCTAAACTAGTAAATAGACAACATTTTTGCTCAGTCCTGTTACATTCAAAGCAACAAGCTTATGTCTTTCTGCTCATTATGCAGCTCCTGCCGCTTTTGTACTATTTATTGTTAAAAATATCCTACTACTAAATCACCAACACAAGCTTGACCTTAGATACAGTTAATACCTTTGCATAACAAGCTATTAAAAACACCGTTGCATAGAAACATGGACAAGATACCTTCTTGGGAATTTTCCTTTATTAAATTTACCTTGAAACTATGCAATGTTTTCACATATTATCAATCCACATCACAAAAACCAAGTGCACTCTGAGCTTTTGTAATAGTAGAAAAATGTGTTATCAATAATGACATTGAAGCATTTTAAGAAACTCCTATTGCTAATTTTTTGTTCAGCAATTTTCTATTTGATCTATGAATACATGTAGTGCAGTTTCAATTAAAGCTTGGAAATTATGTAAATTATGCAGAATTGTGGATCAGAGTTAAGATTGGGGATAGTTGGTGCCAAGAGTTGGTCAAGGGTTAGAATTAAGATTAGTCACAAAATTTATGAGTTGTACAAGTATCTAATTTTAATATTGAATCATTGGAATGGCAAAGTAATTTAAAAGAAGATTAGTAATCAAAGATTGCAATTTAACCACTTGCGGACAGTATTCTTTTCCCCCTTTTCCACTTTAGTCGGATATTCCTTCCCCCCCCCCCACCCCCGGTCAAAAACCCCTGCTTTGGTGTTTCCCAAAATCAAGTAAAAGTTCATTTAGAACCTTAGCGTATATAAATGGTATCCGTCTGTTTGCCAAGACTAAAAACGCATATATATACATCATCCGTCTTTTAGGCGGCAAAAATTTACATGCGCGTATATATACGTCATCCGTCCACAAGTGGTTAAGTACTCAGTGTTGCAATGTATAAGATATGATCATACTAAACCAGCACTTGCATTAAAGCATATGTTTTGAGCTTAACTATGAGTTGTGCCCACGGCAACTTCTATTGGTGATGGCTGACTCAGTCAACTGCAAGGTTGTAATTCACAGTACCTTTATCTCTTCATTCTTTTAATGCTGAATAAGTTTCCATCATATTAGAGTTCAATAAGTTATCACATTTAAAGAAACTTCAAACCTTATTACTTACCTGCTTACTTCACTTGCCTTACAGCTTAGACCCACTATCCCACTTGTCTAATTGCTTAGCTGCACAATCTTCGTCATAAGCTATTTCTTTTAACTGAATAACCTCCTAGCCTTTTCAAGCCATCTTTCTTCCTTCAAGCAGTCAAAGCAAAAGCAAAAAAGTCTTTTTAAATGAATGTGGTGAGACAAATTAGACTAGTATATGTGTCACATTTTGGTTGGGTAAAATATTTTCCAGCCTACTCCTTATATTCTCCATTCAAATCGAAGGCAGAGATTGCTTTTCATATTTTTTGGAAATTAACTTCATTAGTCTTAAGTTTCACATAGTTAATTCAAATTGAAGGTAAAGATCACTTTTTTCAAGGGGGAAAAAAGGGATTAACTTTTTTGAAGTATGTATTTTAAGTAGTTAAGAATAAATAGCTCCTTAAGTGGTTAAAAATAAATAGCCTAATTAATATTGAATTTAAGACCCAATCAAATTTGTGGCGTGGCTCATTACTGGGCAATGGACTGCTAGTTGAAAATCACTGAGCTAACGCCATAAAATTCTAGACATTGCAGAAAACACACAAATTCAAAATGAATGCAACTTCAAAGCAAATGATTTAATCAGTTCAATAAAGTTACAACAACTAAAGGCAGTGATTATTTCACCATCAACAACATTTCACTTTTGGAATCTATTTTGCTGTTGAATGTTGGTGATTGGTCAATTTCTGTGCCAATGAAAAACATGAATTTACAAATATTCAATTCATAGTGTGCACCTCTCTTTATGTTTTGTAGTCACCCCTCCCACCCAGTGTACACAGCTGTTTGGTAATTTGAGAAAAAAAAAAACCTTACTGGTAGACATCATCTAGAGAATCTAAACAAAATGCCAAAAGCAAAATGATGTATAGAATCAAGCTTTAACTAAACCATTTCAACATAGCAATACTAACCATAACACCACTGCAAAGCTGAGCACATCTTTGCAAATGTGCTTATTTGAAGACACACTAATCATTTAGAGCAAAATAGCCTGTAGATATATTTTGCTGTCACAGCAAAACAGCCACAATGAAAACATAAACAATTACCTCCAATGAAAATTTAAATACTGATATTAAAAAGTAAAAGAGAATGAGAACTTATAACTTCCTTTTCCTAGATATTGCTTTATAATAAAGAATCCAGAGAATGTCGGCATACCAATATTAAACAAACTAATCAATTTACACAGTATTGCTTAACTTTACCAGTTTACTACATAAAGCTAAAATTAGATTTTTACATTTATCTCATATGTTTAAGCAATACTATTTAGCTTGATTTATTAACATATAACATGCATAGTCAGGGTTGCCCCCAAAAAATTAAGTGTCTAAACTAATTGTAAATTTGCATTCAAAACTATTTGTTGTCAGGTTTAAAATATGTACTCAACAATAGATAAAATTTCAGAAAGCAAAATGTTTTTGATCTGATTTAGAGCCAATAATAAATAAAAAATAATTGCAAATTATTGTTTTTATTCAAAAAATCATGGAACAGTAGCATTAATTCAGAACTCTCGGGAAAGCAGCTGCAAAATAATATTAGTACTTAGCAATGATAAATAATGGATGAGGCTAAGTGCAAAGCAATGGCACTACCCCTCCAAGCCTTCCCCTGACTAAAACATAGCCAAAAGACAGAAAGCAATGTCTACACCCCCTAAATGTCTTTAATCTTATCTTCCATGTTGAGTTATTTTGAAGTAAAAGCGTTTAGACAGACTATCTGAAGTAATAACATAAGATAAGTTTTGAAATGTTGCTAAAAACTTTGGTTTTTGCAGGCTATACAAAAATTTATGAAGCCAATACATTTTAGTGCAGTCAAAGCCAAATCATTCAACTCAGAACTGGTTTATACGGAAAAACTACAAAAATATAGATTATCCTAAATACAAGCTAGTATCATAACTTTTGCCCAATTTTTTTATTTAGATTAAACAAAAGCCTAGCACAATATTTGCCTGCTCTCAAGACGGCATCTATCTACACCACTGTGTGAGACAAAACATTTCAAAAATGATGGCGAAACAAATTACACAGTTACAGTAATTTTTGCAATAGACGATTTTGAAAGCTGCCAAAGGAATTTGTAGTATTTCTATACTTCGCCCACACACTAAACCAGGGGTTCTCCGCCTCTATTCTCTCATTTACCCCTTGGCAAATTTCAAAAGTAAAATTTACCCCCAAATTTTTTTTTATATTTTCACTTTTACAAATGCCTATTGCAGTAGGTAAAAGTGTAAACTTTTTTCTAACAAAATTTATTCCCAAGGCAGGTCAAATTTACCCCCTACCCCTGGTTGAGAACCCCTACACTAAACCATCAGGTGAACGCAACCTTGAAGTCAACTCATTAGAATCAAGAACGTGTTGAGTTCTACACGAGCTCTAAACAAGCTACTGCGAAATCAGTTGTATTGCTGGCTGAGGTGATAAACAACCAGCGTCTGAACCGGAGTTTAGCATTTTTGGCCAGACCAGGAGCAGGAGCTGGAGTTGCAATAGCATCACAAAAACTGGACCAAGAGCCGGATTTAGGTTCAGTGTCAGCCTTTGTTGTGCATTGAGATTCACCAAGACTGAAACTAACTTTGAACGTTTAAAGCTAGTTAGCAACAGCTTATTGTTGGGTCAAATCAATTAGAATTGACTGCTGAGTTTAGTTTTTGTCCATCTAGTAAGTACTCGTCGGTAGTGTAGGCTCTGTTAATCATCCACTAGCATGCAATAGTGATTTTTCTAATTTAATTTTGTTAAGCATCGAGCACAGAGCCAGTGATAAAGCGGAAACTGTTTTGACAGTTTTGATGCAACATCACCATATCCGCGTTTATCAATCAGCCTACTTGTTTCAGTCATATCTTGGCTACAGCCTTAAGTTTAGCTAGTTAATTAAGCCTAGATTTACAACTGCGTGAAGGATTGGGCATTGTGCGATTTACAGGTATTATAAGGGCAAGTTAAGCTACCGTTATCAGGCTACCAAGAACCGGTATAGCATTAAGGTCTACATCTGCATCTGACAGGCAGTACTTGTATGGGAATCGAGTATCCACAGCACGTCTGACTCCAAGAAACGAATTTATTTAATCACAGCACAACGTTGAATGCACGAAATTGCTTGAATCGAATCGAATGGAATTCTTGCCAATGAATTTTGAATTTTAATTTTTTATCGAAAAACCTCTCTCCGAAAATAGCAATGCTTCTTTTTTATATACTGGTTTACTAGGTCACTCCGCCGCACGTCAGACGGAACCACGCCTGGCCATACGGCTTAGTCACCTAGTATTGTTACATCATGATATGCAACTATGGTTATTCTTTTATGACCTGTTTGTAGGCCAACGGATGATTTATACAAACGATTACAGTAAAACAACGAGCGCACGAACAGAACGAGAACGTTTATGAGTCACCCACATAATTTCAGCAAAACATCAATGATCCACAGTTGGTATCCCGTAAGGTCGCCATACTTGCTCTGTTATGGTAACCTACTGGCTCAGCGCCAGTAGCACTGAACAGAAAAATGGGCTTATTTCAAATGTCCAGACCAAAGGCCTACTAGACAGTAGAATACTAGCATACAGCTTTAGCTAGGTACAAGCCAGTGACAAAGTTCAACAGTCCGTGCTGGTTAATGAAAGTCTGGCAGTCTGGTTCTGCATGTCTTGAAATTTTAGGTTGGTACACTGTTAGGAGGCCACATCAACAACAGGTGTTAAGTTCTTGTAACATCCAATGTCTAATAAGACTAGCCCACCACAGTAACAATAAGCCTACCGCTAAAGTAATTGGAAAGTAGCAGCAGCCAAATTTTAAAATCTATCCCACCAGTAGTTTTGGCTTTTAATGAAAAAAAGCTTTAATAATTTACTTTGATTCTAAATTGGTAGAATGTATGGCTGTTATTTACAATAATACTGTTGAATGTAAGGCTTTGTTTACTCTTACATGGCTTTAAATGGCAAATCTACATGTATTTTAATACTATTTAAAGAAAGAAAAGTTTTTTCAAAAAGTGAGTCAGTCACATCAATAAAAGTGTTGTTTGGAAACATTTTTCCTTTCTTTATTTTTCTAATGATTACTGCTCCACGACAATATACTGGTTATGTGTTATGCTGTTTTTGCAAATATGCATTAAAACATGATAGAATAACAAGTGAGACAACTCACTTGCGAGACCGTGTGACCAATTGCTAGGAAAACCCAAGCAATCAACAGTCTCATCAGACCACATCAAGACCTATTACTGCCTTTTTTAAAACACTCTGTATCGCAACGGCAGGCATCCGACTGTATTCCAAGATAAAATGAGTGCACTCCATACGGCGACTAGCCACTTCTATCATGATTGCTACTTTCGTAGATTCTGTTCGGTTTATAAATTAAGATTGCTGTTGGTGACTTTCTGTTTGTGGTTTGTAGTAGTTGAGGTTGCTACACAACCCCCCCCTTTAAGCACGCGCAGCTAGCGGAGACGTGCGTAAGGACGGAGGAAGTTGCTGAGGTCGCAACATGCCTTCCCCGCCAACGTTGAGAGAGTAAGGTTTGCCGGCCGAAGTAAGTGAGATTCCCGCCAAGACCTCAATTGGAAGCCAGTCTTGACGTTAGGGCTTTGCGACTCAACGATGGCTTGTGCTGCTTGACTGAAGACGTTGCCGTTCAATTATATCGAAGAAGATGTAGCTTCATCACGTCGGGGTTACCAATGTAGCGCAACGGCAGGCATCCGACTGTATTCCAAGATAAAATGAGTGCACTCCGTACGGCGACTAGCCACTTTTATCATGATAGCTACTTTCATAGATTCCGTTCGGTCTATAAATCAAGATTGCTGTTAGTGACTTTTTGTTTGTGGTTTGTAGTAGTTGAAGTTGCTACAACTCCAACAATTGTCTCATTCTGATCAAAAGAAGTTACTTGATGCATCCATGGAATATATTGGGCCAAACATTAAGCCTTTCAAAGCTATAGCAAATCCTGGATTCAGAAATATGGCTGACTTTTTAGTTTACCTTGGTGCAAAATATGGACGTTTTGATGCGAATAAAGTCCTGCCATTCCAGCGCACTCTTAAAGGACATGCTACTCGAAAGGTTCATGAAAAACAAAAGGAGGTATTTTGCAATCACCTATAAAAAGAAAACGGATATGTTGGTATTACCACAGACATGTGGACTGATTATAATATTTGGTCATTCTTATCTTTGACGCTTTATTTTGTTAAAGATAGTTTCTTGCATCACTGTGTGCTAGCAGTTGACCATTACAAAAGTGACACAAAAATGGAAAAGCATTTGGGAAGCAATTGTCAGCTTTTTTGATGAAATAGGGGTTACGTTGGTTGCATTAATTAAGCATAGTGTATTTGTTTCTGACTATCGCATTTAATAGAATTTTTGTTGTATCTCAACCTTAATTTTATTCTTAAAATTGAGGCAGCTTGTAGTATCACTCGAATAATTAAGTCTGGCTGCAACTTAATAGCCAGGAAAAGATTAGCTTCCACTAAAATACTCTCAACCACAAACTTCTCGATCAAGAACAAAGCAAATATACTCGCAAATCACTTTAAAACTTTTAAATTTCTTTGCTCGTCAAAACCAGAAACTAAAGCATGAATGCGTATATACCTCGTCGCCTTATATAAGGATAAGACGAGCTTCCAGACTGCACCAATCAACAGCCGCCTCAACGTGGTGGTGCTGTTCCCGACCCCGTTTGGGTTGGATCGAAATGGCTGTTGGCCTTCCCAAGAATCCCAGTTACCCCGGGCTCTCCCCTTCATTTTTTTGCTATACTGCCCCCTGAAGACCGTAGTAGGGCAGCACACAGCTTCTTCATAATCGGTCGCCTGTTTTCTCTTTTTCTTTTCTCCCGCCCTTCTCTTGCCCTTCTTTGTCTCCTCATTCTTCTCCTTCTCTTGATGAGCGGTAATGTTTATTCCAACCCTGGCCCCATCTTTCCTTGCTCTGTGTGCGCTGGAAATATGACCTGGCAGGGCAAGTCAGTGCAATGCTGCACTTGCTCCAAATGGGTCCATCTAAGGTGCTCACAACTTTCCCTTTCCAAATTCAGAGCTCTTGGCAGCTCTCACTCTTGGAGCTGCTCCCCATGCTGTAACACTGTAACTCTCTCCTCGGACTCCTCCGACATGTATACTTCACCTGTACAATCTGGCCCCCCTCTGCTAATGCTGTACTCTCGTCTCCAAACCTCTTATCCTCCGTTGGCCCTTTTTATATCTTCTCCCTCTGCTCCCCCACCACCGTCCCTCACTCCTGGCTGTCCTTCTGCACCTTCTTTCTCCTCTTCCCCCCTGTCTCTCTCAGGGTTCTTCAATGGAATGCTGGAGGTCTTCGAGCCAGGAGCACTGAGCTACTTCACTTTCTTTCGTCCCATCTTGTCGATCTTATCTGCATTCAGGAATCCAATCTTAATTCATCTTCCTCTTTCCGGATTCCTGGATTCTCTGCTCTGTGTTCTAATCGCACCCACTCCCGGTCTGGCACTGTCTCTCCTGATGACACGCACGCTAGCGGCGGCATTGTCACTTTCGTCAGGCATGGCCTATCTTTTTCTGAACTTTCTACCTCCTCTCTTTCTTCGCTTGATCCCTACTCTGATTATGTAGAGATCAACATCTCTCTCTTAACAACTCCTCCTCGGTGTCTTTTCTTAATGTGTATGCCCCCCTATTCGCTCCTCCCCAACGGATGGCAGAACCGACTCCTTTTCTCCCTCTATTCTTCTCTCCTCCAGAAATCTCTTCATTCTGGGGGACTTCAATTGCCATCACCCCCCTCTGAAACTCAAGAGGTAGTTTTGACCCTTGCGGGGAGGAAGTATTCGACTGGGTCATCTCTTCTGATCTCCTCACCCTCAATAACCCTGACACACCCACCCTTTTCCATCGCTTTTTCCCTGACATCTCCTTTGCCCCTCTTTTCTTGCCCTTTCTTGCTCCTGGGAGGTGCTTTAGGATCTGGTTTCTAACCACCTACCAATTCTTCTATCTATCTCTCTCTCTCCGGCCTATCGCTCCAACGAGCATCTCCCTTCCTTCAATTTTCAGAAAGCTCGCTGGGATGGCTTTGCCTCCTACTTTGACTCTCACAGCCCCTCTGCAGAGGAATACTCGTCTCTTTCTCTTTCCTCTGCTGCTGCTCTTTTGCCTCTCTGGCACTAAATGTGGCCAAATCTTCCATTCCTTTCGGCCACATCAAACGCCCTCCTAAAGCCTGGTGGTCTGCTGAGGTGGAAAGTGCGGTTAGTGAAAGACGCAAGGCTTTCGCTGCCGCTCACAGAAGTGATGAAGATCGTCAGGCTTACATCTCTGCTTCTCGACGCGCCTCGTCAGTCATCGCCAAGGCCAAGACTAAGGCATGGCAGACGACTTGCTCTTCTCTTTCACCTAAGTCTAACCCTAAATCTGTACACTTTCTTCTTCGCTCTATCGCTGGCTCTCCTTCCTCGTCTTCCTCCTCTCCTAACTTTCCTAACTGTTCTTCTCCCAGGGAATCGGCTTCGGTCTATGCCGCTTATCTGAGATCCCACTTTTTCGTTTCTCAGCCAAAGGCTCAGCGTAGCAGAGCCAGAGGCTACCTCACTGAGCTCCATCGAGGCACGTGGCCTGTGGAGTCTCACACATCCTTTTGCTCTTCTTTCTCTCCCGCTGAATTTCTCGCGGCTGCCTCCAATCTTTCCTCGTCCACTGCCACTGGCCCAGACAAAGTTGCCTATCTCATGCTAAAGCACCTACCTCGCTCTGGCATGGATTTTCTTCTTTACATCTTCAATCTGTCCTGGTCTTTGCATTCCTTTTCTTCCATCTGGAAGACATCTTCCATTATTCCCATCCACAAGATGGGAAAGCCTCTCGACTCACTTGCTTCCTTCCGGCCTATCTCTCTCACTTCCTGCGTCTCAAAGCTGTTTGAACGCATTATTCTTTCCCATCTACTCTTCTTTCTGGAGTCTAATTCCATTCTCTCTCCCCGCCAGGCCGATTTCCGCCCTGGAAGGTCTACTCTTGATCAAATTCTGTACCTTTTTCCGTCCATTTGGGATGGGTTTAACAAACCCAGGCCGGTCTCTCGGACGATCCTGTCTACTATCGATTTCTCGAAAGCTTTTGACTCTGTCTTGCATCCCGCCCTTTTCCACAAAATGATTTCGGCTGGCCTCCCTCCTTGCTTTGCTCGTTGGACTCAATCTTTCCTTTCTGACAGACGCGCTTGTGTGGCTTTTCAGAATCACAAAAGTCGTTCCGTCGAGGTGTTCCGCAAGGTTCCGTTCTTGGCCCTGTACTTTTCTCTCTCTTTATTAATGACCTTCTGTTGTTGAGAATAAGAAACATTTTCTCATTTTATAAATCTCCTAAAACACATTTTAAACTTGTGGTACCTAATTAATTTTGACTAAAAATACGGTGGTAAAGTTAATCAAAACCTCCTAAGGACTGCAAAAGCAATGATGTATATATAAAATACAAAGTGAATAAACAAGCCAATTTACGTTATAGGTAAAAGTTTTACTCTGCTATTAGCAAAAACATTATTTTTGCCAATTTATGGCTTGTGTGATATAGTTAGAAGAATAAGTTGTATTGGAGCAGATATAAACTTGGGCCTTCTGAGCACTTTAAGCCCAAAACCAACTTTCTAGCTTAACTAGTTTTTAAGTTATGAGTTTTTCATAAATTTGGGGGAGCGCAAAATTTTTGGGAGTGTTTAGCCACCTGGGTGTAAGTGGCAGAACCCCAAAACAACTTTGGAAAGTGTTTTTAGACCTAACCACCTACTTTAATAAACCTGGTTTTTTGATTTGAAAAAAAAGAATTTTTTCACTCCACCCTAAATTCCACAACTACGGCAATCAACATAAAATATTTGGCTAAAAATGGTTACAATTACATCTGCAAGAGGGATCTCCAACATTGGTGCATTCTTTTGACACCGGATTTACAACAGATGCGCGACTACACTGGGACAATAGTTTGCTATTTTCCTTCTTGTCTACGGAGGCGCCAATTTTCGTGAATTCCGTGTGCGTTTCTATAGAAAGATCTTTACCTCAAAATCATTTGCTTTTCATCGCCACGTTTCTACTTCAACAATTTTCTCGTACGCCATTTTTCCTTTTAGTTGTTCTTCAAAACAAAAGGGGTCAATATTTTCTCACAGTTTCAATAAGGGAAATCTGACCTCCTCCGCCTCCTTTGATACTTGATCTAGCATAGATGTTAAGAATTTTTCTGCAAATTAGTGATCTTATTTTAGGATTAATAGAGAATTATGGTAATAGCAAAAAATGTGTCATGAGATAAAAGTTTTCATGGCTAAGAATTGACAAAATATTGCAATGTCAAGCTCTGAAATGTCTCAATCAAACTTGCAATTTAAAGCTGATTATCCTAAGTTATAGATTTCTGCATTGAAACAATTGCTTAACATATACAGGGTGTCCCAGAAGTCGCGCACCATGTAAATTTAATAATTCATTTTTTATGTTCCAGATATGGGTGAAAAACTTACTATACAAGAAAGAGTTACATTGGTTTTTATGTTTGCAAAAGATGGAGCAACATACCGCTCTGTAGCTGAAGAATTTAACCGCACTCATCCTGAGCGAGAAAAGCATTGAGGCATGGTACTGTCATCGGCATAATTAAACGTTTCCAAGAAACTGGCTCAGTTGCTGACCTTGAGAGACAGTTTTATAAAGGGTGAGTGAGTGAAAGACAGTTTTATAAAGGGTGAGTGAGTGAAAGACAGTTTTATAAAGGGTGAGTGAGTGAAAGACAGTTTTATTAAGATAATTGATGCATGTATCAATGCAGAGGGTGAACAATTTGAGCATCTGTTATGATTATTATTAATAAATTGTTATTCATATGTAATTAAAAAAAATTTACATGGTGCGCAACTTCTGGGACACCCTGTATAGTACATGTTGTAATTCGCGTAGGGCCGGATTCAAATTGAATTGGACCCGCAGGTGTACATACTTATTAGAATAACAGATTTATAAAAAGGGATTAACAATCAATTGGGTGTCTTTGTATCGCTAACGACACCTAATAGCTATTTCAAGTTTTCATACTTTAAATATTCCATTAAACCAAAATCTAAACTAGTGCAACTGTTTCATACGCAATAATTGGCTCATAGAACTATATCAGATGATGTCGAGGGATAGAAGTTTTTTTCTAGGGTTATTTTTCTGGACATTTTTAGTAATAAAATTTTCTAGATTTCATCCAATTGTTTTTCATTCTTAATCCTAAATTTTGGTCATCTAAATCTAACGCAGTGTGGTAGGTAACAACTATGATATGCAATTTCGTCAAGTGTTGGTGATCCGACTGTGCTCCATAGGGGCACTGCTGGAAACTTGAGATGGAGCTCTTCTTGCATCGTGAGCAAGTGAGATAAAATGGCATGTACGGTCTTGATAGTAGTCATAAAAGCAGAAATATTAAGTTAGTACTATCACCTAATACCATGTTTTACAAATACTATTCGAAGTTAAAGCAATACAAGAAGTCAACGACGCACTTTGAGCAAACTGCAGACAGTAACACTGTTTCGACCTATCAGGTCTTTTCAGTGCAATTGGTACACTACAGTGGACCTAGTTTAGGTCCCACAAGTGTGACGGCCTAAGCAATGCTTTATTTAAAGCCTCTAGCTACTTGTCAGTCACCAATTGCACTGAAGAGACCTCGTAGGTCAAAATAGTGTCACTATCTTGCAATTTCCGATTGGGTACATAAATTTTACCGAAATCTTAAATCGCTAGAGAATTGATTGTGCTGTTTTTTTCATTTTTGCCCTAAAGCTGAACTTTCGTTTCTACTTAAATACTGACAGCCACTTCTTAACTTAAACATTACTGCTGCCTGTGCCTTCAGTTTCCTGCTCATGATAGTAATCATGCGGGAAAGTACAGTATATTAAAATGCAGTGTGGAAAATCAAAGGTGGCGCACTTTTAGACACCCTCCCCTATCCCAGTTTTACAGCTGACCACTGGCCCCGCACGGTTCATTTGCGTCTTGTGCCCTGCTTTGATTGTAAGTAAGCTACTGGCTTCGCAATATTAGTTTAATTCCGCTAGGTCAAGAGCGAACTTTGTTGCTGGTTGGCATTTGTCCAGAGATATAATGGCCTGGCGGGATTACTTATAGTCAGATACAAAAAAATGGGACTATTGCAGAAAAAACACTTTTTAAAATTCTGTGTGAAACATATGTTGCTGATGTAATTATTGCCACAAAAAAGGTTTAAAATGCTTAATGACGTGGCCACAGACCACTTGATTACTTATTTCTGTAGAAAAACAGACTGGCATTGCGATGAAAGAGTTTTTTGCTGCTATTAATATTATTTTTCTAAGCCTTGCGATCACCCGCAAAGTGGGAAAAAAATCTTTTTTTACGGTAATACAGCGAGCCTAGATTGTTGCATTGCAGAAGGAAGGTCATTCAGAATGTCAGATTGGTGTTAGATTAGTGTTATATATTATATATGTCTAAAGCTAAGAATCAAACGCAGTACTTGAATCCAGAACCACTCCAACTCGATTAAGTAATTTTGCTTGTGCCAGATCGCTCATGTAAGATGCAAGATAACACGTATTGCCAAGAGGTGTTGTGTGTAATTAAGTGCTTACATATTTTGATTTAGATGTGCTGTGTTTAAGTTGATTAGATCCTAACTTAAATAAAAAGTCTAATATATTTTGTTAGTGATAAATGTACATTACAACCTAATCAACTAAAACAAAGATGGACCAAGTTTGCGACCAGATTGCTTTGCTGGAAGAGATTAAGATGGAAAGAGCTGCGGGTTGTGACGAGGATTGAAAACCGCTTGTTGTCATAATTTAATGCACATTGTTCATTTTCTAAAAGATGCTGACCAATGGCAGAGTCACAGTCCAGTTTGGTGTCGTTTCGTTTGCACGATCTATGTCTTTGAGATCGACGTGGACGAGTCAATTGTTGTCTTAACCATTGCGGAACATGTTGTTTGATGCGATCCTGTAATCGTTGAGATGTCGCGACTACAGGATCGCATCAAGCAACATGTTCCGCAATGGTTAAGACAACAATTGACTCGTCCACGATGATCTCAAACACACAGATCGTGCAAACGAAACGATACCAAACTGGACTGTGACTCTGCCATTGGTCAGCATCTTTTAGAAAATGAACAATGTGCATTAAATTATGACGACAAGCGGTTTTCAATCCTCGTCACAACCCGCAGCTCTTTCCATCTTAATCCCTTAGAGGCTGCTTGTATCAAGACTTAGCGCCCGGTGTTATGCTTACGGGAAGAGTTTGTTTACACTCTCAAACTCTATCGCTATTCCTGGGTTCCTATTTGGTCTCTTGCTGCGCTTTCTCTAACATTTCGCTATTGCAAAATCTTTTTCTTTGGCGCGCTTTACAATTCTAGCGCATCATTGGCTTGTCTTGATTGCCAAACGTCAAAATTAATCACATAAAACACTTATTCATCCAACTCTTCCCTTTTGACGCTATACCGCCACTGATGAGAGCGTCACAAAAAGCTTATGGCAAAAACAGCTTTTTTCAAAGCTATATAAGTGTATATTGCAAGTATTCTTTCCGTTTTCTTTATTTATATTTATCCTTTTTCACACTTTTGGGCGGTTCAAGCAGATGAGGTTAACTTTTAAACTAGGATTTGAATGTGTTGGCCCAGCCAAAAATATATTTGAAAGGGGCCAAAGTTTTACAGAAATTTTAACCAGTTAGTCTCCCGATTGTTATTGACATTTGTATTGAGGAGATCGACGTTTTGTTGGGATAGTTTGTCTCTCTTTCGTGAAAATGCTCCTTTTTTGAAATCAAAGTTTTTTTTCAATTTTGCTTTAAAATAGATGAATATCTTGATTGGGTCAAAGAAATTTGGTCGCTTGCCCTTCCCCTCCTTCCAGGCTAACCTTACGCTTAAATGTTTTTGTCAAGCAACCAGATATTAGCAAAGACCTACCGGTAGCTTTCTAAATTAGATTACAGCTGTTAATTACTGAGTGATTGTTGTTCATAAAACTTTAATTCTGCAGTCTGTAGATATACGCAGGGCTACTTTAACCATTAAGCACGTGCTTAGGGCATCAAAGGAAAGGGGCACCACAGAAATTTTCCATAGCCGAAATTCTATGGTTCCTTAGTATTTGAATGTCATAAAATGTTATCTTCTTATAGAATGCTAAAGAGAGTTGACAAGCTGCCCTACTGTTTTGCTCCTTGCCTTCTGTACCAAGCCGGCCGGAACCAGCAGGCTACCACGTGTGTGCTCGGCAAGCTTTGAAGCTACTTTCTTGATGCTGCCTTCAATTTGGCATTGAATACCCTCCAGCATCAATGGGTGCCAGTTGGTTAGACGCAAAATATTTTAAGTGTAGCTGTGCTGGTTGGTATAATAATATAGATTCTTGTGGGTGGTGGATGGGGGAGCCGAGGCTGTAAACTACTGATTTGCCATTCAGCTGTGACTGTGGTGAACTGAAGTTTTCTTACTTTGATAACTATATACAGGGTAAATTTATACATAGTCACCCCACTCACTTTCTGAGACAATGAAATAACTGTGCAACAAGGCAAACTGCATGTCTTGACTCCAATAAGCAGAGTTGTAACGACACCAGCAGTTGAAGGATTCCAATAGTTCCGAGTCCAACAACTTTCAAGCCCGAGTCCTTTGGAACTATGACTCCAATTGCCTCAAGTCCCTTCTTTGAGATGAATGAGTCCGAGTCCACCAAAGTTCGAGACCAAGTCCACCGAATCTTGATTCCTTTTGATTACGAGTCCACCAAAGGTCGAATTTACAAAAACTTCGACTAAATCTGCTGGGTTCGGCATTTTATATGAGCCTAGTAAGTTATAGCATGCAAAAATAGTCTATATTGGTAGTAATTATAAACCGCTCTGTACATGGCCGCAAGTAATTGACTCTTTCAAAATAATGGTAAGATGTTGAGAAAAATGTACATTAAACAGATGGGCTGAGCACCAAGTACCCCTTGTGCACGTTTCATCGATGGTGCGCCATTACTGGCCAAATGTCAAACACAAAAATGCGACCTTTTTAGATTCCACACACCTGAAACTAAATCAAAAAAGGTTATTCGTTTCTTGTACAATAGGCTAGAGTTTTTTTTTCAGTTTGCTTCTATTTTGCTTGACATTTAAATCTAGTGTAACTCAAAGACTCTTCCGCAAAAACATTTTGGCCTAAAAGCACCAGAAATTAAAACAAAAATTTTTAATCATGGCTTGACGAGTGAAAATCTTAAAAAATACACTGTAGCTCGCATAAAACAGGAGTCTCATGAAAAAGATCAAATAAAAACGGTAGTGTAATAGCCTTAATTATTGGCAACTTTCCACCTGCTTACGTCATGGTTCAGTCCTTTCACAAGTTGCATTTACTGAACTTTAAAAGACAGTGTTTGTCAGACTCAAATGCCTGTAAAAAAAAGACTTGACTTGACTTGAGTTATTTCCGCTAAATCAGTCAAGACTCGGCTGCTCTAAACCAGAGAGAGGGTAGTCGCCTCTACAAAGAATATCAAAGAGCATTATCTCAAAACAGCTTGATTTCTGAACAGTAGTCACACATCTCGGAAGAATAATTTTTCAAGTTAATTTTTAATTAAAGCAATAAAACTTGACTCTAAGTATTGAATAGCTCTGATTTCAGTTTTACATTTTTTAAATTAAAACTTGCAAAATCTAGTAGGAATTAATTTACTTGCATTTTTGTAAACGTTTAAGGATTGTAGTCCAGAAAGATGTTTCACTGTTTTCTGGAGCAAGATTTTAGTAGGCCTAATGGTTGAATGAAGATAAAAAGTTAGTTTTCTGTTTGTTAATAGTATTTTACGAGCGCATACAAAGTAAAAGTTTCGTGTAATGAAACAACCATTGGTCATTTTAAAAACCAAAAGTCTTTGTTGGTAATAATAGCTAAGTGTTACAAGGCAATGACGGTGACCAAAAAGTTGTGAGTTTAAACCCTTGTGCGTTCTGCGTAGGAGTGCTTGTGTTGAAATTAGACTGTTCCAACATACTACACCTTCCATTATAGTCACAAAAAAACTCACAGGATACTTCACACCTAAATATTAGAAAGACTCGAGTCATTTCGTGCACAAGACTCGCTTAAACTCTACTTTACTCGAGTCTTTTCACGAAATGATTTAACTTGACTTGAGATTCGACGTCACAGACTCTATTGTAAGCACGACTTAAAGACACTCTACGCGGTAAAAAAACATTGCATTAAACAAAATTTTATCTGACAACCGTAAATTATACGACATCACAGTGAGTCAACCCTGATTGAAAACCCTCTTCACTAGGGCAATGGAAGCTGATACTGAGAGGACTCGTTTTGCCCGTGGAAAGAGTTTAGGAAATCTTAAAGTTTAGTTGCTGAAGATTGAAAATGGAAATATACACTGCCAAGTAATGACAATAATAAAAAGTAAAGTACCGTAATACATATTCACAGCATTATTGAATTGCCCTTGCCTGCCAAGCGTTATGTTAGCTTTCATGCAGTGTCGAAATTCTATTCTCCGTAACATCTTACCCCATGCTAGGCCCAATGGATATGGTACCAGTCTGGCAAGGTACAAGCTGACAAGACCAAGTAGGTCTTATATCTATCGATATTAAACCTTTTGGTAAATGTAAGCCAAATGCATGTTTCACATAAACTGTTTTGGTACCTTTTCTTGTCCTTCTTTGACTTCTTCTACGTTATTAGTTATTATAACGACAGCTAACTGTCCAATACAACGGCCGTGGAGCAACAAAGTCCTTCGTTGTCAACCCTAGATAACATGCGAAAAAAATCTACGTTCGACACTGACATTATCATCATGCGTCTACGCCTTTCTCAGACTATCTGATGAAGCAAGTGTAAAAGCCCGCACCTCCGATTCAACTGTCGCACTGTGCAAACCGTTGCTTGGCGCCTGTCTGCTGCAGCGCTTGTTGACTTGAAGATTTCTTGACAATTTTTTCTTCCTACATTTTTTTTTTAATTACAGTGGTTGAGTCTATATAACGTGGTGACAGGGTTTTATTTTATGAATGAGTTTAGCAAAAAGAAATTTTAATGTATCGATTCTAGTCATTATTTTACTGGACTCAAGTCGAGTTCTAGTCATTAACTGGTTTTGGGGACTCGAGTCGAGTCAGAGTCCTTTGAAATGATGACTCGAGTCCTTTTAAGATTTTTACGAGTGTACTCGAGTCGATTCGAGTTTTTTGAACACTAGGCTCTAGTCGGAATTGAGTCATTACAATTCTGCTATTATGTATAGCAGCAGATATGCTAAGTAAGATTAGTTTTGAGCATCTGATCAAAAACTTTTTTGTTTTTTTTTGAAATGAACGTGAAAGTATACAAAAATAAGCATTGTTTTTCCTAACGTCACTTTTGTTTATTTTTCATAGATAAAATTTTTGTCGTTTACTATGTTTGTATTTTGAATTGCACATGTATGGGACACCACAGTCTGTGTTTAGGGTCTCTAAAGAGCTTAATTCGGCCTTGGACATACCAGTGAGCAATTTCAACTAGGATTTCATTTTGTGTCATAAAATTGCTTTTATTATTCACGTGTAAGTAATTTAGCCACGAGAATTTAATTGGTGGGTTACAACCGCGCTTTTTCATATTGCAGGATGACCTAACTATGCTAGTTTTTGCTTGCTAAAATGCCAAGCGTCAAGGGTATAGCTGAAATAGATATGTTAACTCTGATCTTGAAGACCAAAAAGCACAAAGTTTATAACCGCAAAACGTTTCTTTCACGCTTTATAATTTCTATAGGAACAGTTTAAGTTCTACGTTTTTCTTTCAGAGACGGATCGGTTTCACCGAATTTTCGAAGCTCACGCTTAAAACAGATATTTCTTATGCTAACATAAACATATACTTAAAAGAAATATTCCAGATATTAGTAGGCTGACCTGTGATGTTTGCGTTTGTAGTGTGTAGCTATATTTTATCTTGATTCCTCTTAACAAAAATTCCCCTGATCAAAAGGCTTACCGGTAACCACTGTTTGCAATGTCATTTGTGTAAACTGGTCATGACTAATCATTTTGTTATTTTCGTTTTTATAATGCAATATCAGCAACGTATTTTTCCTCACATCTTTTCATGTTATAAATGAAATGAAACGCAAGCTGAGAAATTTTGTAACCCATCCCCACAACGAACCTGACTTTTTGCAGCTCTTACATGACATTATCAACACACTTGAAGAATAATTTTATTAATGAAAACCCATGTACGAGTAGCCAGTTATAACATTGATAAAGAGGTAGTCCTTTTCAACCATTAACATACTTGAATTAAGAGCACAGTAGCATACTTGGATTGAGCATAGGCTTTATGATCAAAAGCTTTCGGGCGGAAGTACAAAGCCTTTTTTCAGACATCAATTATTATTCTTTTTAATTCACGTAATGTTGTTTTGACTTTTTGTCATTTGTTCTACCTGATTTTAGCGTTGGTTAGCAACAGCTATGTCATATTGCGGCTTATCAACGTAGGAATACGATAGATTTTATTTTGTCGTTTTGAAAATATCTCTCGATTCGGTTACTTCTGCCGTACCCTGTATGCAATGTCTTTCAACATGTTTATTGATACCTGAGGAGGTCATATGGGTTGAACCGAAAAGTTTTCTTAAATAAAAGACAATACATTGCAATAACCATTACAATCTTCAGCTACAACTGCTAACTCAACTAGTTTCTTTACAAGCCTTGATTAATTCAAGTGATTGATGTAATTCATTCTCCTATATTTGGCGGCCAAGCGTTTTTTCCAGTTGGTGTGGCAAAAGAGTTTGACGAATGAATCTTTCTTGGGCATTCTACGAGTACTTATGTGACCAAACCAAAGAAGTTGACACCTCTCGGCACAAAAAATAAGTGGCTTAATATAAAGATATTTTCTGATGTCGATACTGCCAATTTTCTTGTCAAATTACGCTGCCAGTTGTATAGTTCTACGATTAACATCGATACACACAAACGAACACCAATGAAGTGAAAATGTGAGAAAACGCTGTATAATAAGCACAGAGCGCATTGAGTACTGCATTCCACTGCTGACTTTTATAATTTGATTTATCTGTGACATCACAATTGTTACAAGCAAAATCTAAATAGGTAATGAAACGCAGTATAAACCACATTGTACGTTAGATGTGCCCAAGACGAACTTAAAGAAAAATAAAGTTTACTTTTTCAAATAAGCTAAAATTTGCTTTCTTGCGCCGAACAACTGGGTTTTGTAACAGTAATTCCTTTTATTGGAAAACGATCCTGTTTACCCTTTGTAATCAATGCTACTACTGTGAAGATGCCAGAATTCCCTATCATATGAGAGGATAAGCAAATAGATTTGTCCTTGCCTGTGCTCTTAGAATATTTTCAGTTAAAGCCCTGTAAAAAGAGACATCACAGTCTTGATTCTATTTATTTTACAAGCCTACAACACCGACAACTGTAGGTCTGTTGATGTGTGTCCCAGTTATAACGAAAGAAATAATATCAAAAAGGATAAACACTTTTCACTAAATAATCGGCAATCCACTTTGCAGTTTTTTAACGTTAAGAGACGTCTAAATGCCAAAGAAGTTGAGATGTCAAAAATTCTCCTTTTACAAGACGGATTCATACATCACGCGGAAGCAGAGCGAAAAGTACACCACTGGATGCTGCTTAAGCTCCCCCCCCCGTCTCCCTCTCTTCCCTTTTTCCAATTATATTTCTAAATACAGTTAGCAGGTGGTATATAGGCGTAAGAATGCAATTATGTTCAAACTGGCTGTAGCGTTCCTCCTTTGTGAAAAACTTCAATTATTAGCTTGAATGGGAGGCTCAAGAAGAAAGTGTTTAGACATATCCCTCTCGCTTCTTTAATAATGCATCTGGACAGAATCATTCATTGTATGACGTAACTACTGTCATACTACCCAATGTATCCTGTAGGCTTACGTTACCTATAATTAAATTTGCCAATTGCAGGAAATAATTAAAGTTTTTCCAAATTTAAGCAAAACTAGCGCCGTTTCTTTCTTTACAAATTTTGTGCAAAAATGTCCTTAAAATGTATGTTTGAAAATATAAGTTGTTATAACGAAAAGTTTGTTTGGTGAAATCACATATTCAATTGCAAATTTTTAAGGAGAAACTGTATCATGCCTCCCCCTTTGGGCCTTGACAATAAAGAAAAAAATCAGCTTAATACGCGTATCCCTGATATACCCATACCACCAAAAAAGCTATCAACTCCAAAAGAAGACAAAAGGTCTTCAACCACAAGTTGGTCTGCAAAAAAAGAGTTTACTAAAAAAGCAACGACAAGGTTTCCACCCCATTTAACTTGATCTCCACTAAACAGGGACCGCTATCTTCTCACCAGCAAATCTGGAACTAGTACCCTACGCAATATAAACTCTTGGCTTGCTGCAGAGCGTGGTTTCAGAAAAAACTAAAAGAACAAAAGTGTTTTTATTTGCAAAACACACAAAATTCAAGTTTTCTTAAATCCGCCTTGGTTTATATGATTTAAAGACGTCATCTGATCTATACATAACACATCACTTGCACCTGAAAACTTATCAATCAGTTAAGTCATAATTATCTTTCATACACGGGATTACCCTAACTATTCCACTCTGAAGTAATTTGTGATCATACACAAGGCGAAAGTTTCGATGTGGAAGACCTTTCTCCAACTTTTTTACTTGCATCATAACGAGTAGCCAGATTTGGCAAACAACGTTTGAAAAAGTGCTTATTACAACTCTTTGGAAATTACGCGTCTTGACTGAAAGTGTTGGAACACCATCCTAAGCTCTCGTCTAAATTTCTCCTCTCAACACCTATTTTTGGCAACAATTAAGTGAACTATAAAAAAAATTGTTGCAATTGTTTTGACCTCGCAAAAAAGTTTGAGGCCAAGTCAGTATCAGACTTTTAATACCCGTGATCTCACCCCAACAATATTGTTTATCAGATTGCCTGACCTACAGCGAATAGCAAATGACTTGAATGACACAACAAATGACCGAAAACATATGAATCAATGAACGATAAGGAGTTATGAAATTGTGAGAAGCCGACATCCGTTTACTTGCCGCTTCCTTCGAAACCACCGTCACCACTACCGACGTTGACACCGATACCGCTTCCACTACCGCTTCCACTACCGCTTCCACTACCAGTTTGACTATCGACATTGCCACCGGTACCGCCACTACCTAAAATGCATTTGATCATGATTTGAGTGCATCAAATAAAATCTTAAAGCTGAATAAAGCCAAGTAAGCAACAAAAACTAACCTTTAGGTAAGAAATTTTGCTATTTCGAATCAATCACTAGTGCAGATTTGTTAGCTCAATGGACTTTATCAAACATATACTACAGTGGCAGAAAAATTAATCTAGCCTCAAGGTTAATATGACCAACTTGTGCTCAGGCCCAGCTTGAGTCACTTGTCTGCACAGTCCATTTCTGCCGCAAAGATCTACTACACAGCAATCAAGAGCGTGATTAGAGTTTGTAGCACCCGAGATAGCCATTAAAAGATGTCACTCGTAAACGTTTTGGCTGAATTCAAGATTGATCTTAACTAAGCACATAAATAAATCTTCGAATTCACAATATTTGTCGAAGTTTACTTTAAACTTCAAAAACAGTGTTTTTAAAAAAGTGTCACTCGGTGAACACTGAACACCTAGCGACGCCATGCATTCACAGTAATCAAGCCAGAGCAACTCCCTAATGCACTTTATTCAATAGAACAGTGATCCAGAGAGCACTGAGGTGTCGCTCTCTTCTGCCAATCAGAGCCTGCTTGTTGTCTACTGCGGTTCCCGCACCAACAAGAGGAATTCTTCTCAGGGATGCAACCATCGACAGGAAAATAAGAAAGATCAAGTCTTCCATGTCATGTCATTTAAGCCATGACCACATTTTCGAAAACCCACAACAACGCCGTTTTAAAAATTGGACGCAATAATACTTTCTTCAGATACATTCAGCAACAAGAATTGCTCCTAAATCTAGAAAAATTTTTTTGAGACTAAAACATTCCCTACGTTAGCCCCCTTATAAGAATCATGGTGCTGATTTAGTATGTGATCTACGCAAGAAATACGATCTACCACTAACCCTAACCCTTATCGTGGCATTTTTAGGTAGATCGCAAGCTAAAATTGAAACATGTGGGTAGATTACACTAAACCAGCACCAAAATTATGATTACGCTCGAAATATTGTTGTCGATGTGCATCCAACAATGATCTCACGCCACTAACTGGTTGACCAACTCCAATAATTAACTCGGTCTAATTTGGAAAGCGATATTTTGCTTTTCATACCACCCCAAAAAGTCATTACAAAGACCAGGCTGGTTATAATAAACGGAGGTGGGCAGTATGCAATTGAAAGCACAAGTTTCGCAACTTTTATAATTGCTGATCTTGTGGGGCGTTGTTTCCAATTTTTTCCGCCTTTGCAAAGGGTGCTCTGCATACCAAGAAAAATAATTTATTCTTGCGCTTTATCGCAATGCGCACTACGGATGAAGCCCCGTAGTGCGTTTTTTCGTTTTTCCTTTTTTCCCCTGCGTTTATTTTCGTCTCACTTTGAAGTGCTTTTAATTTTGAAAAGTGTTATTTAAAAGTAGCTTCTGTTCTATGAAGAACAATTCTGTCTCTCTGTGTTTCTGTTTGTGTTCACTCCTCCGAAACTACTGATTGTGCCAGCGTACAAACATGAAACTTGGCATGATTGATCACTACCTCGGGGTGAGTGTTCCAAGAGTATTGGTATTAGTAACGTCATGAAGATATCATAATTGAAGATAAGTTTGTTCAAATTGCGCATTTCTTGTTTAGGAAAGCGTTCTTTGCCAAAACAAAGGCCAGTACACGACTTTAAGAAATTTCACTTTTTTCGGAAGTAAGAATATGTCATTATTAACGATTGATTGTAAAATTTATGTTCTTCATTTTCTCATAGAGTACTGATCGTAGAAACTTGGTTGAAAGCTTTTTCGAAAGATATTGACACTGCGATTCAGGTAAAAGTGATTCTATAACAGTTGTAGCTTTATCAACAATGCAAGAAGTGATAAAGCATCAACGCGTATTTCAAAGCACGTTTTTCCATTTTTTCTTAATTCAAAATAGCAATGTGTCGCCGTAATTAAAAATGACGTCAAAATGCTGTCTGGTGCCACTTCAGTAAACCAGTTGCTGCATTAATTTATTGTCATTTTGAAAGTACTGTAAACTGTAAGTTTGTTAGTGATATGCAGCCCGTTATAGTAAAACGATATATTACATCTCTAACGTACCGGTTTAAAGCTGATATTAAATAATGCAATGGCAAGTGAAAAAATTATATAAAATTATATTACAGTCAACTTCGGATATAAGAGATTCAGATATAAGGGATTTTCGCTTATAAGGGACTACGCAAAAGGTCCCAAATGATTTTCAATATAAACTAATAAGTCGGTTATAAGAGAATTCGGTTATAAGAGACTGATTGAGCTGGTCCCAGCGGATCTCTTATATCCGAAGTTGACTGTATAAGCAGACTCCACGTTAGAGTACGTATGCAACCCAGTCACATAGCGCGCCTGGCACTCTTTACACATTTTTGTCTCGTCTAGCAAAATACAATGAAATCCAATTTTTGATGTGAAATCTTCCAGGATTTAGAAAAAAGTTATCTTTTCTTTTAGACCAAAAGCTGGTAGATAGGTTATCTACTCAAGTCATAGCCTAACTTATTATTAGAGCTGAACTGCATAGGCCGGACTCTGGGCTCCGAGTCAATTCGCCCTCCACCGGCTGCGATTATGCCGGGATCAAAACACATACGACCAGCCAGAGATTTTAAGTTTAATAGCCAGAGCAATTATGAAAAGTTTAAAGTAAAATGCCTATTATTTCATAGCTTAGTACAATAAACCTCGTATATGACGGACACGAATATAACGGATAGTTTTATATAATGGACGAAATTTCAAGTCCAGATGATCTTCTATTGATTTTAGTGCTTTTCAACTTCGTTTATAACGGATCCGTTATCGTATATGACGGACCAATTTTTTAGTCCCGTTGAGATGAGTTGTTGTAAAGTTGTGACTGAATAGTGACACATGAACAGCATACCGTGCCGTCATATGTATGTACAGTCTTTTGGTGCTGAATAATACAATGACTAAATGCATTGGTTCTGTGTTGAGTGGGTCTTGCAAATAACTCAGGAGCCCAAAACGTAATACATCTGAGCTGGAGCGTAATGAGCTTGTATAGTGATTATCGGATCAATTTCATATGTAACGGATTTTGCATATAACGTACAAATATCGCTGGTCCCGACTTTTTTGTTATATTCGAGGTTTACGGTACCTGTAAATATATCAATCACTTCAGCGTCTATCCACAACTCTCAATTTATGCATTCCAAGCACTTCATTAAATAAACGTATAAAGATATGTCAAATCATTTGCTGTTTCAATTGTGAGCGAGTCCAGTTTCGAACAGACGGCCAACAGTACAAACGAGGTGCTTTCAGGGAGTCCAGAAACTTGGGAAAAATAGAACTGCTCGGCGCAACCCCATACAATGTGTTGCTTGATCGATTTTTTTCAAAGAACTACACTTTTGATTTGACAACGACAATTGTCTTTGTCAAAAAACTTTAGTCATTGAGTGAAGCCGGCGCAAGGGCTGAACTAATAATCTTAACCACGGCATTACTGATGGGAACCCTGCTGAGTGACGTCGGCAGAGCCGGCTAATAGTCTATGAATGTAAACTTTGAGAAAAAAATCGATAGAAAAAATACGTCATTACGTCTACACCACTGAGCGAAATTATAGTCACCAAATATGCAATCGCATTTATGGAAGTAGTTTTTTCTTGAAGGTGGGTTTTTAAACCAATCGGGTAATTGGAGGCAAGAGATATAGCAAAAGCGGATCCAGCAACTTTTGGTGAGGAGGGTGAGATGAAAACCATTTTTTTAGAGATCAACTTTTTCGAAGTCCAAGAAAATAAATTCACGAAGCCAAGATTAATAAGGCTGGTCGGAGGGATTCATCTCCCACATCCCCGCTGGATCTGCCATTAAAGTGAATTCCTTTTTGCTTCATTCCGGAACCAAGGAACACAGGTGCAGCCAAGGAAGTTGGTGTCTGCAATACTATTATTGCTTGTTGCACCAAGTAGAAAAATAAGCGTACCACCAAGTAACCTATTTCTGCACTCGTAAAACAAAAACAATTACGTTGCTCACCTCCAATTTTGACTTGATGTTTTTACAGATATTGACAGGAACGAATAAAAAGGAATGATCAATTGTTTGTGAGTAAAGCCAGTCTCAACTCTAAGTGCCGGTACGATGATCGGTATTAGAAATATAGTTACAATGCCATCATTTGTATTTACTTATTCTTGCTGCTCTCAGAAACATCGTTTAGGTTAAACCGACACTATACCAATATTTCTAATCCAGCATAACTGACTGAGAGCCATGCCGAGCGACTGTAGCCATCTATTTGTTATTTCAGCAATTCAAAAACAAAAATATTGTTCAATCTTCATTGACTGCTACGTGGAGACTAATAAAATGAGAGGACACCAAGTTCAAACAGAATCAATTTCATTGTTTAGCATGGGTTAACGTTAAGGTGACTTTGAGAAGCTATAACAGCACTTGACCTGTGAAATTTGTCAATCAAAGCTTAGCAGTCTGCACTTATGCCGTACAATTGTTAAAACAGTCCTAGCTTGGTTTGCAACCTCGACTACAGTCTAAGGCCAAGAGAGAACCATAAATAAAGGTTGTTACAACCTCACTAACTTCAATGCATTGGTGCTCAGCTATTACTACGACGTGATCTATGTAGCTTCTAAGTACTGTAGGAGCAAAAAGTATTGTAGTCCACAGATACAATGACAACGACATGCAATAACGTTTTGGAATTACATACTGGTGGCAAACGCAAACTACTATTGAGCAAGCGATAGCAAAAAAGTTATTTCGAAATACTATTGGCAGCTAAGGTAGATGTATCGAAAACAGGAACTTCAGCCCTCTTGTCCACTTTCTATTGGCGCCCTTGCTGTGCTCTTGTTTTTTTCAATGCTAGTTACTTCAACATCTTAAATTGCAATGTAACGAAGAAAACAAATGAATATGTGGTTACCTTCGCCATCTGTTCCAGTAACGCAGTCTTCATCATCTATGGTTCCATCACATTCGTTGCCACCACCTGAAAATACTCGTAGAAGGTAACTTGAGCAAAATTTATTTTGCTTAAAATCAGACCCAGATTTACATCATTGGAGACCCAGGTTGTTTTTGATTAATATCATATTCTATTTTTTAACAGGTGACAGAGAGGTTTAACAAGTAGTGTTTTGATCAACTTTGGCGATTTTGTGAAATGAAAAAGTTGTCAGAAAGTATAGAGTAAGGCGAAAGAAGAGTTGTAAGAGTTGGTTGGTTGGTTTACCCCTCTTCTTCCTTGGAATGGAGGTACGGCACAAACAAAAATCCAGGTTCAGGCCATCAACCTAACTGAATTAGGCTAGGGGGAAGTGGCAGCCCATGTTGAACCAATCACTGCCGCAAATTACAGACTGGTAGCCACACCACCAACAAGGCGGACTGCCATTAATGGGTACCCAAGAGTCGCCTCTTACGACATGCTGGGTGAAAGTCGAGAGCATTATCAACAAACATGCCTGCCAACTGCGAAATAAATCTATATATACTCGTATAAAGCACGATTCGGTCTGTACCTAGGTACGTTTCAACTCCTTTATAACTACTGGACTACAAACATCAAACGGGGCGCAATTAATCACCACCTTGAGGTGAGAGTCATAAGGGTGTTTGTGACGACATCACATCCATAATAAAAGGTAATTATTTTAAGTTACATTTCTTGACAAAGTAAAATCGTTTTGTTCTCAAGCGAAAGCTAACACCCAACGTATCACCTTACAACTAATTTCGTCTTTTGGGGTCTGAGATGACGTCACAATCAATGCCCGATTGCACAATTTGCTAAACGCATTTTCGAGAAATATTGTTAAGGTGATGTCAATAAAAACAACTGTATAGCAATTTAAACTCATTTGACAATGCAACGAGCAATTCTTTATTTAAGCATTTTTAGCCTCCTAAGCATGCTTCTTCTCTTTTTCTTTTGCACGCTTAACACTAGAAGCCTAAATCGGTCATTTTTGATCGGTTTCGAATTTTGGCGTTTCGTATTTCTAGCATTTTTGCAATTTGCTTAGTCGTACTCCTTGAATTTTTCTAACTTTTGATAATGTTTAGTTGGTATAACAATTTTTTTTAAAGCTTTTGTAAATGGAGCATTTTGCACTTCTGCCTATAAGCCCGAACTGGTCAAAAACGATCGGTGTTTGAAACGGAATGATTCGTCTCTGAGCTGAGCTGATAAGTGGAAGCATGAAAGAAGTGTGAGAAAAGTTTGTTTTTCTACTAGCAGTGCCTTACCTGACAAAAAGATAAAGATTGACCACAGCTGCAATGGATTACTGATAAGTAGTAACTAGAATGATTACTATTTTTTCAGGCTCCACTGAAGTAAAGTTAGATTTTGTTTGTTGTCTCGTACAGTGGGTGGTGGCTGAGAGTTCCTTTCTTCGTAGCCTATAATTTTGTCATCGGAATATGCAGCTAAAATAGATAGTTTATTACAGCGTATTGACATCCTCGCAAATCTTTCAATTTTTTCTTGCATATTGTATGAACAATCTCTTAGGTATACGAATTTTGTTACCAGTTTTTTCATCGTTTTTTGGTTTTTCCACTTTTGAAACGCGGCAGCAGTTGTATTGTCCAGCAAGTATTTCAACGGTTACAAACTGATCAGCTTGATGACTCCTGTGATGAGAATAAAGAAACTGAATTGCAAAATGAAGAATTTACTCCTAATTGTAATGCTGGAATCGAAAGTTCTTTCAGTGATACCGACAGCGGTAAAGATGAACAAAGCTTTGGTGCTGTTTCTATAGATTTTCCTTCAGGAAGTGATCAATCAGCTTCTCAAAATACTGCCGGGCAGGTGAAAGCACGAAACAAAACTGTGTGGAAAAACACCACAGGTGTTCCAGGTGTGGGAAGAGCATTGTTTTCAGAAGCACACTATCAACCACGGAAAAAGATAATGAAGATTTTAATTTACAATCTTAATGAGCTGGAAAGTTTTGTATGTATCCAAGTCGCTCGAAGAGTGTTGGTGGGGAAGAAAATGCCACTAAAGCAACTTTGGAACTAGGAATGCGGATAACTAATATTTCGAAATATTATGAGCTGTAATAGGAACCAGGAAATCATGAAGCATTTGAGGTTCATTACTTTCTTAATCGGAGACAAAGGAGAGAGACTAAAATGTTTTGCTTGATTTCCGAGGTGTGGAATTACTTCATAGAAAATTGTAAGAAAAGCTATGAACCAAACTTCGATTTCACTATTGATGAGCAAATTTTTCCACGCAAAACCAGGTGTCCTTTTATAAAATATAGGGCTAAAAAGCCAGACAAATTTGGATTTAAGTTCCGGTTTTTGGCTGATGCTCAATCAATATACTTGTGCAACGGCAAACCATATTTAGGATAAAATCCCAGCCGAAGCAGATGTAACGATCTTTCAGGTGATGTGTGCTTGACCATTTTACAGCCTTATCATAAAAAGGTCTACAATGTCATAATCGACAACTACTTTACCAGCCAATAGTTAATGGAAGAACTCTAGCTTGGCATTACACGCTAACAACAACGAGAAGTGCCAAACATTGAGCTGATAATGAATGAAAAGGTATTGTATGCTTCTGAAATCTTTTCTTCGCCATTGGATTGCAACTTGACAATATACATGTACAAAGCTAAAAAAATGACAGTTGTTTGCATCCTGAGTTCAATGAACAGAAACAAAATATTGATCAATGCTACAAGAAGAAACCACTAGAGAACGATACAGTGTTACAACAAGTCCAAGGTAGTCGTGGATGTGCTGGACCAAATAACTCGATACCATATCAGCAAGAGTTACACTAGACCGGGATTTCCCAAACTTTTTGCTTCACGGACCCCTTTTTGCGAATCTGTTTTTTGCGGACCCCAATTATATGTGACATTATGATACGGCCGCATTCAATGGTTGACATATGTTTTGGCCTTGGATATCAATACTTTTTACCCGATACGAAAATGTTCAAAAAAAAGGTTAACACCCGTTTTGCTGCCGCCAATTGTGTTGCTTGCGGCACAAATCATCATCGTAGACAGCAAATGTAAGAGCTATTTTTAACAGTTTACGTTAAAGTTCTACTCGTATGTTGAAGTTTTTAAAATCTATTTTTTGAAACCTTCACAGACCCCAGTTTAGGAAACTCTGCACTAGACGATGGCCTGTGGCTGTGTTGTTTAATATTCTCGACTGTGCCTGTATAAATGCTTACATTGTTTACTGCCTTACTACGAAATTGAAATTATCAAGGAGGCAGTTTCTGCTTGAGCTGATAAAAGAACTTTGCAAAATAAAAGATAGAGTGGACTCAATAACTCCCTTCTCAGCAGTGGATCAAAGTCAGTTCTGCATTGCCAGAAAGCAATGGTTTAGCACGCCATGCCCGAAAAAGAAAAGAGTGTCAGTTTGTAGCATGTAGAAAAGAAGCTAGCTCTTTGTGCCAAAACTGTGGGAAAGTATGCTGTGGCAAACACACATCCGAAAAAGTAGAAATCATAAATGTAAAAATTGTGATGATTGAGTGTCAATAAATTTGTATGCCTTGTATTTTTACGTGTCAAAAAATTAATCATCAGATTGTCCAATACGCAAGAATAGTTTGTGCTTTTTTTCAATATATTTTGATATAATTGAAAGAGAAAGCGTATTATAATCGATTCACAGATAACCGGTCAAAAATGACCGCATTAGTCCTTATAGGTAAGGAAAATATTTCCGGGCATTTAGTGTTAAAATTCGCTCTATGATGTCATAATACCGTTTGCTACAATTAACACAGTCTTTCGCTAACACAGATTATAATATGATGATTATTTATAAAATTACAACATATTTATAAAATCAGTTTATTCAAAACTGATTTGTGACCTCATTTCTCAAATAATTTTCAAAATTTTTTAACAAATTAAAGAGTATTTTTAGGCTATTTTGATAGTGGCTAACATGTGTTTTTATTATTACATTTTACACTACAAAAACTGAACTTTATCACCGGTAGTGTAACTTTTTAACCTTCTCAAAAAGTGTAAGCTCAGTAAAAACAGGTAAGTTTGATACATAAAAGTCGTAACAATGTACTAACAGTTACTGTTCTTTGAAAGTTTAGGAAATTGCTTTTCAGCAATTAGTCGCTCTAATTGCTTAGGCCTAAGGATTAGTTTATAATGACTGATCAAAAACTGGTTGCCATGCATCATGTTCTATTTTTAGTTGTACAATTATCCTACTAGGCCTATCCAACTTGCAATTGTCAGACAAAGTTAATTCTTTGGTACATTTTGACTACTTTTCCTCACAAGCATTATTCTTTGGCATTATCTGTCCACGTTTTCAAAAACATTTATGAAAAAATGTAGTCTATAAACGTTTATGAAATATAATCTACCGGTTAAAAACACTCAAAATTTTGGTGCCTACGCATCACAACTGGCAATTTGTACAAAAACTAAGTACTTTAGTACATTTTGTCAATTCATTCTCGATAGCATGGGTCTTTGGTAATAGCTATCAAAGTATTCAAAAAGATTCATCTAAAAATGAAGTCTCTGAAAACTTCAAAATGTAGCCAACTCCAAGCAAAACACTTGGTAAACCCCTGCAAAAACATAAAGGCAAAGACGGTCTTGTTTTGTCTTTTGCAACAAAATATTAGTATGGAGTTGCATATCATCTAAATTTTGAAGCAATTTTCTTTGCAATTGGATGAGGTCGACACAGCCAGCTGATTTGATATTCTTAACCTCGACATTATTGATGAGGGCCCTGCTATTGCAATAACTTAACTATGAATGCTTTATTTTGGATTAGTTTGCTTTTTGCATGGATGCGTTTATGTCAGGACCAAGCAACATGGGCGGAGTCAGAGGCGTTAGATCATACAAATTCGCTTACAGTAACAAAAAGTCATAAGTAGTGGTCCCAATATTTAGTGGTTTTATCCTAAAAATGCATATCGATCACCTTGGCGCTCTCCCACAACTTTGACATACTTTGAAGCACTTGCTGAATTTAACGGATAAAAGTCTGTTTAGTTAAAGAGCGCCGGTGGTAAAAATAGGGCAAATTAGACGTTGCCAGGGACTCGATAAACTCCGGAGACATGTAGTGGCTGTGCACACCCACCCATAATGTTGTTGTTAATCGATTGCGTTTCAAGAAACGTTGAGTTTTGCTAAAAGCAATTTGGTAACATCTTACGCTCTATAAGGTGCAACAAGCCATTATTTTTTTAAGTGTTTTGTAAGCATGCTTTATTCTTCTGTGCTGATTTCTTTTACAAAGGATTGTTACTAATAGTTGTACAGTCAACTTCGGATATAAGAGATCCGCCGGGACCAGCTTAATTAGTCTCTTATAACCGAATTCTCTTATAACCGACTTATTAGTTTATATTGAAAATCATTTGGGACCTTTTGCGTAGTCCCTTATAAGCGAAAATCTCTTATATCTGAATCTCTTATATCCGAAGTTGACTGTATTTTGAAGTTATTGGACTACATTTACAAAAACTTAAAGACTTGCATGACTTTATTGCACATAAACTCCAGTATTTTTGCTTTCTTTGTAACTTGCTTTGTTAACTGTGCTTTGAAATTTCATTTGTTATGTGTATACTGCTTTTTTTGTTTTGCTTTTATTTGTTGTAATTTGCTGAGATAGCGGTGGCTTGATGACTGATAAGTCTTTTCACTGTCTCTCGTCAAGTGAGTTGCACTTATATTTTTTTCAGGGTTGTTTTGTTGTTGTTTTTACCTGACCCCTCCGAGGAATGGGGGCATGGCGGAAGACCATGAAGCCCCAGAAGCCGGGCAACTCCCATGAGTCTGGACCTAAGATCGTAGAGAGATAGAGAGTTGCCAAAGAGCGAGCGGTGCAAAGAGTTCATAGCTGATCAGCGCAGCGCAGAATAAGATGAGAGGTGTTCTGAGACTAATGACCGCAGGCGCTGCCTGAAGGATTCTTGATTCTGCCAATTTACATGAGATAAGAGCTTAACAAAAAACTTTGTCCGTTGCAACGAAGACGAGAGAGGACACAGCAAGCATGATGAGGGAGCCCAAGTTCCGTAGTGGAAACCGAAGGAACTTGTGTATTAAAGAATTTAGATGAAACATTACGCCTCCAGCTCGAGAAAAGACAAGAGTGGATACGAAAGGTAAGAGGAGAGAAGCTACAAGGGATTGCAGAGAGCAGAATTAGGGCTCCCCGTCTGGCCAACTTATTAGCCGCGTCTTTCCCCCGAAAAAATGAGCTTCTGGGGACTCATTGTAGCCTGATGGTAAAGGAGCAAAGAGAAAACTATTTCTGTCAGAAAGATTGAGGTAAAACGAAAGACGGTGAAGAGGACAGACTGGCAAAGACAGACCGAAAGTTGGAGAGAAGGAGAAAAAAAGAGAAATGGCAGACTTGTTAGTACTGCCGACACCAGCGGAGGGCTTGCAAAATGGCGCTGGCTTCAGTAGAAAAACTTGAGCACAATAGGCCTGCCAAGAAGGAAAGGGTGGTCTCAGTGCCACAAAATCGCATGTAGCAAGGACGCCAAAGCCGCTTTTGACAAACGAAAAAGGAACAGAGCCGTCTGTCCAGATCACCAGATCGTGAGGTAGGAAAGAGTCAAGGTGAGCGAGGGCTGCATCTTGGTGAGAAAGAGGGGGATCAAAGCCGGAGCATAGAGAGAAAAGAGTGGACTCCACAGTGAAAAAAGGCAAGTTCCAAGGAGGAGAAGGAGGGCATGCAAAACGAGTTTTCCTAGGATATGTAGGAGAAAGCATGAACTGGTGAGTGGACGCAAAAGCTCTACAGAAAAATCTGCAGAGTTATGGTTTCACTTTAAGTCTGGCCAAACCTGAAATGGAAAAGGAGGTTGGGAACGAAGAGCCCGCTCATAAGATGACAGGGAGAAATGAGTCAGGGTGACTCGTAGGGGAGGTAGAGACGCCTCGGAAAGAAGAAGTGAGATAGGGGAGAACGAGAGGCAACTGGTAATGGCGCGATTAGCCACTTGGTGAAGGCGTTTATATTTGGTAAAGTTGGAACGCTGAGGAAAGGAAATCATCCGGGTGAAGCATATGTGAGAAGGGGCCGAAGAAAAGCTTTATACAAATACAAATGAGAGAGGAAATCCTTGGAAGGGTCCTCATGATGCAGCAGAGATACAGAGTAAGGTCTTGAGACGAGGGAAGAGCTTGACCTTTAGCAAAGATGCATGTTTAGAAAAGAAAAGAGTGCGGTTGAAAGTGGCCCCAAGGAAAGTTGGAGTGGGATTAAAACGAAAGGGAGAGTTGAATAAGAGGAAGTGAGACTGCAGGTTAGCTTGAAGAGATCCACTGAGAAGAAAGAGGCCTCGCAGGCTCGGATTGAAAGGAAGATACCAATACTCAGACAGCGCTCCAGTCGAATCTGATCTCTTTGTGTAGCTTCCTGCCCAGCAGGGGACCGAGAGGGAGGAGGACCAAATGGCCAAATCCTCAGCATAAAAAGAACAACCGACGAAAAAAGCAGAGAAGAAGGAAGATCATTGACAAAAAGAGAGAAAAGTACAGGGCCAAGAGCGGATCCTTGCGGAACACCTCCACGGACTCAAAAGCAGCGACTTTTGTGATTTTGATAAACCACGCAAGCGCGCCTTTCAGAAACGAAATATCAAGTCCAACGAGCAAAGCAAGGAGAAAGGCCAGCCGAAATAAGTTTGTGGAAAAGAGCGGGATATCAGACAGAGTCTAAAACTTTGGAGAAGTCGATTGTAGCAAGAATTGTCCTAAAGTCAGGCCTGGGTTTGTTAAAATCATGCAAAATGGACTGAGAAAGAAACAGAATTTGATCTAGACTAGACCGCCCAGGGCGGAAACCGACCTGGTGGAGAGAGAGATGGAGTTAGATTCCAGAAAGAAGAGTAGACGCAATAGAATGATGCTTTCAAAAAGTTTTGAGACGCAGGAAACGATAGAGATAGACTGCAACGTAGCAGGAGAGTCGAGGGGCTTTTCCACTTTATGAATGAAAACAATAGAGGATGTCTTTCTGATAGAACGAAAGGAATGCACAACCACCAAAGGTTGAAAATATGAAGGAGAAAGTCCATGCCAAAGCGAGGAAGGTGCTTTAGAATGAAATATGCAGCTTTGTCTGGGCCAGTGGCAGTGGAAGAGAACAGATTTGCGGCAGCCGCGAGAAATTCAGCGGGGAAGAAGGGGGACTAAAAAGAGGAATGAGGCTCCTCAGAGCACGTGGCTCGGTAGAGCTTGGACAGGTAGCCTCTGGCTCTTAGGCCTTTGGATGGAAAAAAGAAAAGTGGGACCTCAGTTAGTGTGTAAAGACTGAAGCCGACTCCCTGTTGGGGAACAGTTGGCGAAGTTAGGAGAGGAGAAAGATGAGAAAGAAGAACCAGCGAAAGAACAAAGGAGAGAATATACAGAACTAGGATCAGATTTATGGGAGAGAGAGTTGAGCATGTCGCCTGCCATGCCTCAGGCTTGGCTTTGGCGATGACAGACGAGGCATGTCCGAAAGCAGAGATGTAAGCCTGACTATCACTTCTATGAGCGGCAGCAAAAGCCTTACGTCTTTGCTTACCGCTTTTTCCACTTCAGAAGACCACCAGACTTTTGGATGGCGTTTGATACAATCAGAAGGAATGGAAAATTTGTAGTGCCAGAATGGTAAAAAGAGCACCAGCAGAGGAAAAGAGAAAGAGACGAATATTCCTCTGCAGTGACAGTTGAAGCAAAAGGCAAAGTCATCCCTACGAACTTTCTGAAAATTGAAGAAGGGGGACGTTCGTTGGGGCGGAAAAGCGGAGAATAAGAGACAGTTAGTAGAATTGGAAGGTGATCAGAGACCTACTCCCGAAGCACCTCCCAGGAGCAAGAGAGGGTGAGAGAGGAGGGAGAAAAGTGGATTTCAGAAGAATAGCAAGTACCAAAAGAGCGACGGAGAAGAGTTGGCGCGTCAGGGTCATTGAGAGAAAGGTCAGAGGAGATGACCAAATTGAATACTTCCTCTCCATGGGGTCAAAAATACCTTATGAGTTCTAGAGAAGGTGATGGCAGTTGAAGCCCCCACAATGACGACATTTTTCGAGGGTAAAATGAAGGGAAAGAAAGAGTTGGTTCTGCTATCCGTCAAAAAAGAGCGCATAGGGGGAGCATAAACAGTAAGAGAAGAGAGCGAGGAGGAATTGTTTGAGATGTTGACACCTACATAATTGGAGTAGAATCAAGCTAAGAAAAGAGGAGGTAGAAAGTTTAGAGAAGGATAAGCCCTGTCTGATAAAAATGATAATGCCACTGCAAGCGTGCGGGTCATCAAGAGAAAGAATGTCAGACTGGGAGTGGATGCAATCAGATCGCAGAGCAGAGAATCCAGGAATCCGGAAAGAAGAACATGAGTTAGGATTGAATTCCTGGATACAGATAAGATCCACAGGATGAGACGAGATAAAGTTTAGTAACTTAGCGCTCCGGCATTTCATTGAAGAACCCCAAGAGAGTTAATGGAGAAGGAAGAGGAAGCAGGAGACATAGGAAAACTGCCAGAAACAGGAGGAGGTGGGGAAGGTGAAAAGGAAGGGGGTACAAAGTGGGTGGAAGGAAGGTAGGACGTTTCAAGAGGAGGGTGGGCGGGAGCGCTATATTTGCACAGGGTGCCAGATGCTGAGGGTGGCAGGTGCCAGGTTGAACACTGGAAGTTTACAAGCTGGAGAATCCCGAAGAGGAAGACGTAGTGTTGATAGGTGTGAGACCACCAAAACAAAACGGAACGCAGCAGGGAGGACAGCTCCGGAAATGAAAAATTTGAATCAGAATTTTGGATTGAAAGGAGAGTAGTGAGCACCTTAAATGAACCCATTTGGAGCGGGTAAAGCAATGCACTGACCTACACCTTCAGTTCACATGACTTGCGCATACTGAAAAGGGAAAGATGAGACCAGGGTTAGGATGAGCGTTGTCGTTCACAGGAGAAGAAGGAGAATGAGAAGACGCGGGCAAGAGAGAGGCGGGGGAAAAGAGAAAACAGTCGAACAATTTTAGAGAAGCTGCGTGCTGCCATTGTGCGGTCGTTCAAAGGACAGCATGGAAAAAAAATGGCTTGTGATGACTGATGTTCTCGGGAAGGCCAAGAGCAATTTCGACCCCATCCAAACGGAGTCAGGGACCGCACCACCACGTTAAGGCAGCTGTTGATTGGTACGGTATGTTTTTTATCGCTTGATAAATAAATGTTTTTTGACTCTTGGCTCTTTGTTACGTGATGATCTTAAATGACATCAGAATGCTTGCCGCTATATGGTGAGAACAGCAGGCAGCAAAATTATCCACTGTCATTTTGATAGTGAACATAAATACAGTAGTAAAGCCCATTAGTGATATTTCTAATCAATACGCCTTTTGTATCGGTATGAAACACTAATCTTCAATTAAATTTTGGGAGGTCTGGATTAAGGGCAAGGTTAAATCCAATTAAATCCCAAGTATAACAACAGATCAAAACTAAACAATAATAGCATCAATTCGCCAAACTGGATTTAGGGGGAACGTTTTTGCCTGAAAATAGCTTAATAGGCGCCTATTCAAATATAAGTTATATGACTTTGGGAGAAAGCATGGCCTCTTTTCATGTTATGGCCGAGTTAAAGCAAACAGCGCAGCCAAAGAACTGAATGTCGCCAAAGGGGCCACCAAATCGTCAAATAGGCTTGCCACTAAATATCTCATTTCTTTGACTGTCAAAGCAACCACCATTTGTCGCTGTCATCATTTTGAAATATGCTTCACCCCCACCTCCCCCAACAGCTTAAAAAAGTACAAATGATAGTTTGTGACATCATTTTTTGATTTTGAGTACTGCCAGTCATGATTAACACACCAAGATGATAATCATTACGATAGCTTATATTTTCTACAATTTTTCGTTTTTGCCCTCACAAATGTTTGTACGGCGAAGCCGGTGCGGCTGACTTAATTGATACCTTTCGAGTCGACATTGGTCATGGCATGTCCTGCCGAGGTAAAATCGCATCAGACTTAGGGAAAACATTTTTTTTATTTTGGTTGATAATACCTTTATACAGCTACCGGGATCAAAACTAAAATTTTGGGGAAAGCAAGGACTCTTTCAACTCCTTTGATCAAGTGTAAGCAAAGAAAAATGAACATGCAACATAATGCGTTGCCGGCAGGGACTTGAGAAAGGTTAAGAGGAAACCAAAGGAAAACAACGTCACTGTGTGAAATTGCATTACATAAAACACATTTTTGCTATTTTGCTTCAAAATAGCATAATATCACAAATGTGTTCCCTACTTCCAAACCAAGGGAAACGCAAAGTCCCCTTGGGTTCACTTAAGCAGTGATCATAGCACATAGACCAAAGACGCAGGTCAGGACCTTGAAATGAGAAATTCTATCAGGAAAAGGAGCGCACCAAGTTGTGAAAATCTTATGTGCAGAAAAAACATTAACTTTTCGTTATTGTTTATTCGAGTGCACAATGGGTGAAGCAGACTTGACCGGATTAACCGACATCCTCAATCCCGACGTTACTGTTAAAGGGCCCAACCGGGCGACGCTGGCATATACTATAAAGCTAGTATGTTTTCTTTTACTGATATGCTGCTTGGTAAGTTATTAATGTTGTATACTATAAAGCAATGTAATGACATACCAAGTTCAAGAGAATGTCAACATAAAACCATAAAGCTAAAACTGATGGGCTCCTACTAGAATATGGAGAACGACTGTGGGTAAGACCTAGCCGTCAGAAACAAAACAAATAACGTAGCCAAAGAATTTAATTCTGCCAATATAAATACGAACCGGGCCATACCACATAGCAAAATAGGCTTACCACTAAATAGTTTGTCTCTGTAATTGTAAAAGCAATTGCCATTTGGCTGCCACCATCATTTTTGACTGTGTTCCTCACCCCTCTGACACTTTTTAAGCATATTTATTGTAGTTTGTGACAACATTCTTTCTTTGTGAGCATTGCTAGTCTTGATAAGGAAAATAAGATAATGTGTACAGGAATTATGGAAGTAAATAAAAAACATTAACTTTTTGTTTCTGTTTACATAAGTGCCCACTGCGTCAAGCCAGCTCAGGCTGCTGCAGCGATATTGTTAACCTCAACATTACTGATGGGGGCCTTGCCGGCTAGTAGTATATATTACTGCTCTCGTTTTTTCGCTCAACTAATATCCGCTGTTAAATGCTTCGGCCTACGACAAGCAAACATGACAAAAACTGCAAAAAACTCAACGTTAGGTCTTTTACTAAATTCCAACTTTGCTAGTAAGTTTCTTGCTGTGATGTACATTAGCGAAGATTAGTAAGACCACTGTTTAGTCATGATTTAATACTGGGTACAAGTGCACAATTATATGTATTAACCTTAGCTTACAACAACAGAAAGTAGCTAAATTAAAGTATCAAAAGATTTTTTAATTATTTCTACTACTTACAAAAGTGGGTATTGTTTTATCGATTTCCGAAGGGAAAGAGCAAAGGAGGCAATTTACCCCCCAGCGATAATGTAAGTCTCAAGACCAATCTTGGTCTTAAAACCGGTCTTAAGATCGTATGTCAAGGTCTTGTGATCTTGGTCTTAAGCCATAAAGATCTTGTGGTCTTGAAAATATTTTGGTGTTATTTAGCAGCAGATGCACGACTTTGTTTGGCATTCGAAAAGGACGGCTGTTCGCGGGTGTGGCTGTACGATCGCGAAATACAAGTAGATAAGTTTTTGAGTGACATCGTTAGAAACAGGCAGAAAAAGTTAGAAATTTTTTTGTCAATTCGCGGATGTGACTGTGCTGGGGAAAGTTGAGAGCTTCTTTGGCGTGAGATCGAGAGAAAAACATTGATTTTTACTTGTCAGTTTATCGACTATTGAAACGTTCGACCATGTCTGGGCAAAATAAACGGCTTTTATAAGGTGTGAAATGGAATCAATAAAACAAAATCAAAGATCAAACTTTTTTTCTTAACGATTCAGATCGTAGTTTCAACTTGGGAACTCCAAGCTTAAACACAAATTGACGATTTGAAGGTGCGAGCCATCACAGCAACATACGAGGTTTGGAAAAAAACAAGAAGTGGTAGCAGTAGTGTGGTATGGCAGATCTTCCTTTGCACCTCCAAATCAGTGTCGTCTAACCAGTAGATGAAATCTTCTTCTACCTTGTGAATTGCAGCATATCCTCTTGGTAAAAATATGCTTGGGAAGCCGAGTACTATATGGTCTATGTCTTGTGGAGGAGCGTGGTATTTCGAGCATGTGGGAGAATCCCAATAGCCCCACCAATGCAGGTTTGCGACTGTTCTGCTATGCCGTGTTCGGATTCTGTTGGCTGTTGTCCATTTGTTTTCTTGTGGAGGCCGGGTTGTGGATTGGTTGGATCCTCAACAAGGTCTTCTCAAAAGAGGATGTTTTCTTGCCAATCTTCTTTACATTTCTCTTGGAGGTTGAAATCGTTTGTTTGTGTAGAGTAGAAGGGTCATCTCGATTTTAGTCTGGTGGTTGTCAGGGCTTCCTTCATTATTTGTTTCAATGAAATCTCGATTTCGTTGGAGTCTAGCCGATTATGCTGTCTCTGATTTGCCAGTTCTCTTCTAAGGTGTGGTGGTGCAATGTAACTGAGCATTGGTAGCCAAGAAAGTGGAAAGTATTTTAGAGTGCCAGTTATGATTCTCATTGCCTGGCGTAGTTGGGTGTCGATTTTTGGTGTGTGAGCTGTGACCCCAGACAGGGGACAGTATTCAGCCACGCTATAGCAGAGTGCCAGAGCGCAAATTTTTAGTACAGATGGTGAGGCGCCCCAAGTTGTTTCAGTTAGCTTTTTTATTAAGAAGTTTCTCTTTTTCAGTTTGTTAGTACTTTCTTCCAGATGTTTCCGGTAGGTCAAGGTTCTGTCCAAGTACACCCCGAGATATTTAGGGGTTTTGTTACTTGGTAGTTTTGAATCGTTTATTTTGATATTGAGGGTATTATCAGCTTCGTGATTGTTTAGATGGAAGAAATTGGTTACTGTTTTTGTGGTGTTTAGTTTCAGGTACCATCTATTGAAGTAATTATATATTGTCTTGCAATCAAATTCCAGCACTTTCTCAATTTCTTTGTATCTTGAGCCTGGTATGCCACAGCAAGGTCGTCAGCATAGGTAAATTTTCGAGAGATTGTGTCTGGTAGGTCTGAAGGGTATACATTAAGGAATGTAGGTTCAAGAACCGATCGTTGTGGGACGCCGTTTGTGATTGTTCTCGTTTTGCTTAGATCATCTCCGAGTAGCACAGTGAAATTTCTTTGTTTCTATGCTCAATAGAAAAGTAAGCAGCATTGACGTTGTTACAAATCCTCAAACACGAAGATTTATGCACAAGTGCTCGAGAAGAACTCCAAGGCCTTCGCTCCTTCTTCAACACAACGACTAAATAAAAACTTCTTTATTGGGAACTCAGTAAGAAGAAAATTGAAATCCAAAAAAACTCTGATAAAATAGTTTCCGATGGCAAATAAAAAGAAAAAGCAAAATTTTGCCGGGGGCTTCTTCAAATTACAACGGAATACAGAAACAAAATTCAACTTCGTGCAGCAACAATTGAGTAAAAAGTCCATTGCGTTACTATTTGCTTTACTGTTTGAAACGAGAGGCCAACTAATTAGAACGCAAACCTCGCCCGATTTTAGGCAAAAAACACCCGAGAGTTGCATTGCAATCTCAAGCTGCCAAACGCCAAACAGAAAATACCAGGCGTGCGAGTACAAAAGGACTCCAGTTTAGTTCAGCCACGGAAATCAAATTTTTTTCCTTTTCGCAGCCGATTCTGTAACGGATGTTTAGCTGATCTGATATGGCTATGACAATTTGATTAACATGTAAAGAATAAGAATGCATCAGTTTGGTTTGTAGTTAATACCACGATTGGTTTCTAATAGAAGCAGATAGTACATTCATCAATGCAGTTTGTTACAGTAGCGAACCATATACAATTATTTTCACCGATAAGAGAAGCAAACTTCTTTGCGCCAAAATGCACTGCATGTAAAATTGTTAATATTTGTTTGTTACTTTGTGTAAGTAGTAATCTGGTAACCATTAACCAAGCATATAAAAATATCTTTAACTTTTAACTTATACAAAATTATGGTCTTGTTTCTTGTTGGTAAGTGGTCTTGGTTTTGGCTGAGCGGCCTTGGTCTTATAAAAGTGAGGCCTTGATCTTGCTGCTTGTGGTTTTGACTCTATCACTGGCCCCCCAGGCTTTTTGGTTGCAACACAATGAGTTGTTTAACTGGAGAATATAATCAGATTTGTTATTAGAACTTGTGGTGTATTCATTCAAAATACTGTCTTTGTCAATTGATCTTTCCCGGTCAATCGAAAGCAAAGCAAGACCGGTCAACTGTGTTCACCATTTGGACCTTAAATAAATTTTTGCCGCACGGTGCTAAAGCTAACTTCACTTGTAACAATTGTTGCAGATAGCGTTGCCAAAAGACTAAGCGACTTCCGAACGTATGGGGAAAGTTATGCATTGCAAGCTTCCAAAGCATCAATTGCGCTTGTTTGAAGAGTGGCGATATTCTGTTTCTCCCACTTTTCTTTGCAGCCCATAGTTTTCAGGAACAATGACAACTTTGTTATCAACATGTTGTGGATATCATTTCAACAAGTTGTCAATGTCACAGTGTATTTGGGTATCAAATGCTTAATACTGGCATTTCTTCTTTTGGTCTTAAAACCTTAATGGTCTGTATGAGGTGCTACATACGCAAATAGTCTTTTACTCGATGTATGCAATGCGAGTGGATTATGACGTTATTGTCGTAGCAAAGACTCACGATTTCTCGCTTTCCTTAGCGCGAATTGTCACGAAGTAAAAACGTTAGATGCTGGTTATCTAAAATTCTCGGTTTAAAAGTGTACAGTAATTATGTAAGTTTATCGAGTTGTCCGAACAATAATCTGGTAATAGTGCTAGGGTTTATGATATTTGAGATTCAGAAGTAAGTTTAATATCGTGCTGTATTGTGTAACTGTTATCAGTTTTTTGATTAATTATGATGAATTCGAGAGCCTAGTCAACCTAAAATTGATTTGTTCAAGGGATAAGAAGCTGCTAGAGGGTATCTAACCGTAGAAATTACTCTGGTCACTCTGGATATACTGGTTTTACTATAAGCATTATTAGTATTATTATTGTGTGTTGGATTGTAAATGGTGAATCAATTTCCTGAATTAATGGATTTGTAAATATAATTGCTCAATTTGTAAAAGCAACTCTGCTCAGCATACGATAGTGCCAGGTAATCGCTACTTGTAGAAATTGCTGCATGGCCCATATTCAAATAGATTCGACATGTGATACATAGATGAATTGGTGGAAATAACTTTCTACATAAATAATTGGATAGTTTTTTCGGTGATTTTGACGGCTGGATCTTCTCAGAATCATTAATGGCATTTCATACTTATGACAGAGGTTTTTGACTTTAGTAAATGTTTTTCTGAAAGAATCCACACAATTCCTTCTATCATTGTGAAAAGCTAATGGCACATTTTTAATTAATTCCCGGTTGAAAATATGTCTAGTTGTTTTTTCCAACATTTTTCAAAGTGGCAAAATTAACACTGCAAAATTTTTCAATTGCACAGCAAGCAACCACAATACTGCTTTTTTTCAATACTGTTCAACAAAATGGTTGCTTTTGCAGAAACTTGAGAAATCTTTTCCCAAAGATCTTTCAGCATTTGTGTTAAAGGTCAACTGACATGAAATTTACAAGATGCGATTTTATTTGAAATTTTAAATCTTTTTATCGATATAAACTCACTCTTGAATTTTTTTCTTTTATATTTTTGTTAAGCCCGAGTTATTTACAGTTAAACATCAAGTTTTCTTATTTCCTGTATTTTTTTCCCACGGTTGCGATGACGTCATTTGTGAACATTTGCTGAAAGCTTGTTTGAGAAAAGCAGAAAAGTTGTCATTTCAAAGTGCAAAGACAGTAATGTACAAACATGTGGCAGTAAATTCATTGTCAGTTTTTCACAAGTGTGCACTCTGGGTAGTAACTGTTAGACCAAAAACTAATGAAAGCTGTTTTATATAGTCTAGGCAATTTAGGTTTGATCTTAAAGCTACATGTTTAGCTGGTTATTTAGCATACCGGTAGTTATTCAGCAGTTAAATATTTGCACCATCAGACAATATGTGATTGTGTTGCTCTTCATATGGTTACACATTGCTGTCAAGTTCTTTTAAAATACTTAGATATTAGGTCTACTCTTGTTTACAGCTGATATGAAAGAGAAAAAACTAGTTCTTCACTTATGAGTAGGTTTTGTAATATCTGATAATTTGTCCATCTTTTGTCTTTTTAGACCATTTAGTCAACCATTTATAATCTATTTGTGATGGTAATTTGCGCTGTTGGAACTTGTAATTCCAGGTCTGGAAGGGATAAGAAGATAGCTTTTTTTTCTTTTCCCAAAAAGCTGGACTTGAGACGCATTTGGATATTAAAATGCCAAAGAAAGTATTTTAGTCCGACAACACACTCCAAAGTATGTGAAAAGCACTTTACTGGATCAGATTTTGTTTTGAGCCGCTCATTTGCTAAATCACTTGGATATGAAAAAACCTTAAGATTTCAATTAAAGCCTGAAGCAACACCAACTGTTATTCCAGAGTTCAAAAAAACTGTGAAGCTCAAAACAAAATCACCAAGAAAGTCCAAAGCTTTGGAGAAACGTCGACAAATAGAGGTTTGCATAATGTTTCGTAATCATTGTCATTGTATTTGTTAGGTATTTGAGTAGCTTATGGTAGTTGTTGGTTTTTGGTTAGGCAGTGGCTATTTTGCCGTCGACGGCAATTTACCCTCAGAGACTATTTTGCCGTGAGTTGTTTGTAATTGGTCAATCTTAATGACGTACTAAACATGTGACTTTTGGTCGTCTCTGATTGGTCAATTTTAAAAACCAAAAAAAAAATTTTGCACCCCCAGGTCTCTATCCCCCATGCTGCACACTCCCTTGCAGTGTACACTGCCCCGTACATTTACATACCGGGCCTGCCCCTTCAGTGTACACTGCCTTTCTTTTAAAGCCCTGGCCAGCTGAGATTCGAACCCGATACCTTGGTATCTCAAGACCAGCGCTCTATCCACTACACCACAGAGTCACTGGTGCGATAATAGCAAATTTGGCTATATAAACACACGTGAATGATCACGGCAAAATAGATTCCAAGGGCAAATTGCCGTCGACGCGAAATAGCCACTGCCTTTTGGTTACCCGTTACTCTAAATATTTTATTTAACCTTGTAAAATCTGTTAGCATAGTTCTCTCTGGGCATTTTTTTTTTATTAGAACACCTGCCATTTATGTGGTCACTGTCATGCTTTTGTTATGGCACTTGTTATTGAAGAACAGCTGTTGTTGTAAAGTTTTCTGGTATCAAAGGCGTTAGAAATTGCACAATAGCAAAAGTCTTCTGTTTTGCTGGTATACTATTTAACTACATTGATAAGGGAAAACCATGCTCTATTGAGATCAGTGGCAGTCATTTGGAATTTCTTTTTTTCAGAAAGGGTATTGTGTGACATTTTTACTATTTACAAATACTGCATATCACTAATTGTGTTCAATAATTTGGAGCAGCATACATATTTCATAACTTAAAGCAAGTTGGTCTTAAAGATTTTGCTCTGTAGATTGTGCAAAAACACTTTCATTGAAGTAATTCTGAAAAGGATTATCATATGTCTGATGAAGTTACTAGTATGGAAGACTGCTGCATCAGTGTTGATGAAGATGTAGTTGTCAACAGTAAACAAAAAGATTTTTCCACCTAAACCAAAAACGTTGTTGTAAGTATGTATTTCATCCTTATTACTACATAGCCTTTTATTTTTACTCACAAGATGTATAAGTACTGTATTTGATGAAACTGTGCCCCTATTTTGATTTACTGTTCATTGCGCAAAATGCTTTTCCACTGCTCTAATATGTTGATGCATTTTACAATTTGTGGCTAAACATTTTGTGTTATTCAATGGAAACCACTATACCAGATCTTGCATCAAGTGATCTTTAAATTTTGTTTGAAATGTGTAAGAATTTGTTCGTCTTGTTGACATTTATTTTTATTGTGCTTTGTTGACAGAAAACACGATATGTGAGGGTACAGGTGGAACAGGCTCAAATGCAGTATTGCAGTCAAGGCACTCAAACAGAAGTAACACTTATCAACCAGAAAAGCTTTTTAGACGATACCGTGACAAATGATGATCCTGAAGATTCTAGCTGGGTACCAAACGTTGATCAGTGCTATGAAAACAATTTCACGCCCTCTGGTGATGGAAACCCTACGCCAGATAAAGAAAGAAAGTTTGTGGTTTTTGAAACCCAATTTCGCTTGCTGACGGATTTTTGTCACGATTGTGCAAAACAACAACTGCACATGAAGAAAGATATAAATGGGACATGTATTACGTGTTCCTATTTATGTGAATGTGGGTCATCATTTTATTGGACTAGCCAGCCTCATTCTGGTACCATGCTTTACGGCAACCTGCTTACTGCTGCGGCAATAATGTTTTCTGGCAGAAGTGCAACTCGGATCTTGAATATGATGAAGCATTTGAAATTGGCATGCTTCACGGTTTCTTATCCCAAAGGAAGAACCTCTTCTGAAGGCGTTGTTAAACAAATAAAAACCCATCAGACTTTCAGTAAGTAAGCCCATCCTTTACCGTCATTGCGCAAAAGTTTGTAGTTGATTTCCTGCTTCCTATTAAACAGTGGGTGTGGCAGATAAGTATATACGAAGTGAAGCTTTAAACATTTAGTTTGAACAGGAACAACTTCGACCTAGAACGCAGCTATTTTTTCCACCACAATATGGTTATTTCCGACTGCTTTAAAGAAGTGTTGTTCCACATCGCACTGTTTTTCAAGTACTGCGGGTTATTAAACAAAATTCTTCTTTTCTGCCATGGGGCAGAGGGCCACCAGTAATAACAGGCCGACTAGACGGAGAATCCAGCACTTAGTTAGGGTGGCTAAACTAGTCGTAACTTTTCCTTACCCCTTGTCACCACAATTATTGCGTGTTTGCTGAATTTTAACGTAGTAGCTGATGCCGTTCGGCCATCCCCAGAAAGATGGTAATTAAACACTGCCATTTATGTGAAACCATACTTGCTATATGTACTTCATCTTTGAAGCGATTGTGCTCATGTGCCCAATTACCGATCACTTCTGTTTTAACAAACTATATCAGTGCATTTTTCTACCATATAACAGCAGACTAGCATATAACAGCTATCTTATAGATTACGTTGAAGAATTAATGCGCAACGTTATGTTAAGAAGAGAGGTGAATCCGACTTATCAATTGGCTGTTTTCTTTTAGACCTCCTCCACTAGCTGAAAATTGCAAAGAAGTCAGCAAAACTGAAGTCATCCGCCGTCACAAATCCCGCTTCAATCTAAATAGGGTTGATGGCAGTGCACTGGTGTAATAGTATAATTGGAGACTGCTTTGCTATTCTGCTCAGTGCTCGATTTTATTTGTTTTTATCTTCAACGGAATTGTGTAAAATATGTTAGCCAAATTAAAATTTGTCCTATAGCTTATTTGCGAGTGTACGATTATGTTTATTTATTTCACTAACATGCGTATTTAAAACCACAGTAGTGTTTAGAGGTAAACTTTTCCCGGATTTTTGTAACGACACATGCAGGTAGAATCTTTCTATTTCTTTTGCCAATTCTCTTCCATATCCAGTGTGTAAATCTCCGATAGGCTATGTATCGATAAGTTCTAAAATATTAGCATTTATTACCAATCCAACTGGCCAAAGCAATTAACCTTCTTTAGGTGGCCAATGAATTTCTTTGTACTCGTAAAATGATGTTTCAAGAACGTCTATATCCAAGCAATTGGCTTGAAAGCCTGAAGATGGTGTTACGCACCTAACACCTTTTTCTTTTCGTTTTCTGTCAATCTCTGTGACAGACAGGCAGCACAAACATTATTTTTCGGTTGGCATACTCTTACAGTTTCCACAGCCACACCTTTTACAAAAAAATATGATTTTCACGTCTAATAAACACAAAGGTCGTATGTGTCTTACACAAGCCAACGTTTTCTCGTAACAAAAGCTGTATTGCACTCAGCCAGTGTCACCACGAAAATAAAGTATGAAATAGGTTGGTGGATATGCCAACGCTACTCACAACTTACCAAATGTTAACGTCAGGTACTCTCGGTTCATTTTCTGCGGTATCTTCATCATTTGTATCGCTGCTGAACGAGCAATCAGCTGTGTTGTCTAAGAAGCTGGCGGCTCAAACTGGTACGGCAATACAAGCGTAGGTATATTCAATTCTTCATCTTCACTTGTGCTGCTGTCATTTGCATGTTCCATTTCCACAATAAAAGCAGTGGTAATTCTCAAAATTAGTCCACTTTTAACATAGAACTAGTTGGGGTCTTTCTTAACTCGCGTAATGATTGTGCGACAGTGCGCGCTTGATCATAATGGCTTTTCGCTACAGATGTTCATCTATGACGTCATCGCCCTCAAAACCGCCGATTCACGAAATTCGTGTTTTCAGCCTCATTTACAACTTCCCATCTGCTTGTATTGCATTAAAAGTTTAAAATATCTCATCACAAATACGTTTTTTCTTCAAATTTGTAAAAAAAAAAGGGTCAAAATTTTCGTGTCAGTTGACCTTTAAACTTCCAACTGGCTTTGTATTTCCTGTTCAGCTATGATTTGATAAAAGTAATAAATTTTGTGTTTGGCGAAGTCTTATATTCAATTGTTCCGTGACTTTGTAAATTACATTGTTTTTAAAAATATCCATTTGGCGCTGCCGTGTTAGGCAAAAACTGAATACTGTATTGTGTAATCTGGCCATGCAGTACTAGAAGGTAGTGTGCAACAATGCATCCAATACAGTAAATTCTCAAACTGATTAGTTTGCTGTTGCTGGGTTAAAGAGTGAAATCAGAATCTATTAGCATTGGTACCTGCATGCTTCTACATCATCAGGATTAGGGTTAGAATAAACTAGGGGATGGATTTCGCAAATTTTTTGTCGATTAAGTATTGCATGGCAAACCGCGTTGCCTACTAAAGTTGAGCCGAAAATTTTTTTACTCCTTTGATTTACTTTCGTAAATCACACGTCACATCTTGTGTAATACAGCCGATGTACATGTCAATTTCAAAAGTCATCGACATGTCTAAATACCAGTTATTATTTACATTTTACACCAATTTTATTTTTGTGTCAATATGGAAATTCATTAAAGCATTTATAAAGGTTCATTAAACTTTGTACCGGACAAATAAATCCATTACCGTAATAATTTTTTGCAGTTACGCAGTACAGTACAGTGTTTTGACTACACCTGCGCAATTAGTCTACTCTATTACAAATCTTCTAATACTATAAACAAGGATTTTTTCCTTGTTTTTGGTTTCTTTTGTTAACTGATAATAAGCTACTCAGCCTTCCATAACCAAACTGGGCAAGATTGTTCGCCACAACAAGTTGATTGTCTTGAGGGGTTGTTGACGTCATGACGATGTCACATTTTACATGAGAGGCAAAAATGTATGACGTCACAAGCGAAAATATTTTTTTCGAAAGTGCATTTGTTGATGGAGGAATGCCATTTTGAGCTTAAATTAAAGCCAGTCCCCGACTTGCCAGCTTTAAAAATTTTTCATGTTTTTAGGTTCAACGATGACGTCATAATCAACAATCAATTGAAAAAATGATTTTTCTTAATCTCTCTGAAAAATTGAACGTAGAAATGCGGTTGACAGCTCATAAGGGAGATATCAAAAAGATGATTTCCAAAACTGAGTTTTTCTTATTCAATGGTTATTGGCGACGCAACAAGCGAATTTGTGCTTGACCACCTTTTTAAGATAAACTCTTAAGAAACTACTAAACATACAAACTCTAAACTTGGCATTGATCAACACATCAAGATGAAGATCATCAGGAAACTTGTGACGTAATAATGACGTCACAATGGAACATGAATTTTTTTAAATTGCATTTTTAATGCAGAAATATCATTTTGAGCATAAATAAAAGCCAGCACTCGACTAGCTAATTTCACAAAAACTTCACTTTTCTACAATCTATGATGACGACATAATTACAAGTTAATTAGAAAAATAATTTTCCAGGATTTTTTAAAAAACGCTGACCGTAGAAATGCGATTGAAGGCCCTTTTGAGAGATATCAGTAACATGATTCCCAAAACAGAGATCTTTTTCAAATTTATTGATATTGATGATGCAACAAGCGATTTTGTGTTTGACCACTTTTTAGCTAAACTTTTGCAAAACTGCTAAACACACTTTGTTTTCTCAAACAATGAATATTTGTAATTGATAGGCTGTTTGTATCAGCATGTAAGATGAAGTGTAATTTATAAGTAAGAAGATCGGGAGTAGAATCAAAATTAAATGTAATAATATCCCAAGTTTAAGAAAAGATCAAAATAAAACAATAATGATATCAATTTGTAAAACTAAATTTAGAGAGAATGTGTTAGCTTAAAAATAACGTAATTTACGCGTATTGGAATAGGGTGTATGACTTTGGGTGAAGGTATGTCCCCTTTTCTCGCTATGGCCGAATTGAAACAAACAGCGCATTCAAAGAACTTAAAATCACAAATATGAAAGTAAAAAGCGCCACACTATATCGTCAAAGAGGCCTACCATTAAAAATTTGATTTCTTTAATTATGAATCTACCCCGTTTGGGCGCCACTACAATATGTTACTGCGTTCCCCATATCCCCCTTACACGTTTCAAAAATAAAAATGATGGTTTGTGAAATCATACTTCGTTTGTGAATATTACCACTCTTCATTAGTAGGCTAAGGTTTTCACCATTGTGTGTATAACCATTTACAACAACGTTTTGTTGCATTTCTCACGAACGTTTGTATGGTAAAGTCGGAGCAGCTCCCTGAACTAACACTTTTAGACTTGGCACATAAAATCGCACCACATCTGCAAGAAACAGTTTTTCTATTTTGCCTTACAATAATCTCATAGAGCTTCCGGGATCAAAGCTAAAAAAAATTGGGGAAAAGCAAATATCATTATGTAAATGCTGCCAGTTAAGTTTTCTAGGGCTATTTCTATACTATAAAGCAATGATTTTCTCTTTTGCTGATATGCTGCCAGTTAAAAGTCTATATCTATACTACAAAGCAATGTAATGAAATCCCAAGGTTCAACAAAATTCAAAATAGAACCATATACCTATCAATTTGTAAAATTGAATCTAGAGAGAATATTTGTTTGAAAATAGCATGGCCTGATGGTGCTGTACTAGAGTATGGAAAAGACTTTGGAGGAAGTACAACCGCTTTTCTCGCTATATAGTAAACAGGGCAAATACCGCAGTCAAATAACTTAACACCACAACTACAAATACGAAAAGGGCCGCACCAAATCCCAAAATAGGCTTACCACTAAATAGTTTATTGGGTGGAATATGTTATATTTAAAATGTATGTTTGAAAATATAAGTTGTTATAACGAAAAGTTTGTTTGGTGAAATCACATATTCAATTGCAAATTTTTAAGGAGAAACTGTATCATTCCTCCCCCTTTGGGCCTTGACAATAAAGAAAAAAATCAGCTTAATATGCGTATCCCTGATATACCCATACCACCAAAAAAACTATCAACTCCAAAAGAAGACAAAAGGTCTTCAACCACAAGTTGGTCTGCAAAAAAAGAGTTTACTAAAAAAGGAGCAACAAGGTTTCCACCCCCATTTAACTTGATCTCCACTAAACAGGGACCGCTATCTTCTCATCAAACAGTAAATCTGACACTAGTACCCTACGCAATATAAACTGTTTGCTTGCAACAGAGCGTGGTTTAAGAAAAAATTAAAAGAGCAAGAGTGTTTTTACAGTATTTGCAAGGGACACAAAATTTGAGTTTTCTTGAATCCGCCTGGGTTTATATGATTTAAAGACGTCATCTGATCAACACATTGCACATCACTTGCACCTAAAAACTTAATTATCAATCAATTAAATCATAATTATCTTTCATACACGGGATTACCCAAACTATTCCACTCTGAGGTAATTTGTGATCATACAAAAAGCGAAAGTTTCCGTGTGGAAGACCTTTCTCCAACTTTTTACCTACATTATGACTAATAGTCAGATTTGGCAAACGATGTTTCAAAAATGCTTCCACCCAGTTGTCTTGATGAATTTGAGTCTTTGATAACGAGAGACGCATTTTGTCTGCCACTAACATTGTAAGCAACCCAGCAAAAATATAGTGTAAAATGCCTTTTCCATGGGCAAACATGCGGGCATAGAACTCATAAGTTGCAAGGCATTGCTTTATTGAATTGAGTTGCGCGGGCTACTGATAAAATTATTTTTCATCAGGCTTTACCCCACCAACAGCGTTGAGAGGGGTATTTAAAGAATCGAGCATAATATTTATAGAAGATTACAACTTTTCGGAAGTTCCGCGTTTTGACTAAAAATGTTGAAACACCACTCAAGCTCTCGTCTAAATTTCTCCCCTAAACGCCTATTTTTGGCAAAAATTAACTGAACTATAAAATGTTTTGACCTCGCAAAAACGTTTGATGCCAAGTCAGTATCAGACTTTCAATACCCATGGCCTCACCTCCAACAACATTGTTCATTAGATTGCCTGACCTACAGCGAATAGCAAATGACTTGAATGACACAACAAATGACCAAAAACATATGAATTAATGAGCAATAGGAAGGTTGCATATGACAACACACATTTTGCGCCAAAAAACTGGCTGACCAAAAGCTGTAATTTATGCTGGAAAGGTATAGGGCGAACACCAATTTTTGGGGTTATTTTAAAAATTAATGAGAAATCAATTAAAAATTGAAATGAAATATTGCTAGCTTGCGACTTGGAAACAAATAAATTAAATTAAAAGCAATTTGGTTGAGATTAAGTCTTTCAGTTGGCTAGTCTAAGCTTAGTACCGGTATTGTGTGCCAATTTGCCAAAAAATCGGCCTTAAGAAAAGTGCCATTTAAATACCATTTGCTCTTTAAAAATAACTCTCTGCCAATTAGATACTCGAGAATAACAGCAAAAACAACTATTATCAGATTATTATCACCGGTTCCATAAGTTTTTAAATTACCCTTGGTCCAGCAGTCTAGGCAATAGCCCAAAAATTGTTTAAAGAAAAGTTTACAAAATTACTTCTGATATATCATATAATTGGTCTGCAAGCATTATTGACAAAAATTTTCAAAGAATTACTGAGTTTATGCATCATTATCTAATCCAACATATGACAAACAGTACAGAAATATGCTATGTAATTTAGGCTTCAGCACAAGTTAGGTTTACAAGTTTTCAGTATGCTTATGCTACTAATTATGCTGAATTAGTTGCACCTTACTGTTAACTTAAACTCAGTATTCCCAAATACGCTGATTAATCAAAGATGAAACCCTAACAGAAGCTGGCTGCAAATAAACCTGCATGTTTAGCCCATAAAATTAGCCTAACTAGTAGTAATAACAAACAAACCTTAATACCTCTTACCATACTTTGACTTCAAATTCATTCCATAGCATTAGTAAAATAACATATTTAACGTTCATTTAACAACTTTCACGTTTATCCATTTAATTTGCAAAAAACGATATCACTCCTATTCAATTTAATGCAAAAGCACTGAAAGTGGTCAGCCACTGTTTTCAAAAGCGCATTTTGACGACGTTTAATCACGTGCGTGCAACCTTCCTATAAAAAGTTAGGAAATAGTGAGAAGTAGACATCCGTTTACTTGCCGCTTCCTTCGAAACCACCGTCACCACTTACCGACGTTGACACCAATACCGCTTCCACTACCACTTTGACTATCGACATTGCCACCGGTACCGCCACTACCTAAAATGCATTTGATCATGATTTGAGTGCATCAAATAAACTCTTAAAGCTAAATAAAGCCAATTAGGCAACAAAAACTAATCTTTAGGTAAGAAATTTTGCTATTTCGAATCAATCACTAGTGCAGATTTGTTAGCTCAATGGACTTTATCAAACATAAATTATACTACAGTGGCAGAAAAATTAATCTAGCTTCAAGGTTAATATGACCAACTTGTGCTCAGGCCCAGCTTGAGTCACCTGTCTGCACAGTCCATTTCTGCCGCATAGATCTACTACACAGCAATCAAGAGCGTGAATAGAGTTTGTAGCACCCGAGATAGCCATTAAAAGATGTCACTCGTAAACGTTTTCGCTAAATTCAAGATTGATCTTAACTAAGTACATGAATAGATCTTCGAATTCACAATATTTGTGGTAGTTTACTCTAAAATTCAAAAACGGTGTTTTCGAAAAAGCGTCACCCCTTAAGAAGAGTCACTCGGTAAACATTGAGCACCTAGCGACGCCATGCATTCACAGTAATCAAGCCAGAGCAACTCCTTAATGCACTTTATTCAATAGAACAGTGATCCAGAGAGCACTCAGGTGTCGCTCTCTTCTGCAAATCAGAGCCTGCTTGTTGTCTACTGCGGTTCCCGCACCAACAAGAGGAATTCTCCCCAGGGATACAACCGTAGACAGGAAATCAAGAAAGATCAAGTCTTCCATATCATGTCATTTAAGCCCATGACCACATTTTCGAAAACCCACAACGCCGCCTCAAAAATCAGGCGCAATAATACTTTCTTCAGAAACACTCAGCAAAAAGAATTGCTTTCAAATTGAGAAAAAATTTTTTGAGACATTAAAACAATACTTATGTTAGCCCCCCTTATAAAAATTATGACTAAGCTCGTAATATTGTCTATTGGCTCTAGTTTTGGAGATATTTCTACTTTTATTTTATATGATTTTGCTTGAGCACGGTGCATTCTCAAACATTCCGAACTTTTTTAATGTAATATTACCGGTTTCCCATTTAAAGTTTAGTGTCCATTTACTCCATACAACTTAGATGTATATCGGTTCGTATAAAAGCAAGTCATAATGTTGATGATTCATGAAAGTTTGATGCAGTTTAGAGCGTTACTATCAGCTAATAACAATAAAATTTACGACTTACTCCTATCAAAGGTTTTTCTTTGTTATGTTTGTATTCCTTCTTAAAAAAGAGTTATCACTTTTAGTTTATTTGTCTTCCCCTGTACGTTAAAACAACCATGATAAGGCCTATAGGCAACGTAGTGTGGAAAGCATGCATCACTCAGCAAATTAAAGTGCTAGATTTTGTATATTTAAGGACATAATAAAACAATGAATTGCTGCTTTTTGGCGAACATTTTAATGAGTACTATATATTTATTTGCACAAAATATTAGTTACATTAAAATAAAGCTGTACATGAGAAAGTAGTTGAGATGAGCACTAAGCGAAGGCAATGCTGCAACAATCCAGACGTATTTTGTTACATTTGTGGTGAATATGTTATGGAAAAATGTCAATTCAATGTGAGAGATTTTACCAAGAAAGCTTATGAAGCATACTTTGGCATAAAGTTAGGGGACCAAGACAAGTCTTAGGCACCCCACAAAGTTTGCAAACATTGTACAGAAACGCTGCGCTTTAGGACCCAAGGCAAAGTCAGTTTGATGCAGTTTGGGGTTCCTATGGTATGGCGTGAGCCCCAAAATTACCATGATGATTGTTATTTTTGCATGGTGGATATGTCTGGATAAAATCAGCGAAAGAAGAAAGATTATCCTGATATTGAGTCTGCTCGACGACCCATACCACATTGCGCTGTATTTTGTATTGTCCATGTTTATCCTCCATTCACGAGAAAGCGAATTGTATCGCTGTATTTGGACGGGACGTCCGGACTTGCTTGGGAGTTCCCATTTCCGAGGTTTATGGGCCACCTGTCTTCCACATAACGGTTGGAGGCGTCCCGTTAAGTGCCTTGCCCTAGGACACAACAAGCGAACTTGCCGGCTTGTTCTCCACAATCTCCCATAAATGCCGAGTGCCAAGCAGGGAAGCTGTGGATACCATTTTTTAAAGTCTTTTGGTATGACTCAACAAGGAAAATAAACTCCAGGACTACCGACTGCGAAGCAAAATATAGCAATACAATATAGTCAAAAATATGTTGCTTAAAATCAGACCCAGATTTAAATCATTGGAGACCCAGGTTGTTTTTGATTAAGTAGCTTCTCGTATTCTATTTTTCAACAGGTGACAGAGAGGTTTAACATGTAGAGTTGTGATTAACTTTGGCGAGTTTTGATCATAAGCTTATTGTAAATCACTTTTAGTTGTATCAAAAGTTTCCAAATTGGGCATCCTGACGTACTAGTGCGTCGTTTTCAGACTGCAAGGACGTCGCAAGCTTGCATTCTTTACGACTTCTTATGAGAAATTGTTGTACCTACAGTACTTTTGGCTAAATGATTTTTTGGTGGTCAACATGTACGGATAGCTTTTTTGCAAAGATTAACTTCTGCAGTGCATTGCTTGATTTCTTTTTGCTTTGGTTTGGTGCGTCGGGAGTACATAAAAGCCGAAAACTCCTGTCTCATGCCAATACAATTCAGTGAGAAATAAATGTTGATTTGTTTTGAGCAGCATAGCTCAGTGCGATAGAGCGTAGACCCCTTGCACTAGTATTGTATTGCTGAGCTGTGGGAAAAGGCGCTTCAACGGGAAGGCTTGAGGTAGAAATCCATTATGATAGCGTTCTGACAAACAGCACATGTTAAGAATGTGTAGGTAAACTTCATTTTGGAATATGGAATTCTTTACGTATGGAATGGAATATTTTATTTTTTGAGTGGAATGAAACTTTTATATTTCTACACAGTTTCCATTCTAGCACTTTTTGTAATGTTATCTTTCTTTTTGAGTTAAATGAAGCAAATTCTACCTAGAATGAGCAGTTTTTCAACAAAAAGATTTATTACCGTCATTACCACCATGATATTAACAATGAAAAATAAGACTCGGTGTCAGTGCTGTGGCTTTTGTCCAGATATTTATGAAAATTTTGTTGCTTCCCGTTTGGCTTCTAGCAAGAATTACTAAAATACAAGCTTTTTGATTTTCTTTTTCCTTGTTTCGGTTGTTCCCTTTCAGTGGTGGCCACAGCACATCTTTCTTTATTTCTCACGGTCTATTGCATCCTTCTACGCATATCTAACTGTTTTCATATAATCTCTCACCGCATTCATAAACCTTCTCCTCGATTTTTCCTTCTTTTATGAGATGAGTCCATTTCTATCATCGTTTTTCAAATGTTTTGTTTTCCTTTTTCAGAGCGTGTCCAAAAATCAAACAAACTAATGCACAATTTACAGCCACGCGCACATTTCTCAGATTTAATTTGAAGTAGGTCTCCAAAAAAAATTAAGTTATTAGCTTTCATGAACTGGGTAAAATCTTAATTTGTCTTCAGAAAGTTGATCTCCGAAAAAGCAAAACCTTTACCTCCGCAGGAAGAGAAAAAATCACTCTTCAAACATTGATTTCGATAAAAACCAAAGGTTTTGCATTTAAGAATAAATCTCCAAACAAATCTCCACTTTATATAAACAGAAAAATAGCCAATTTGTCTCACTTTTTGCTGTGAGCAAAATAAGCCTGTAATGTGACCTTAAATAGGATGAGAATTGTCCTGTATTTCTTACCTCACCTTGTCTTAGTCTTCCGACATGTAGACTTGACTGTGGACAATATTAAAAGTGTTGTGTTCCCATGCCATTTTTCTTGTTGAAAATCACTAGTATTTAAACACTAAGAAAACCAGAACGATTGAAGCTGAAAAAATGTTTTGACAGTTATTAAGGTAATAATTGAAAAAAAGGAGGTAAAAAGTATGGCAAGATAAAAATGTTAAGTTCAGAAAGGCAGTAAGAGTTTGCGAGGAAATAATTCTAACTTCAAGTTTGTTTGATTGAAGAGTAAGAATGAAGAATATGGATCATGTTTGAGCCTTTAGACTAGTAGGTTTGCTGCTGACCATTTAGTAAACTTAATTTACTTACTTAGACCTTGCGATTAAATTTCATTTGCTATTCAAATTTCCCCAGAAATTTTTAAATTGATGTGTTTGGCTCTGTCTCAAAGAACTCAAACATTGCGTTGGAGGACGCAAAAAATCTCGAAGTTAGTTTCAACATTGACAAGGATACACCTTGGCTACAGATATCTGGGGATACTTTATCTTACAGCGCTGTTTCACCATTTTGATCTGGTGAATCTCGTAGAAGCTGCTATTCCTTTAAGCAGATTCTCAAGATTAACATAATCAAAATTTTGTAGCCTAATTCAAAGAAAGATTTTAATATATTGTAGAAAAACAAAGTATAATTATTTTCTTCAGCTTAATATATTTTTTGATTACTTTTTCTGGCTAAATGTGCTTACACTTATAATACGAGTGCTAGGCCCTACTATTTTTTCTGTATAGCCTCCGTGGTGTAGTGGTGTTGTTGCGAGCTTCAGAGAAAAAGGTCTATAGTTTAAAACTGTGTTCAAACACCGCTGGTATTCGTCAGGAAGGGCATCCGGAATTTAAAGTGCTACGTTGCTCCAGCAAAAAGTCTGGTTCGAAAGCGAGTGTGTAGTGGTAGACATACATTGAATCAGCACGTCTCAGCCTGCAAAGCGCGAAAAAAATGATGTAAAACCGACTTTCTTGTTTAGGGCTTGGATAATACAAAGCAGTGTTGGAAACGAGTCGCTTTAAGTCGAGTCTTCAGTCAATTCGTTTCGTGCAAACGATTCGAGTCATTTTTTACAACGACATGAATCGACTCGAATCTTTCCAACACAAATTGCCGGTGTAAGCTTTCTCCTCTTGAGTATTTTAAAAAATGTAGTTAAGGGCGTGAGGTGTGGTAGCGGTGTACTTCTACCACAAGTATTGTACCAAACAGGGAAAATTGTCGTGAAAAATCCTGTTCAAGGACACAACAATCACAATGCACGAGGGTTTAAACTCGCAATTTTTCTGTCACAGCCATTGTTTTATCGCATACAGCTATTGTTACCAAGAGAGATCTTGGCCTTCTAGCACGGTTACTGTTTGTTACGTTACTCACAGATTTATTTGATTGGTGCTTGTGAATATTACCACAAAACATAAGATAAAAAAAAGCAAATTGTTTGTGTCATCATTTTACCAACACTAAAATTTTTTTCTGGAAACTGTGAAAAACATCTGCTCAACTGTTTTGCATTTACAAAAACGAAAGCATTATTTTTATTCTTGTTAAGTTTTTCATCTTGTTAGTTAAAAACAATTGCAGTCGAAAGTAAGCCATCAACTGTTGAATTTTATCGGTTTGATTAACAATTAACTCCAAACCACATTTTTCCAAAGCTTTTTGTCTGTAACTTCTTTTTAGAAAGAAGGCTCACCTCTGGTTTTCTTCAGTCAAAGAAGCGAATACCTCCTCCTTGCTATGAAAGTGCCATATTCTTTTGTAGCCTAATTATTCTTCTGGCAATTTCCCTTCAATGAAGTCACAGACGAATAGCTTCGGAAATATGATACATCGAGCAATCTTTGAATTATGTACCACCAACTATCTGTCCAAAAATTCTTACTGGTCATAAAAACCTTGCAATATACTCTTCACTGTCTCTTAAAAAAATCTCTCAACTAGATGGTCACTCAGATTCAAATACTAATGTCCTGCCAAGTGAATAAATATTTACAGCAGGTCGTCCGGGCCTCACCATTTTCACTATTACAGCAGGTCGTCCGAGCTTCACCATTTTCACTATTACAGCAGGTCGTCCGAGCCTCACCATTTTCACTATTACAGCAGGTCGTCCGAGGCTAACTTGTTGGATTTACTCACGTGCAAAACTCGATATTTGCTGGCAAACTTACCGAAGCATTTGTTCCTGTTTTCATTTCATCTCCGCACATTTCCTTCACATGTAGTTCGTTTTAACCTTGCAAGGTGTTGCTCACAACTTAGTGAAATTATGTGATATGCTATTTGTGAAATACCGTATCACTTTTTATGTTTATAAACAAAGTTAGGTGCCAAAATACATTGAAGCAAATACTTTGAAATTCCTGTATGTCATATTACTTGTAAATGTTTTCATTGAGATTTTTTATGTGCTTTGGCCCATAGAAAAATGTTTTTTATCACGTTGAATTCGGAGTGAATTTTCATGATATGAAATATGGAAAACTTCCATTCTTCTCCATAGAATGCTCTACCGGCAACACCAAAGAGAGGAATCTGAACACAAGTTGTACCACGCATAGCCATAAAGAAATACATGTCATTGGGAGCCAATAGTAGGCAATGTCGTATAATATCGCAAGTGTACCTGGCTTTGGCTATACGTTTAAATGTTAAAATACGCTTAGCCCATGGCGTCGAATCTATACTTTCCACCATCGGTAAATTACCATAATGTAAAGATATGGTTATTTCTCTTTTAAATAGTACATTAGAAACTAATGGAAATAACTTTTTATTTCAAGCTTAATTGATTTTTGCGTGATCAATTTTTCTGGTTTGATTTTCAGTTTTTCGAATGAGGTCAGATCTTAAAAAGTGGGCCACCTCAATCCTAGTCGGTCAGTAGCAATCGTGAAATACAGTATTAACAGCTTAACAGCCTAAAAAATGAAGAGAAGGGTAAAGGAAGGCAAGAACAAGAGAAATAATAGGAAAAGGAAAACAGGGGTGATATGAGATAAGTGGAAAAGGGAGAGAGGCAAAAGGCGGGATAGGGGTGAAGGAGAAAGAAGAGAAAAAAAAGAAAAAGAGGGATGAAAAAGTAAAGAAGAGAGGTGAAAGAAGGGAAACTGTATGAAAGAAAAAAAAAGAGTGCTGAAAAAGTAGGAAAAATAGATCGAGAGGGGATGAAAGAATAGCGAGCGGTGAAAAAAACCTAGACTAACAAATTGGAAATAAAGAGTAAAAATTCTAGAAAGGGAAAAAGAAAAGGAAAGGAAGGGAGATAAAAGGACAGAAAAGAGAGTCAGAAGACGACAAAAGGAAAGAGAAGCTGAAAACATCGTATTTTAAAAGCCCTTCCGCTTCTAGTTTTTGAGGTGAAAACTGTTGCGTTTAGTTCAAATTTTCTCGAATGTTAAAAAATTTATGGCATATTCTTACCAAAACTTTTCCCTACGAAGAGAGGGTTGGTGGCAGGAAGGGCATCCGACCGTAAAACAAATGCCATGCCATAAAAATGCAGATATCTGCTGTGGTGACCCCTAATCGGGAATAAGCCAAAAGAAAAAGAAGAAGAAGATTCTTACCAAAGCTAGTATTTTTTACATTTAGTGCTGGAAAATAGGACTTTCTGTTAGTGTTCTAGGAGCCATGCGCCATAAAATCAATTGGTGATTTTTGCAATTTTGAAGAGATGGAACCTTGCTAGCACTGACTTAAACTTTGTTAATCCTGCACGAGACAGTTCTTTGTAACAATCGGTTAGATGTAGGCTTGCAGCGATGAATGGAGGGTTTGCAAAAGAAAAGACTGCGACGGATTTAACTTAATTCGTGAATGATGACTTTTCATATTTGAGATCAACTTTCTGTAGAAATAGAAAAAATTTTTAATGACCTTGTCCTGCCCAGAAAAAGGCATGGCACAATATCCTCCTTTGAATACGTCCATCGTCTGATAGCATAGCCAACACCTAACGAACATATCCAAATAGGCTATTTACATTTCTCAAAAAACAACAAGTTGGAGACAAAATGAGATTGCCGTCGCATACGTATAGTCTGTGCTGAAGCCAAAATCACACACGATAGGTTGCACCACTGGCGTAACACTTTGTTTTTCATGAGGAGGGCTGAAACATTTTTGTCTCAAGCGAAGTTGAAGACCTTTTCACTGGAAATTGAAAGTGAGTATTCGCGCATTTTTGAAATTTTTCCGACAGATTGAAATATTTTGGGGACTTCAGCTCTACTTTTATGTCTATGGATTGTAGACATAAAATATAACACAATTAGTTATATTGACGGTCTTTGCCGTCACCATGTGACCATAAATCTCAAGCAGTGGCTATTTGGCTGAATTATGGCGTCCCTCAATTACTAACGCTGAAATAGCCATATTTTTGTAAAGAAAAATCATTAAAGCAATTCATAAAGATTCATTAAACTTCTCACCGGACAAACAAATTCATTGCCGCGATAATTTCCGGCAGTTACGCAATACAGTGTTTTGACCACACACGCAAAATTAGTCTACCCAATGACAAATCTTATATTATATAGGAAAACAAAATTCTTTTGTGCTTACTCCTCAAAACTACTAGACGTGCAAACATCAAACTGGGCATGACCATGCCTCCCCGGAGTGGGCCTTACAAGGGGGTTGTTGACGTCATAACCAAAGATAGTTTTGTTAAGATCTGCCTTTCTTGACGGAGGAAATCCGCTTTTTGCTCAAAGAAAAGTCAATTTCCAACTTTCTAACTTGAATACATTTTACTCCTCAAAGGTGTTAGATGACGTTACAATTAACGCATGATAGCAGAATCTGTTCTTAGTATTTTCTCAAAAGTACTGGCTAGAGTAACGTGATTAACAGCTTTTTCGGGAGATATTGATAAGGTACTTCCAATGAAAAAAGATCCCAAACAATTGGAGCTGAATTGACAATGCAACAAAAGGATCATTTTAAAACATTTTAAGCATGCTTTTTTCTTTTTACTTGAACGCTTTAATGTAGTTCTGATTCGTCGTAATGCTGTCAGGTAAAATTATATTGCGTTTAAAGTTGTTTTCTAATGGCATTTCGATGTCAAAAAATTGACATGCTACCTGTGAAAGAAAAATGATACATCACAGTACGAACATACTGTTAGGCAAAAAAATCTGTTTTTTATATAATCCAATGGCAAGTCAGAATACCTTAGTATAGCTGTTGGCAAACCCGAGAAATCTCAACCGCTGACTCATATCGATCATATGTAGCACGGTCGAAGCAATTGGAAATTTTTCAAGTAAAATCTTGCAGGAGTCACAAAAATTATCCGTGTCATAGCGTAAAAACCGGGTCGATGGATCATACTCTCAAACCATAATCTAATCTATTTGCAATGACTTAGCTGTAAGTGCTTGACTTTGGGTTAGTATGATCTTCTCCTAGTTGCGCTTATGCCAGGACCAAGCAACATACGCGCAGCCAGAGGCTGTAGGTTGTTTAAATAATCATACGATTACCAAAAAGTGTTGAGTTGTAAGTTATGTCTAATATTTGATAGCTTATCTCAGTAAACTATTGTGAAGAGACCTGATAGGTTGAAACAGTGTCACTGTCGGCAGTTTGCTAAGTGCATTGCTAGCCTCTTGCATTACTATAAGTGCTTGTGACCACTAAGCTGTGACAGCACTATTGTTTTAGCAGTTGCTAGACTTAGTGCACCTGCGACATCCGCCACTCATTCACGAGTGATACGGCTTCGCAGAGCACTGACAGATCTTCCACCAAGTGGATCTAGTGTAGATCCCGCAAGTGTGGCGATCTAAGCTATGCTTTATTAAAAGCCTCTAGCTTCTTATCGGTTACCAACTGCACTGAAGAGACCTGAAAGGTCGAAACAGTGTCACTGTCTGCAGTTTGCTAAGTGTTGTCAATCACTTTGGCGCCTTCCTTTAGCTTTAAATTTAAGCTTCCAAGCACTTGGTGAAATGAGCGACAGGTTTGTGAAACTTCTGTCTGTTTTACTTGTGAGCAAGTTCAGTTCCTAAGTACCCATATGCTGGAAACAAGCAAACAAGACGTTGCCTGGGACTTCAAAAACCTAGGGGGAAATATAGCGGCTACACGCTACCCGCAAAATGTTTTTCGACTGGATTCCCTTTAAAAAGCGGTACCTTTGGTTTAGGAACAACAATTGGATATGTCAAAAAGTATAAACTTTTTATTAATGTTCTTGCGACTATCTTAAACCGGTACAGTTGGATGAACCAATATTCTTCGCGCCGACATTACTAATGGAGGCCTTGCTATTGTAATAATGTGGTACTTGACCTAGGGTTAATTTGCTCTTTGTTAGCTGCGTTTATACCATGAGCAAGCAACATACACGAATCCAGAGACTTTAGGTCATACAATTTGGCCAACAATTACGAAAAAGTAGTTTTTAATAAACCTACAGTAACATCTAATTGCTTAATCCTGGAAAATTAAATCAATCATTTTGGCTCAAACAATTTATGCTTCCATGTACAATTTATGCGTACATGTACTCCATACACGGACAAAAACCTGTTAGATTACCAGCTATTTCAGTTGTGAGCGAGTCTGGTACCAAAGCAAGCTTATGATGAAAACAAGCCAAACAAGACGCAGCCAGGGACTCCAGAAATTTTGGGAGAAATATGGCGACTATGCGCAACCCCCATAATGTTTTTTCTTGTCGACTTTCTTTCACAACAAGTTACTTTTGATTTTGAAACGGCAATTGGCTATGTCAAAAAATATTTACTTTTTAATATTATTCTCACAACTACTCATTGGGGGGAATAGTAATTAGAGCATCCACTTTGCTGTCGGTAGACCTGGGGTTCATTTCCCAAGTCGAGTCGTACCAAACGACTTCAAAGAATGGTATTCATTGTTTCTCTGCTTGGCGCTCAGCACAAAAGGGATGATGTGTAGAACAAGCCGGCAAGCTCGCTTGTGGTGTCATTGGGCAAGGCACGCAACGGAATGCCTTCGTCTTTATGGCAGACAGATAACGGGGCCAAGCAGGGTAGCCTACCCGTCGTGGCGGTCCAATCTAACCGAAGACTAAGAAAAAGGACTAATGAGAAGCTCAAATGCATGAATGAAAACTACAAGATCATTGTTAACGTGCTTAACTAGCATCAGTGACGGATCCAGAAACTTTTGGCGGAGGGGGTTTAAAAAGTCTATATTGACGTATTTTCAATCTAAATCAAAAACGAAGACTTTTTTGTTGCAATTGAAGACCTTGTTTTTGAAGATCGACTTTTTTGAAGTCCATTTTTTGGAACAGCGTTATTTTTCAGTAGAAAAGTAAATATACAAGTAGATAGAAGCATGACTTGGAAAGACTAGTGGGGGGATACATCCTTTACAAGGCCACAACCCGCCTGGATCCACCGCAGTTTAGCATGCTGTATGAAACAACTATGATTACTTTTTAGCGACCGTCGCCTTGTTAAAGGCGAAACTACCAGCGTACCAGCTGTAGCCTATTTGACTTTATGGATCCATGTGACACATATGTTACATGATTGTTACATCATTATGACGCGATAACCAGTTGTCTGAAATTCATTATATTTCCGTTGTTACCAAACAATTGCCGCATTGTTTCAAATTTATTGAATTAAATTCTAAAAATCCTTAAAGGGTTAAATCTGATACGAAAAGCCTGCCTCTGCAGCCCTAACCCAATAAGCGTGTTCCTACAAGCTTGATTGCTTTGCTGAGGTAGGCTTGGATATTCTGTCCTTTTTCCAAAGAAATGGAAGGGTAAACAGTAAACTAATAGGAAGGTTGCATGTGACGTCACGGATTTCGCGCCAAAAAAAGTGGATGACCAAAGGCTCTAATTTATGCTGGAGAGGTATAGGGCGAACACCAACTTTTGGGGTTATTTTGAAAACTAATGAAAAATTAAAATAAATTTGGAATGAATTATTGCTAGTTGGATTCTCGGAAAGAAATAAATTTGACCAAAAGCAATTTGGTTGAGATTTGGTCTTTCAGTTGGCTAGTATAAGCCTAGCATAGTGGACTAATTTTTAAAAAATGCCCCTAAGAGAAGTGCTATCTAATTACCATTTGCTCCTCACTTAAAAATAAACTATACCAATTAGATACCAGTCGGTACATTAGCAAAAACAACCATTATTTGATCATTACTACCGGTACGGTAAGCTTGCCGGTAAGCTTACTTGCTGTCTCCATGAGCAAAGCATTTAACGGTATGCCTCCATCTTTATGTGGCAAACAGGTGGTGGGGCCAAGCAGTCTACCCGTCGCGGTGATCCAGTGTGACAAAAGACATGCAAACAAAGCATGAGCTCTACGCATGAATCAATAAATCGGTATCGTAATTTTTGTATTACCCTTGGTACAGTAGCCTAGGTAATAGCCCAAACAATTGTTTAAAGAGTGGTTAAGGTCACACAATTACATCTGACATATCAATATGACTGGCCTGCGATTACTATTGACAACAAATTTCAAAAACTTACTGATTTTATCCAACAATAACTAATCCAGCATATGTCAAACGGTACAGAAGTCTGCCATGTCATTTAGGCTACAGTATAACTTAAGTTTTCAACTTTTCAGAATGCTTATGCCACTAAATATACTGTATAAGTTACACATTACAATTAACTTAAACTCATCATTCCCAAACACGCTGATTAATCGAATATGAAACCCTCACAGAAGCTGGCTACAAATAAGCCTGCATGTTTAGCCCATAAAATTAGCCCAACTATTAGCAATAACAAGCAAACCTTAGCACCTCTTAATTTACTTTGACCTTAGATTCATTTCTTAACATCAATAAAACAACATATCTAACGTTCATTCAACAACTGTCACGTTTCTTCATTTGCTTTGCAAAAAACGATATCACTCCTATTCAATTCAATGCAAAAACACTGGCTTTGGTCATCCACTTTTTTCGAAATCGCATTTTGATGACGTTTGATCACGTGCGTGCAACCTTCCTATTATTGTCATATAGAAAACAGCGATTACTTGACTATGTTGTTGACAAATGCAAAACGTATAAAAACAAAAATCTTCAATCATTTCTAATAAACCGTTATCTTACCTTTACCAGAACCAGATTCTTCATCGGTAGAAGTTTCTTTGCACTTATCGCCAGCTAAAAAAGTCAAAAACTTTAACATGTAATAGTCTATTTTGCTGTATAGCCTAGGCTAAATATGTCATGCAATAACAATGACTGTAAGCTGTAAGCGCTAGATAGCTTGTATCTTGTGTTCAAACAAATGCACGTACGGTTGCTCTCATGTTGAAAGGCAAATAAGTAGGCTATCATTAACGTTTTGTCCAGCTCAGAGTGATAAATGAAAGAAAATGTAGAGTTTATTGGTGCTTTTTACCCTAATTGCTTGGCTCTTTAGTGTCTGGTCATCGTATTTAAACCATCTAAAATATACAGTGCAATTCTGTCTGTATGTGTGTACGTACGTACTTTTGTGCGCTTTAACTCCTCCGAAACTACTGGAAGTACACACATCAAACTTGGCACGATTTAATTACTATCTTGAGGTGAGTGTAATTATCGTCATCATGACGTCATAATCAATGGTAATTTTTTTATTTCATTTCTTGACAGAGCAAAACCGTTTTGTGCGTAAACAAAAGCCAGCACCTAACCTATTCTCTTATAAAAAATTCAAGATGACGTCACAATCAACGTTTGATTGCACATTGTGTTAGCTATATTCTATATCTACTGATGGTTGAAACGCTGTTAAACGCTTTTTCAAAAGATATTGCTCAGGCGATTTCAATAAAAACAACTCTATAACAATTAAAGCTCATTTGACAATGCAACAAGCACTTCTTTATTTAAGGATTTTAAACCTTTTTAGCATGCTTTTTCTCTCACACGATTACAATTCGCTGTATGATGCTATAATGCTGGCTGGCACGATTAACACAGTCTATTGCTGCCAGAGATCACGTGATGATTTTTTCAAAAATTGCAACATATTTACAAAATCAGTTTACTTAAAATACTGATTTGTAATTTCATTTCTCAACCAATTTTTGCAATTTTTTCAACAAATTAAAGGTTATTTCAAGGCAATTCCGTTAGTATATATTAAGTGCGATTAATATTTGTTTTATACCAAAAAGATAAAACTTTAACACCAGTGATGTAACTTTCTACCTCTCCCGAAAAGTGACAAGCTGAGTAAAAACAGGTAAGTTTAATACAAAAACGTTATAATAAGTTACAAACAAATACTATCCTTTGAAAGCTTAGCAAATTGCTTTCCAGCAATTTGTAATTCCAATTGCTTAGGGCTAAGGATTAGTTTATAATGGCTGATAAAAAATTGGTTGCAATACTTCATGTTCTATTATTAGATTAACAATTATTCTACTACACCTAACCAACTTGCAATTATTAGACAAAGTTAGTTCTTTGGTGCAATTTGATTACTTTTCCTCAAAAGCGTGGTTCTTTTGCATTAAACTTTCGCATAAATTGCAACTTTTGTTAAAACTAAATGCAAGTTTTTTACAATTTTATTGAAACAAAGACTAGTAATAAGTAATAATGATTTTGTTGCTGTATGATATGTCTTAGGGAGGGAATAGTGTTTTGCTGCGGTATGATTTGTCTTGAAAAGCAAAAAAGTTTTTGTTGCAGTAGGCCTAAGACATGTGTTTGGGAAGTAATGATGTTTTCATGAATTATGATATGCTTTTGGGAAGGCATAAAGTTTTCGCTTCAGTATGTTTTATCTTGGAAAGGAATGATGTTTTTGTTGCCATGTAATATGCCTTTGGAAAGGAAAAACGTTTATGTTGCAGTGTAATTTGTCTTAGGAAAGAGTAGGCTTTTGCTTTTCGTTCCAGCCTGATATGCCCTAATCACTACACAATTTTTCTTTTATTAGTTTTTTTCGTTTGGCAACATTGCGCTGTCCCGCAAGAACCTCCTTATTGCGCAAATGCAAAATCGTGTTTGTTACAGTAGTTGGCCTTAGTTTGGTCATCCTTTGGCAAACTTTACGTTGATTGATTACGCAAAACCGCGGCGTAAAGCATAAATTGCATTTAAGATGAAGTGGAAACGCAAACCTGGCAACATACGGCCTGTAAGACTTTGAGGCCCGCCGGGCTCTTTATACAAGTTGACCTCCAAACAAACAAAAGAAATATTTTCATCAAATCGAAAATAGGGACAAACAGCTTTTTGAAAAAGTTAATTTCCAAAAAAATGGTTTTCGTGTTTTTACGAAATCAGACAGAACAAAATAATTTCTTTAAAACAGTTTATCTGCAAAAAAAATGAAAAAAGTTTTTGTGGTTGTTTCAAGATAAAAAGTTCGACAACCTCCGCTCGCTGCTCGAGAAAAAATATTTAATTAAGCCTGCGCGGCTGAGTCTGAGTCCACATAAAACAAATAAACGAAGAGGTTGACTCACTTGGCCTCAGCGTAGACCTGCCTTTAATATGGCTGTTTTGCTGTTTTGGATTGCTCAGTCTGCTGTAGCCCAATGAAGTGGTCAGGCGTTTATAGTCGATGAACTGGGTACAATTTTTTTTCGAGTCAAATCAAAAATTTTCAAAATAATATTTACAAATCTCCAGCCTTCTACATAGCGATGGTGCAAAGCAAATCATGGTGCCATGGCCCCTTTTGGTCCTAGATACAAGAAATTGTAAAGCCTTGCACCTAATTGGTAACGCAGTATACGACCAAAAAAGGGCATTAACAATTTACCAAGGTCGAATATACAAGAAAACAACAATGAGTATGATTAGGTGGAAGGCTTTACAATTACCCAACTTCGCCTATAATTTCCAGATACAGGAAACGAAAGCAATTACAAAAAATTTGCCGAGAGCTGTTTAGTAGGAATTCATGAATGAGGCTGCGTTTGCACATAGCGGTTTTCGCAACCATGAATAAAACTTCTCACCCATATTAAGAGCTGGTTTGAGAAGAGATTGTACTGCTTGATACTTACTGCAAAAGAGAAGGTCGCTCTGTTCGCTCTCAGTGCCAAGCAACAAAACCTTGCCCCGAAATCAGTTCTGCCTATCGATAAGAAGTTTTATTCGTGGTTGCAAAAATCGCTATGTGCGATCTCCACTTTGGTATGAGAGCTTCTTACTTTCAATAGCTTTTGCGATGAAAGAGAATCTCGATGTAGACTTGCCTTATGGTCAGGGCTACCAATTGCTGTTTGTATCTACAATTTGTGCTTGTTTTTAAGGACCATGTCTTAGAAAACAATAATGTGCGTATTTCTAAGAAACGCGCTTATTTTCCTGGAGCGTGTTTATATTGTCTTAGAAATGGATTGTGTTTCTGATGAACCGCAGTTGATAAAGTGAGGTCTTTTTCCCAAATTGTTGGTGAAATCCCTACATTCACAGCGAAAATATCGTTTTTAAACTGCATGCTCATTTGTTCTTCTGAGGCAATCGTAACCTTGTTTATAAACCTGTGACATCACAATGTCATCTGTCTGGAAAATAAAGCAAAATAAGCAATGCTTTCTCTTTTTTATATCGATGGCGCAATTAACAGTTTGAGTGCAGCGGTGGTTGACATTTGTTGGGCATGCTGATTCCGCGACCAGCTCCAAAATGCAATAATGAGCCAATGCACGAAAGCTGTGACCATAGGCTGCTGCCAAAGTCAACCAGAATTCGGAAATGAATTGCAAGGATTACAGGATGAAAGGGAGACGTAAAATACAGTAATTTAGTTAATGACGCTGAGTGGAGATTCACTGCAAAATTTAGTTAAGCCTGAGGCAAATAGCCTTGTGATTCGTTTAGGCTAAGGTTGTTGCACGTCCAGATTTTCCTTGACGCGAATTGGTGTTTCCACAAGCTAATTTTAGGGGGCCAAAAATACGAAATTGGGTGAATAACGTTTTTTGGAGATCAACTTTTCGAAAGTGGCTATTTTCCTATCTTTGACCCGAAACGAAGGTGAAAATCTTTATTTAAAAATCTACTTTTTAAACAACATTATTTTCGGCCCGGAATGCCCACAGTCCTTGATGGGATTCAAAAAATTAGGGGCATGACCTTTATGTTCCCCTTCCCTCTTGCTACGTTTATGGTGATGTATCCGTAATTTCCACATTAAACTTGAGAAATTCTTAAAATGTATTTGCGGGATTTTGACTCTATTCTTTAGAAAATTGGTTCAGAAATTAGGAACTGATTATGTATAACTTCCCCTTTGGAAGAAAAAGACCATATTTTTAGAGAACATCTGAGAAGTTCTGCGAGAGAGAAAAAGAGATTCTATGTTTTAAATTCCAATTGGTCCCCATTAAGAGAGGTGGTTGCATTCACCTCATGATTCTCGAAAGTTTGTTAACACCATGGCGCCACTTTATTGACAGCGTGGGTGAAACAATGGAGATATACAAGTACTTGTGACAATTGCATGGTAATGAAATACATTTTCTTGCTCTTTTTTTTTTAAAGAAAACACATTTGAAAACTCGATTTAAATTGAAACGATATAGGACTAAAGGTTACGTGAATAGTATAGTCCTTCATAGGGCCTGGTGGAGTACATTGTGAGGGATGATACGGATTTCATACTTTTTGTTAAGATGCACTAAGACGAACGTAGTTTAGGGCAGAGTCTTGGTGTGTTCCGTTAGCGGACATAATGAAGAAATTCGCTCGATCTTCTTTGTTATGCCGAGTTATTTTCATCGCTCCAGAAGCCACATTGTGTAGCAAAGCGAGATGCGCGTATTTGGTCAATTTTGCGTAAAGCTGTGCTGTGTAAGTTTGTTCATAACGTCCGCATAATAAAACAAATTAAAATTTGCCTGTGTTGTTTAAAATAACCCTAAACCTCCTTCCTTCAAGAAATAATGGCTGCAGCGCCTTACAGAGGTGATGTGGAAGATGAAAAATGAAACCGAATCCATATAATCATTTGTAACTGTTCTGACGCTAACAGCCATTGCGGTTAAAAAGTACCAAACCTCTATGATATTTCGTTGTAACAGCCTGCCCTAAGATAAGGCAAAGATCACTGAAAAGAAATTTTTAAATTGAAAGTTACATCGAAGTATGCCGCAGTCGCCGATTTCAGCGGCTCTCACCAAAAAACTACCATTGTCTTCAGGGGTTCTAAAAAAAATGCTTAACATGTAAAAATTAGTCCAAATCTTAAGGTGTTTTTTGAAAACAAATTTAAATAAAGTAATCTCTATAATTTGAGCAAGGATTTGTCAAAAAATTTAGGAGGTCATGGCCTGGGTCAGGGAGCAGATAAATTAGGGTAACCGTATTTTGGGCTTGTGACAAAGAAACAACATCTTGAGATCGTTTTCCCAGAGCTGGTACATTGATTTCTCAAGTAAAAAATCTGCTTGATGAATGTCAACTCTTTGAAAATAACTTTTTGCCCAATTTTTACACTCGGAGCTCTTTTTTCTACAAAACCCCAGTCCAAGCATGTTATTTTGGAGATCAATTTTTTAACGGTGATTATTTTTTATTTTTTCCACCGTTCTAAATTTGGAAAAATTTCATTGACTCTTATTTTAAATTATACAGTTGATAGCAAAATGGAGGACATTTGCACATTTTTTGGTGCCCTGGTAGAGGAAAATTATTTTTTTGCAAATGGAAGACATGACTTGTTAAGAAGAAGGCTCTGTTAATCCTAATCTGAGGTGGCATTGAGATCATGGTAATGGGCTAGTGAAAAGAACAAGATTATTTTCAAAATATAACAAGATAGATGCTTCAGTTTTTAGAAAGAATACTCTTGATTAAAGGCGATTTTTTTTATTTGGGTTTGACATTTTTCGAAGCCGTTCTGGGTATGAAGATTTCAAGTGACACTTACAGCATAAAGCTTATGACATCATAAAATGTAGCGTTGACTACAAACCGCAAACTAAAGCGGTAACGAAGCAAAGAAAAAATGTAACAAATAACGCAAGCCGTTCAATTTCGAATGACTTCCTGGTCTACATAAGCAATTGCTATTTACTGTAGGACAAATTTTTGCTGCAGTGCAAAATTAAAAAAATTGCATTGAGGTTTAACAAAAGTTGCAAAATTGGTTGAAAATAGTTATTTTGAAGAAAGTTTCCGACCACAGTACTTCTGGCTACTAGAGCTCGCTCTATGTTTGCTTCTATTGTATGTCGCCGGTTGGCTAAATGCAATTAAATCGTATTTTACACTAAATTGACCTTGGCGCACTTGGCAAGACTCCTACATTTTTCAGTTTGGGACTTACTATTTATATTTCGTTACTCAAACACATTTGCTACGGGCAGCGACTTGTTTTAGGTTGGTTATTTAAACCAAACATTGTCCCGACCAGTGATTCTCTACCTGTGGTCCATGGCCCACTCAGAGGTCCATAGCATAAATTCAGGTGAGCTACGATTTCAATTTGAAATTTAGAACAGTGGTTCTCAAAGTGGGGTAAAACGTAGACTTCAATCCCAAAATCTTCACTTTCAATTTTGCTTGAAAGAGGAAAATATAGATTACGAAAAAATCCATTTCTAAAAGAAACTTCACTCCATATTGAAAATGTGAGGCGGGACCAACAAAATATTTTCCAGACCAAAAATGAGACACAAAAAGAAAAAGGTTGAGAACATTTGTTTCAGACCTATTGTTGACTGGATCGTTGTGGGTTGAATAACCAAACCCGGGGAAATATTCATTTTCAAAATGTTGATCCTCATGAAAAAGGTCTTCTTTTGTTTGAACCAAAAATAAAAAATAATTTAGTACTTTTAAAATAAACGATTTTTAAAAAAAAAGGTTTTAACTTTTATTTTGAGCCAAACTCGATAAACAATGTCGGAAAGCGGCCCGCGGAAAAATAGTTGGTTTTTGTGGCCTTTTAGTGTAGAGAGCTGTGCACCTCTGTACTAATAGCCTACATCAAAGATGATATTGCAATGGAGACAATAGTATTTATTATTCTTTGCGATATTTTTTCACTCAACATTTGATTGAACTTGTAGAGAAAAGCTCTAATAAAAAAAAGGAAGAACTTGCTTTATAAGGTTTCTGCAAACAGCCAATAAACATATTACTAACAAGATAGATTATGAGTACCTGAGGACAGTAAGTCGAAACTTGGGATAAATTTTTCCCTTGTGGTACCGGAAAAATTTTTTATTTTGGAGAAATATTGCACTGTACTTCCTTTAACAATATTGTGACATTGATATATCATTTACTTTATTGACAAGTTTGCTGACAAGTAAGTGTTTTGGGGTAAGTCTAGTAAATTAAATTGGTAATCTAAACGGCAAAAAGTTGAAAAAAGTTAACAGCCACTGATTTTGAAAGATGCCTCCCCACTGAAAAATCTGGGTCAAAAGGATGATATATCATCTTAACTACGAATGCGTTCATTAAGGCGTAATCAACATTACGTAGCCAATGCCACTGGTAGGCCTACTAACTGTTTTAGGCTAAAGATATTAAGCCACAAAGTTACCGGCGCATTGGTCAGGGACGTCCCCTAAGCTTTTCCAGGAGGCGCACAAAAACAATTTTCACGCTGTTTTGCGAAATCTTACTCAATATTTAGTTCAATTGTGTCACAACCCAGGAAGACAAGTGCCAGGAAATCCAGCTTCTCCGACGGACGCCCATGGCGGTGGTACAGTGATTGGCGTCCGTTTTTTAGTCGCATTACTTTGGATCAATACTTTTGTCGAGTCATACCAATGACTTCAACAGTGGTATTCGCAGATCTTCTGATGAGCTATAAGAGTAATGTGGAAGGTAAAATATGAAGCTGCGTTTACTTAGTCGTTATTAAAAAGGTGTAATGAGTCTCACGCAAATGCCATAAGCAAGAAAAATTAATCACAAACTTTGGTATGGAAATGCAGTATAGCTTATTTTGTTGCATTGTTTCTAAATGCGGTCTTATAACTAATATAGAAAGTAATTTTATACTTACACCCTGATCCTTCTCCACTTTGCACGCAATCTGGCACGGATCCTTCTCCATTCGCTTGTCGTTTGGTGAGGAAATGGACGTTCGTAGAGCGCTTTTTAGGAAAACCGTTGACGCAAACTGTAAAACAAAAAATCTTGCAGACGGAAATCGCGGTTAGCATGAGCCTAACGTATTTTTTCGTAAAGACTTGCTGATGATACTTAATTTATTTAGACTAAGCGTACATTTTGAACCTGGGCTTCAGGCTCGTTTGCTTGGCCAGAGAAAATGGAAATGAAGTTTGAAAAAGCGTTCACAGCTTGCATGACCCAGGTAGGTAAAAGGACAACTCTGCTGGACGGACCGCTTTGCTCAAGTGGACAGGTAGATATATTCAAATGAGGACTTATTCAGAAAATGTTTTTGGAAAGGTTTACCGACTTGTTGCGCGGTCTTCAGAGAGAAAATTATCTCGTACCAAAGCTGGTTTTTCGCCCGGGTTGTCGATTGTATAGCAAAATAACAAGATCTTTTCGAGCTTTGAGGGGAAAGTAGCCAGTTTTATGAGTGAAGTAGTCAAGAAAAATGTAAAATTTTGCGCTTGGGTAAAGTTTTTTTCTGTTTATGAAGTTTGCTCATTCCGAGTCCTCTTCATACAAATCACAACAAGTTTTCAATTGTTTGAAAAGATACTAACAAAACAAGTAACAATGCTGCTGAAATGTTACCGATAAGATCTCAAGCACATAGGTTAGTCACGGAGTTTGTGGGGAGGCCGAACCAATCTTCTCACTTTGAAAATTCGTGCTTTTTTCCCTAGCTTTGGCAAATACATGTACATTACACTCTCTACACTGGACATCGGTACTGCGCAAGTTGAGAAGTCTTCCTGGTAACATTGCATTGCCCTGCAATTATGCATAGCTTACTGCTTGTTCAGTTTAAGCATCCAGCGACGCGGTGTGAAAAAGTCGTTGCGTATGACAAACAAAGCATCTTTTTAGCAACATGTCACGTGGGTCAGTAGTGATGTCAGAACACTACGTGCTCCGCCAATAACGCCACAATGGTGAAAACATCTGCCGTTCTGAGATTAAGTGTATATGGAATCCAATATATTAGATCTTGTGCAGTTCTTGCGTTCAAAATTGTATTTACGAAAAAGATTGAAAAAAGATATACCATATTAAAGTTAGTGCGTAGGTCCTTTACGCATTCCTAACATCACCGAAAAGAGATTTTATGTATTATGGATTTTATGTATTATGACAAAATATCTACAACTGTTGCTCCGTAGTCAAATTATGTTTCATTACAAGGAGGCCGTTGTCTGGATTGAGAAAAGGTTAGAGTGCTTTTGGTAGATATTGATTTTGCAATATTTTTTTTGTAATTACCTGAGTGTTCGTTAGTGTGCTTATTCGTTGAGCATTATTAAGCATCGACGTTAATCAATTGCAGTATCTTTGTAACGATGTCTAAAAATGCTCATGGCTAACACATTGTGTGCTACATAAAAATGGATTTGGCAACTTGCCCAATGGGCTTTGATAACCAAGACAGCTTCATCCAAATTGTCTTAGCTTTTTTTAGCTATTTCTTGGCCCTTTAAAAATATGTTTCTTATTGTTGAATGTATACCAAACATTTATGAGATAATTGTTGAAGACGTTAACTAACCATAAATATAAAAAAATGATTGAAAATTGACCAAAAACAAGCAAGGGCGCAAAGATTGAAAATTAGTTACAACCAGACCGCTGTCTCCCCTACTTTTAATCCCTAAACCATTCTGATCACGTGAGAAAAAATGACGAGCTTTAATGTGAAATCTCGTTGAATTCACAAACAAATATCTTAATCATCAGCACAAAAGGCTAGTTGATTGGCTCTCCACTTAACCGGTAACCTAACTTCTAGTAATCATAAACTGTAGATGCTAGACTCTGTACTCCACATCAATTTACCTTCCCTGGCTGCCTTTGTTTTGAAGCTAAAAACATAAGCACAGGCAAAGGTTTTTACAAAAAATCTGTTAAAATAGTAAACCTATTTCTTCAAAGCATAATTATTCTAAATACTGTATATCAATCACTTCAGCGCCCTTTCATAAGTTTCGTTTTAGATCCCTAAAGTCCAATGAACGCATGGAAGTTTTGAAATTATTCGCTGTTTGTAAGTAAGTTCAGTCTTAATTTATCAATTGGGAGGTCGATATTATGAGGATATCTTACGAGATCTAAAGTTTGAGTAGAAATCAACCGAAAAAATAAGTCTGCAGGGTTACACCATTGCATGAAACCAAAGTTACAAAATATGGAATCGTACCAATGGCGGAATATTTTCCTGAAAATGGATTATTAAGGCCAAACGTGTGATGAGAGGCAATGCATTGGGAGCGGTATAGTCTTATTTGCAATAATCAGCATCCGCAGCACATATGTGCAGCGAAAGAACTTGGTGTCCCGGATATGATTACAAGTGGAATTGCACGAAGTCGTGAAATAACCTATCCCCCCAAGTGATTTATTTCTGAAATCGCAAAACAAAACCCATGACGGCGCCTACCCCTAAATTTAAATTTGTGCCTCAATACTTACCCAACAGAATGGGTAGATTTCGCGAAGTGATAGAGAACTTGTTCGTAAGACGAGTTTTAATTCAAAGTGCAATAATCGGGATTGGGAGCATTGGGGTATGCTCCCATTTATACCAACTTTTTGTTTCTGCTCTAAGAAATATTATTTTGGTAAAACTGGCGAGGCAAGCTAAACCAATATTTGTAACCCAATTTATCTGAAATCCCGTCAGAATCGGTAGCCCTGCTGGGCGACGCCGGCAGAGCCGATAAGTAACTTGATAAACTGAAGCTTATATCTGATAAGACACCTAAAAATTTTGTGTAGAAACATCGGAGACCATCGTTAAAAACGCTCAAAAACGGATACAAACCACTTCTTAAACATGCCAAAAATTTCGCCCTTTAAAAACGGTTTTGTAGATTTGTGATTTTGGAGATGACTAGCCCATGGCTTTTGGAGGGCTCTTTGGGTTTCTTCTCGGGGAACGTCAATGAACAAAGTGAAATAACTCCAGTACTGGTCAGGTCGACTCGTTTTATGTTTACCGACAATGCTGCTGGTCTACGAAACAGTAGAAAGAAATATTTCTCTTCCAGTCTAAACAAAATGATTCGCTGCAGATGGAAGTAAACAGCAGTGGCATTCAGCCGGTTTATACGAAGCAATTCTTAAAATTTTATGAGCTTGTAAAACCAGTTGCTAGAAGTATTTCAACGTAAATTTTCTCTTTGTAAAACTTGATTTCCAAAATAAAAGAAAGACCGATCATCGCCTTGTCGGCGGGAACGTTTATCATTTCCTTTTTGTGATAGAGCTTGTTCTTACAAATTTTGAACCCCACCACTCGGCGTGAGCAAATACTTCATTCTAGTACTCAATCTACATTACACAAAAACATAAAAAACAAATATACAATGATAAAAATGAGTGCGATTTACGGTAGGTTAAGCTACAACCAGCTAGTAATACCACCTCTTCAGCGAAAGATCCTTGATACAGAAGTGATTACAATGTACTCGTACATGATATCACACAATTTTTGACCTACTGTAGCAAGAGCGTAACTGACATTAGAAATTGGTGAGTGGATCTACTTAGTTACGTAAAATCATCACAGCAGTAAGTGAAGTGCTAAAAGCAAACCTACTCAATCCTAAGTTTTCTAAATGAAAAAACAAAAGACAATTGAATGTAATTAAAACAAAACATGAGCTACTAACCGGCCAACACTAGCAATAGGAAGAATACTCCAATATTTTTCATACTTGTCGTCGGATTAATCGCCTGAAAGATCCTTTCTTTTTGAGAAATATTTTTTAAAATAAATTTCGCCAGTCTCGTTTACCAACTTATAAAAATTCAGGTAAACATCAATTTTTTCTTTTCTCACGAAATTCAGCAAATCAATAAGGAAGCAATTCTAAAAGAGCTCGAAGCATTTTGTATAATAATAGAAATTCAAGACGCTTAAAAACAGTAAAAAATGCTTTCGTTTTGAACTGTTCAATTCTGATAAACATTTTGGATTCTGGATTCATTTAAAGATTTCCTCCGTCAGGTGTGCCGCCAAGGTTTCGTAAGGGGGTTGGGGGGAGCAAAAGAATCTATTTAAATCTATAATGGAGCAACTTTGTTTCAACGACGATTGTTTGTAAAACATTTTTAAGGGGCCAAACTTATTTAGAAATTGTAGATAGCAGTATTCTAAAACGAACATTTAATTTTAGCTGTATTTAAACACGAGATAGATTATTGTGGGAGTTTAATATAGCCTAGCTCCATTAAAAAAGGCACACAAACAGGATGGTTGAAAAGTAACTAGGCATTAAAAATGGCATATGATATTATTTTTATCACTGAAGTCCATACCAAAACTGTTTTAGATCTGACACCAATAATAGGATTTACACAATTTTCCGATGTTGTTAATTGTGTTTATGTTATTTATGGTATGTGTTAGCATATTCCAAAATGACCAGTCGCTTAACCATTCAGGAGCGAGCCAAAATTACATCACGTTATGAAATGTGGAATTCCATTGCTCTGGTGCAGAGATGGTGGCTTGCATGTAAAGGTAGATGTTTGATAGTTATGGATGGCCTGCCGTGTCTGGTTGCGACAATGCTGATGACTTGATATTGACGCAAAATGGTGCGCCACCCCACCTTGCTATTAATGTGCTTGCGTGGTTAGACCAAGATTTTCCAAGACGATGAATGGGACGATGCGGGCCTCACGGATGGCCTCCAAGAAACTCAGGTCTTACTCCGTGTTATTTCTTCTTGAGGGGTTACACAAAAGAGTAGGTGTAAAAAACAAAGCTTTGAACACTGGAAGATTTGGAGATGCGAATAGAGGAAGTTCCCAACAGTATCCCAGATGACATCCTTCAAAAAGTTGTTCGTTCTACCACTGTTTGTTTGAGAAAGCTAGTTACAGGTAGCGCTGCTTACGTTAAAATATGACTGGTTAGTTTCATTCGCCCATTTGGAGTCATGTTTCAATGTAATTAAATTTTCCATACAATATTAAACATGCATCATTAACTTTCAACAAATTTAAAGCGAGAATTAGGAATTTATTACAAATTTTTAATGCCTAGTTACTTTGCAACCATTCTGTAGACAAATTTTGAAAGAAAAATTTGACCGAAATTGAATCACTTTAATCCACATTTTGCATTTTTTCCGGTAAATTTGACTTTTTAAATAGCATGAAATGAAATTAACTGCTCTACATAAATAAGTTGACGGGTACACTAATAAATGAATATAAATTAAACTCAAGGCATGAAGGATAATTTCATGAAGAAATATTCATGTTTTACTTTCAACAATTTTAATCGATATTTGTCTAATAAAGGGATTGAAAATGCTCACACTTTCATGGATGCGCCAGCAGGTGGGTGGTAACTAGTGGTGTACGCAGGGGGGGCTCCTACGCGTGACTCTTCAGGAAATTGTGGAGCGTGATTGTCTTCTGCCGTGATTGTAACTGAAGCATGTATTTATTCACATTTAGCGTTGTTGGACGCTCGATCTCCAAAACAAAAAGTCAACATTGCCTATTTTGCTCAATTTTGAGCACTGTGTTCATCGGTCGCCGATCTTCAAAATGAAATGTCTCACGTTCCCCTTATGAAATTTTTGTGTGCACCCCTGGTGGTAACTGTGATTGTTGAAAATTATTTCATATTTTTTGTCCAATTTGACGTGGTCAACAACTTTTCGGGTTTGGAATTACGCTGAAAAATTAAAATATAGTTGCAAAGTTCGCAGTGCTATGTATAAATATCATGCCTGAAAAAAGTTAACAAAACCTGTGGTTATGTCAAGACATTCGTAGAGGACAAGAAACGATTTTATAATTTCTTAAAGCTGCCGGCTTGCACTCAAATCATTGCCACTTCACTCAGAAATTTCACATGTTTTATCAAAAGGTTTTCGACCTTCTGGTTAAACATTGACGTTAAAATGGGCTGCCGATTCCATTTGTGCTGACATTTCATTGACTTTGCAATGTACACTGTTTCCGCTTCTCCGTAATAGATACAAGCATAAACGGGTAGCTAATCTCAATTTCAATGTCGTTGACAAATCTGGCACAAAACTGAGGCATTAGATAGAAATCATTCCAGTGTACTTTGCTTGTTTTGCGGTACAGACCGCAAACAATGTTTGTGGTTTGAGTTTAAATGTCGTTAAGGTGATCGAGTGAATGAAAGCGCTGCTTCATGTCACCAATAGTCGCAAGGCCGACGTTCAAAGCTCACTATTGTTGCGTTGTTGTATTCTTAAAAAAGCAGTTTGGACTTCTTCCTACACTTTTGCATTGCTTGTGGTAGAAACCTGCTAAGCCAGCGGCGGAGAAGGAAAAACCACCCCTAATGGTTATAAACGTAGAAGTTATTTTTGTGAAACCAACAAATTTTTTCGAATATCTGGAATCGCTGCGATGTCGTATACGTATGTGTACAAAACTTAAACACTTAATGACTGCCTGTTGAGTTATTGAGGCCAAAAATTTCAGTTTATCTGTTGTTCTACAGAAAGTTTATAAACAGATTTTCCAAAAAATTTCACAAACAAGTTACAAACAGATATCACGACCAAAACATTTTTATCAGCTAAGCAACGTAAGCGACCAAGGAAGAAAAGGATTATTAAACCGCAAAGATCTCTTTTGTGGCAATGCTTAGTCTTGAAAAACATTTTTACTTTTTTGAGCATTTGTTCTAGCTAAAAAATGGCTTTAGCTCTTTTAGTCCGATCGCGCAACATCGCGGCAGCTAACGAGTTATTTCAATTTAGGCTTGTAAGCAGAAATTCGTTGAAGGAGGGCGCGAAAATGCTTTTTTATAAATTTTACGGGACAGTCGCGGCGAAGCTCTTTTTTTTTAAGATCAATATTTATAGAGCTATCGTAGAGGACTTATTTGCTACTGTTATCAGCACAATAACTGAAAATGACGTTCTACGTTTTCCTAAGGGGGGGCGCGCGCAAAAGAGCTCCCCCCTTGGTACGCCACTGCTTCCATTCCTAACAGCTTCAATTGGAATTGAAATGTCATGAAGTTTTTTGTCGCTTTTCAACTGCATCGGGTTTTTAGCGCCATGAGATATTTTTAGTTATGACTGATTGAACTTAGTTTCTTAGTTCATTACCCACATCACCCCTAATACCGAACACCAAGTAAGCAATTGATGAATGCCTCTCGGATATTTTTGGCATGACTCGACAAAGTCATCGAATTCAGGCCTACAGCCTGTAAAGCGGATACTCTAAATGCTGGTTTCCATTGGGTGTAGATTGCAGGCGTAGCTTGAGAATGCTCCGCGCATAAAAATAAATAAAGAAACAAAGGATTTTTCATGCTGCGCCTCCAATCTACGCCTAATGGAAACCAACCTTCACCGTTATAACTCGGCGACGACGTTAATTTTCATCGCGTAGTTTGTCGATGTGACAGCAGCGAGCTCAATGACCGAGTCAGAGCAATAGAATAATATTTAATTGTATTATGCAGCTCTAGACATCGCGTACTTCGCCGACTCGGTCGCGCTGATCGCTGTTGCTTTGTGAGATTCATTGAGTCAAATGCTCAACAATGTTGTAAGATAAATGGAGCGCATCATGTCGGTAAAAATTGCAGAGTTTTGAGTTCAAAACTCAAAAGCTCTGTCGGGTATTATACTATCTGCTTCGTTTGATATCGGTTGCGTTATATCTAAAATAAACGCACTCTGCTTTGTTTGGCTCAATGGCCGCATTGTTGTGTTCTTGAGACACTTCACTCCTTGCTTGACCACCGTGTATATAATAAAAACCCACTGTACCTGTAGTACTCCCGAATGAAGCTGTTCTTTCAAGACATAGAAATTCTGTTTCTCGGAAACTAGCTGTTTTCTACGTAAGCAAAACCAACATAGTTTTCCAACGCTTAGGCCTTAGAGGATAGAAACTCACTGTTATAGATTTTTATCTGATGACGTGCGGCAATTTTATACCGCACTGATTTTACTCAAACATCTTCGATCGCTATAGTTTCGTAACCAATTGTATTGTTGTAATCTATGAAAGTACTGAATTAATATCTTGCGGTCTAAATACAACCAATAAAATAGGTCGTGTGTTGTTTGCAGTAAACAGCACATTCAATCGAGTAGTACGAAATGCCATTTATATATCGTATACCTACCAGAGGTGTACAAAGTCAAAAATTTTGAATCCGACTCCTAATCCTAATCCGAAAAATGCAAATCCGAATCCAACTCCGACTCCTAACAAATCAAAAAAATATAATCCGAATCCGGATCCGAATCCTAAAAATTAAAAATTCCTATATTTGCTCTTTCTAACCAAGTTATAAAACCAAAATCCGAATCCGAATCCGAATCCAAAAATTCAAAAATTTACAATCCGAATCCGACGAAAAAACCGGATAATCCTGATTTTGAAATCCGGCTCCGGATCCGATGTACACCTCTGATACCTACTCTTGTGGTGATGAAAGCTATAGCAGCTTGACGTAGTGAAATAACTCCCAGCTGGTAATCATGCTATTGTGGGTTTAGTGCCTGTATTAGCTTAGCGTTGATGTGCTTTGGAAGCGGTACTTTGCAGCAACTTATTTAGGATGGGAAGAAAAGCAACAAATTGTATGACAAAAACAAAAAATCTTTATTCCTGTTTGGAGACAAACTGGGCAAAATTTTCGCTTTGAAAAAGCTTTTCCACAATAAGGATTTTACGTCTGTTTGGAAACTAAATCAGGCAAAATTTTCGGTTTCAAAAAGTTAATTTCAAAGAACGAAAAGCTCCGAAAAGATTTCTTCTTATTCAGCAGCAGTTAGTTATTTATGTCCAGCAGTTAGTGGTAGAAATGCACTGTCCCAGCAGTTAGTGGTAGAAATGCACTGTCCCAGCAGTTAGTGGTAGAAATGCACTGTCCCAGCAGTTAGTGGTAGAAATGTACTGTCCCAGCAGTCAGTGGTAGAAATGCACTGTCCCAGCAGTTAGTGGTAGAAATGCACTGTCCCAGCAGTAAGTGGTAGAAATGGACTGCCCCAGCAGTCAGTGTCAGAAATGAACTGTCCCATCAGTCAGTGGTAGAAATGCACTGTCCCAGCAGTTAGTGGTAGAAATGCACTGTCCCAGCAGTCAGTGGTAGAAATGGACTGTCCCAGCAGTTAGTGGTAGAAATGCACTGTCACAGCAGTTAGTGGTAGAAATGGACTGTCCCAGCAGTTAGTGGTAGAAATGCACTGTCCCAGCAGTCAGTGGTAGAAATGGACTGTCCAAGCAATCAGTGGTAGAAATGGACTGTCCCAGCAGTTAGTGTTAGAAATGCACTGTCCCAGCAGTTAGTGGTAGAAATGCACTGTCCCAGCAGTTAGTGTAGAAATGAACTGTCCCAGCAATCAGCGTTAGAAATGAACTGTCCCAGCAGTTAGTGGTAGAAATGCACTGTCCCAGCAGTTAGTGGTAGAAATGGACCGTCCCAGCAGTTAGTGGTAGAAATGGACTGTCCCAGCAGTCAGTGGTAGAAATGGACTGTCCCAGCAGTCAGTGGTAGAAATGGACTGCCCCAGCAGTAAGTGGTAGAAATGCACTGTCCCAGCAGTTAGTGGTAGAAATGCACTGTCCCAGCAATTAGTGGTAGAAATGCACTGTCCCAGCAATCAGTGGTAGAAATGGACTGTCCAAGCAGTCAGTGGTAGAAATGCACTGTCCCAGCAATTAGTGTTAGAAATGCACTGTCCCAGCAGTAAGTGGTAGAAATGGACTGTCCCAGCAGTCAGTGGTAGAAATGTACTGTCCCAGCAATCAGTGGTAGAAATGGACTGTCCCAGCAGTCAGTGGTAGAAATGGACTGTCACAGCAATCAGTGGTAGAAATGCACTGTCCCAGCAGTTAGTGGTAGAAATGCACTGTCCCAGCAGTTAGTGGTAGAAATGTACTGTGGCAGCAATCAGTGGTAGAAATGCACTGTCCCAGCAGTCAGTGGTAGAAATGGACTGTCACAGCAGTTAGTGGTAGAAATGCACTGTCCCAGCAGTCAGTGGTAGAAATGCACTGTCCCAGCAATCAGTGGTAGAAATGCACTGTCCCAGCAGTTAGTGGTAGAAATGCACTGTCCCAGCAGTCAGTGGTAGAAATGCACTGTCCCAGCAGTCAGTGGTAGAAATGGACTGTCCCAGCAGTCAGTGGTAGAAATGCACTGTCCCAGCAGTTAGTGGTAGAAATGGACTGTCACAGCAGTTAGTGGTAGAAATGCACTGTCCCAGCAGTGCTTGATAAACTACGAAGCGGGTCTAAACATAAGTGTTCGCGCAAACGTAACTAGTTTTTCCGTGACCGGACAATAAAAGTAAGACCACAAAAAATACGGATAACCCTTAAGACGTTAATTGAGTTGAGTTAAAACTCGCTTTGAAGTTAACAGCACTGCCAGTGCAATGCAGAGAAAACAAAAGTTGCCCGGTCTTGTGGGGTTGAAACTATGCAGAATTGTGGACTCAAAAAGAGAAGCTTTAATTTGACTTCAACTTCGTGCAAATGATATTTGGTTAAGCGGGTTTTGAAACGTACATATATTCAATGCAAACTTCAATCATCATATAATAACTGTGGGCAGATTTCCGCATTTTAAAAGAGGTAGCAGCGCCGAGAAAATTGTGTAGTAATATTTGATGAAAGAAACAACGATTTAGCTTTTCAAGCGCTATTGTTTATAGAAGCAAGACTTCGAGTCCTAATTCTATACAAATGATATATTCATTGGAAGCTTTGGACTTCAACACAACAGGTAGACCACAAAATATTTTTCAGAAAAATTGACCATGACTTTTTGAGGTGTATTGGGAATGGGTAGTGAGTTTTTTTGTCAAGGAGCAGAATATTTTTTGGGCACAAGAGCTGAAGAGCCAACTAGTTAATGATTAATTGAAACTAAATGGAGAATAAAACTAATTGGACTGAAGTCCTTTTTAATCATGACAGTTTCAGATCGGGTGAAGACATTTTCAAAAAACCTGGAACCCCTAAAAGCATTTTAAGCCTGGGGTCCGCAGGTAAGGTTTGGACCTTTTCCAATGTTAAACTTGGCCAAACTGGTGTATTTGGTAGAAACCATTTCAATGCACTTTGCATATTTTGTGATACAAACTGCAAAACTGTGTTTGAGGCTTTGGAGTAAAAATTCGCTTCCATGGATGTTGAACGCTGGCTCAATTTGTTGAATACACTCTCCGTGTGAAGTGGTTTTCTATTAACTAAAATTAAATTAATATCAAATAAACCAATAAGAAAATAAGATCAATGTTACAATGATAGTAAGTAAAACAATTAGCAAACAAACGGTGGTCACAGACGCAAATTCGTTCCGCACTGCCCAATCAACACTAAATAAACTAATTACAACAGCAATCGAAAAATGCTAATTTCAATTAAACATATTGCTTACCAATTGTTTTGGAACTCGCAGCCAAAAACTACTTCAATACATCCAACAGCGTACAAATACATTATAATTACCAAACTAAACATATAGACTCAATTAGCTTTTAATCATCTACAGCAAGGGTGGCCAACCCACGGCTCGCGAGCCGCATGCGGCTTTTTGCCTGGTTTTATGCGGCTCATGCCTTCCTTCTTCTATCAGCAACCTAGTTCTTCTATCAGCAGCCTGGTTTTAGTCAAAGTCTACCTGCAGCCTTTCTAGTTCTGTAATATTTTTTTTCATGTGGACAGGCTAATCGTGTTTGCGTTTTTTTAGTTTTTAGTATATTTGAGTAATAATTTAGTATATTTTAGTAATAATGGCTGAGAAAAAATGCACAGCAAAACGAAAATATAAGGATGAACACAGGACGTTTTTAACAGAGTGGGAGAGCTTATATTTTTTGTTGAACGTAATAGCAAGCCATTCTGCCTTACAGTATATGCCAGGCGTCATTAGCGCATTTCAAAGCTTCAAATCTTCAACGCCACTTCAGGTCACTCCATGCTAACATCAACCGTGAATTTCCGAAAGAAAATGAACTTCGCAAGCATAAGTTGATCACTTTGAGAAGTCAAGCAGAAAAGCAGATACAGGTTTTCCAAAAATTCACGAAGCACTCAGAGACTGTAACGCTTGCATTGTATCAAGTGGTTTGGAACATTGCACGGGCCAAAGAGCCATAAAGTGAAGGGGAGCTCGTTAAAAATGCCTCTGTGACATGGTTGAAATCTTGTCCTCTAAAAACGACAAACTGAAAAGAATGTTATCAGATGTACAACTGTCCCGCCACACTGTTGAACGCAGAATATATGATATTAGCATAGCTATTGAATCACAGTTGCACTCTCACTTCCAAGCTTGCGAGTATTTTAGTGTCGCATTAGAGGAGAGCTGTGACATACAAGACAAGCCTCCATTGGCAATATTTGCTCGATTTATTTCAACAGATTGTTTGATCAAAGAAGAACTCCTTGATATTGTGCCATTAAAAGACAGAACCCGCGGCATAGATATGAAAGAAGCAATGATGGCTGCAATCGAGAAAGCAAATCTGCCCATAGAAAAACTAACTGCAATAGTCACGGATGGAGCGCCAGCCATGACGGGATCTGTGAACGGACTTGTGGGATTGAGCAAAGCTGACCAAGCATTTCCTGAGTTTTGGAGTTTTTCCTGTATCATTCACAGGGAGAAACTCGTGTCTAAATCATTGAAGTTGGACAACATCATGAAGACTGTGATGGAAATCGTCAACTACATCCGTACACATGCGCTTCACCACCGAAAATTCAAGAATCTCATCGCTGAGCTAGACCAAGGGCTTTCAGGTGACCTGCTGCTGCACTGCACCGTAAGGTGGCTGTCAAAAAGCCAGGTACTCTCTCGCTTTTTTCAGCTTTTAGATGCTTTGAAACTGTTCATGAAAGAGAAGAACAAAAACCATTCTGAGCTCTCGGGCCTCGAGTGGATTATGGATCTAGCTTTTTTGGTCGACCTGCTGTTTCACTTGAGCAGATTCAACCTGAATTTGCAGGGTAGGTTGAAATTGCTGCCTGACCTAGTGAAAAGTGTGTCTGCTTTTCTCAACAAACTAAAGCTGTTTAAGGAGCATATTAAAAGGGGAGATTTAACGCATTTCCCCACCCTGCTAAAAGCCAGCGGGCAAGTCACTATCACCACCCTGAATAAGCAAAGGGCTTGATATGCAATACTTCTTGAAATCCTGAAAGAAAGCTTCATGTCGCGGTTCCGTGATCTGCAAATGAAAAGGCCGCACATTATGTTCCTTGTCGACTCATTTAATTTTGAGGCAGACTGTTTGAAAGCCCCTCTAGTCTCAGGTGAGGCTGCGTCTGAATTGGAGATGATCGATCTTTGTGAGGAAGACAAACTAAAACCTGCTTTAAGGAAAGGGACCACTGAGTTTTGGAAAAGTGTGCCAATGGAAAAATACCCCAATATCAATCGGGCTGCCCCAAAGGTACTCTCAATGTTTGGGTCAACATACGTCTGCGAGTCAGTACTTTCTTCTCTAAATCACGTGAAATCAAGGGATCGATCTGTACTGATTGACACCCATGTGAAAGAGTTGCTTCGAGTGGCAACAACGAAATACAACCCCGCTTTGAAGAAGATTGCTAAAGAAAAGGAATGCCAGAATTCCCACTGAATAAGTAATATGCATGATAACAAATAACTTGTAAATTTCTGCCATTATCATGTTGGTGTGTGACATTTACAATAAATCTAGCTGAGCAAAGGTATGTGTTAATTTATTTGAGTAAGAGGTGGGGGTGGTGTTTATGCGATCATTATTTCTTGTGTATGATGTGGCTCTTTGCAGAAACACTGTAAGAAATGTGGCTCTTGGTTTCTGAATGGTTGGCCACCCCTGATCGACAGCCTTGAACTTTATCACATCACAATTAAAATGAACACATGTTTGTCACTTAAAACCACTCGTTTCAAAGAACAGTACTCTTCAGTAACCAACAAGACCAAGACAAAATCTCATTTACATACTCTTAAATGCTCGTATTCTAAGGTCCAATGCAAGCGTGTAGTCAACGAAAAACGTCTTCAAGCGAACAAAATTTGCCTGCGTCCATAAATCAATTTAACGCGCAGTTCGCACTAAAAGCTCCAGTAACAATGGATTTCATTCGAGATTGCAACATTTTTCTTGGACATCAGCAGATGTTATGATTTCGTAATCAAACGATTTGCAATATTGCTGAATTGATGAATTCCGGTATGATTCATAAAATAAAATATTTTCTTGTCTCGCTGAAAACACTGAATAACAATGTGGCCGGGCGGGCCATAGCTCAGAGAATAAATTTAAGGGCCATGCCTGTAGCCCCTCGACCAATTTCTTGAACCTAATTTTCTATAAGCCCATTTATAACTAATCTGAAATAAAAATATTTCGAGCTTTTTAAGATTCCACGAAGAAAATTATTTTCTTTAAATTTTCTCTTAAACTGGAGATTCGATTAACTTTTTCTTAACCCGAAAAGCTCGAGGTAGTTTTTGGGATAGCCTGCTCAACGTTTTACTGCAGTGGCACAACAAGTTTGTATCTCAAATACCACCAAAGATTTCCCAAAGTTTTATTGCAACTGTGATCCAAGTTTGTTTCTGAATATGATAAACTTCTTTGGTGTGCAACATGAATTTCATTAAACTTGAGAAATTGAATTTTTGTAAAAGTATAGCAAATACGGAAACAAACTACGTGATAATCTAGTTCGAGCTCAAAGCTGTGGGGAGAAATGAAGTGGGATGAGCCGTGTCTTAAAATGAGCCATCCACTTATTGAAAAAATTATAAATTGTTCCATGAAATGGTATACTTTCGATGATTAAAACTAAGCAAGTTGCCATACTGAAAATTGTAACCTACAGTTGAAAACAGCAAAAATTTTATGGACAAAAATACAATTTTTTAAAAAAATTTTCTAAATTTTTTGGTTAAAAACTGTTAGCTAATAGGTTTGAGTCTGAAGTATGAGGCGAAGTTTGAATGAAGTCAGGAAAGCATAAGCTTAAAATTCTGCAAATTATAGAAAACTATCCACCATAGTTTTTGAGTAACGAAATATTTTCCCCAGATGGTTTTTTAATTTGCAACATTAGGCAAATTTTTGTTGGGCCTGGCCCAACCTAGGATACTTGTTGGGTGTTTGGTCAATAAAACTTGTTGAACGTTTTCGGTTTTATTAGCAAGAAGAATAATTTTTGAATTTTTGTTTATGTTTGTTTTGTTTTCTGTCTAGTTATGCTCTTGCGTTTAAACTTCGACGGTAAGCTACAGAAAAAGAAGTGTAGTAGACTACCGCTAGCACAGCGCATTTCTAGCATAAGCAAGCAACCAAACGGCAAAATTTTTCTTGAAAGCACAACAACCAGAGCTCATGCTGCACCGAAATCCATATCTGATAAATTTGTGGATCTGAAAAGAAAAAAGCAAGTCAGTGGATTTGCCACTGCGAAAAAAAATGGGAGACCAAAGAGCGAGATGTAAACGGTTTCTGCAACACGACCGTTTCCTGCTCTAGTTTATCGTAGAGAGTTAATTGTAATTGATTTTATGTCATCAATTTTGTTGGAAAAAATGAATTCTGAATTTTGGTTTACTTTTGTTTTGCTTGTTAGGTGATTTATTTGAGTCATACCTTTCCCTCAAACACTAAATTTTGTCGGTATAACAAGATGATAACTTTGTATAAGATTTAAATTCAAGACAACTCTATGCAATCAACTGCGCCTGATAATATTACTTACGAGGCATTAACTTAATACAGTAGACGCCACTTATTAACCCTAAAATGCACAATGCTTGTTTACCCCCTACAATGCAAAATGTGGGTCAAAAATGACCCGTATTGGTTTTAATGGCATTTCAAGCCTAAATTGTGCTAAAAGTGTTTCAGAACAAATTTTTCTCAAAATCTCTGTGTTTTACTAAAGAAAATCATTGAAACAACGTGGAAACGTAACGAAACAATGTGAAACATATAAACAGAAATAAAAAGAAACAGCAACAAGGAAAAGACAAATACCCTTTAGCAGTCCCGTAGCACTCCAACTTCGGGCCCCCCTCCCCCAAAGTAAGCGTAAGAGCCCCTGCGCACAGGTCATATCACTTTAGAGGTGTAAAATTGAAAAGCTGCATTAAGAAAATACACCACAATTTGTACATAAGTAAACAGGCTAATGTCAGAATAAAGCATGCCGATACCGAAGGTGCAAGTCATAAAAAATTTGGCACCGATGCCAGAGTTCAGTAGGACATTTATGCAGACACTGCGAAACGAAAGCAATGACACTGAAAAACATGAAAAAGTTATAAAAACACAGTATCATTTAAATAGTCTGGAGCGAACCTTTTTGTTCGCAAATGCTGTTATGACATTGTCATAATCAAGAGATCGGGCGCAGTCATTTTCGATTGACAACATGGCTAATGAAGATAGTCTACTGTCTGTCATAGACGTTTTATTAAAAGTTTTGATCAGTTTCAATTTGCTGAAGCTTCTTTCAGCGCTGGCAACAGTCACGGGGCAAGTTAGTAAGATTCGAAGTGCGATGTACACATTCGGATACAATGTTTCCATTGTATGAAGGGAGACTCCATACGATTGAAGAATCTTGCTTGCTTTATTGACTTGGAATAGGATATCATACCAAATAAACACCGACAAAAGAAAACTCCATTTTGATAAATGAGCTATCAACGATTTTGTTTCTGAGGCAGCTCTTCCATCTTTTCTTTCTATGGAAATGGCTTCCAAGTCTTTCAGTGCCAGCAACACCTCTTTTAAATTGTATCGAAGAGGTTTGATGCATTTAATTCTGCTTTCCCAACGAGTATCAGATTGTGACTTTATGGACAGCTCCACATGTTTCTTCAAAATTTCCCAACGCTGAGCAGAGGAAGAAAACAGCACATACAACCTTGTAAGTACTCCAAAAAATGTCAATGCTTCCGTCGATGAATTAGCACTGTCAACAACAACTAAGTTAAGGGTATGGACATGGTTTGCACAGGGCACGTAAACAGCTTTGGGATTGATGTCTAGCATTCTTGCTTGGACCCCAGAATGTTTTCCTTTCATGTTAGCACCATTATCATATGACTGACCTCGACAATCAGACAATTCGAGTTGCAGTTCGGTCGCTTTTTTCTAAGAAAGCGTCCAACAAGCCTTTCCCAGTACTGTCACTTATTCTCAAGTAGCCAAAAAATGTTTCTTTAACAACAGCAGCTTCTTCATTACATAGTACATAACGGAGAATGACAGACATTTGTTCATGATGTGACATATCTGGAGTGCAGTCGAAAATTATAGAAAAATATTTTGCCAATTTCAATTGCTGTAAATTTTCTTTTTCAACTTCTGTCGCTAGCAATTCAATTAGTTCATTTTGTATGGTAGGACTCAAATAGTGATCTTTAGTGTTTTTATTCTTGATTCTGTCTTGAAGCTCTTTTAGGATCGGATCTCTTCTTGCCAAAAGCTCAAATATACCCAGAAAATTTCCATTGTGAGGAGATCCTAAGACTTCTTCAGATCCTCTAAAAGCAAGATTCCTTTCCGATAGAAACAAGGCAATGTCGATAAGTCTCTCTAAAACATTTCTCCAAAAACGTCTTTCATTGAAAAAAATATTCATCTCGCGTTTGTCGATAGTGGATGAATTTCTTATCCCTTCAGCTAGCAACATCCATTGACTGCAGCATTCTTGGTGGGAAATGCCGTTTTCATGGTCTTTCAGTTTTTTCGAAAAACCCTCCCATGTATTTATTCCACTACAAAAGGGGCTTAGTGTTTTTCCAAATAGCTTACAACAAAAGCAAAAAACTTGATCTGATTCCCCAGAATAAACTAGCCACGACCGTGAAACACTTTCACCATTAGGTAACACACGTTTATAATGGTTGGAGGAAAAACGTCGCCTTGGAGTTGTGTTATTATATGGAAAATTCATTATTAGTTGATGTGGTCCACGCTTTACTATATCACATCGTTGAGCATCAGAAATACTTTCAGGCCATTTACATGAGTCATCAGGGATAGGGGTAAATTGAGATTCAGATATTTTTGATATTGAAGGTTGCGTATTGGCAGGTAAATCACAACTTACATTTTCTGGAAATTCACAATCACTTTGATGCTGATCGTCATAGTTTTCTTTTTCTTGTACACTATAGTTTTCTTCATCCCTCTCGGTACTAGTGCCAGGTCTACTCTGCTCAGTAATCTTGAAAAAATCTGTCATCTTGGGCAATTTCGCTACAGCATCTCGAGCAGTGGCTGCTTCTTTTCTCTTTTGAGCACCACTTTTTGAACGTTTCATTCTATACAATGTCAATAAAATACTTTATCTGCACTCTGCAGTGTATATATATTGTCCCGGTATTTCTAGCCAAACAGAATTCCAGACCATTCTATGATTGTTGCGTAACAACGGCATTGTTACGTCAATCGAATATTCAAGATTCTACCAGAAAATCAATCGAAATATTCTAGATTCTGCGAGATAAAATGACGTAGCATTCACTTATGATGTCACAAGCCAATTTCTTCCTACAGTTTAAATCGGTTGTAAACAAGTCTGCTGAACTGCAAATAGTCACGTAGCCAAAAAGCAATTTCAGACTAACTTGGGCCCCCAAAGTTGGCCTGGGCCCCCCCAATTGGGGGGTTTGGGGGGCGGCTGCTACGTCTCTGGGTCGGTTAACAAACCCACCCGCTTAACAAGCTCAAAATCGTCCGGTACAGAAAAGGGCTTAATAAGCGGCGTCTACTGTATTTGCCTTATGACTCAAGTTGTGACATCTGGCCCATTTGAAAATCAGGGGTGACTTAACTTATCCAACGAATTCCAAAACTGGGTCAAAATACAATTTTTCTTTAAACGTAAATATTTTGTAAGTTATCTTGCCAGCGATTCCAATTGCACCTTCGCTTTAAGGTACATTTGTAGAAATGTTTTTTGCCAAAATTCATTCAGTTTTCTTCAAAGCTCTATTATTTAAAATAAACTTTGCTTAAGTGGCCCAAATCAGGTCACTTTTACCCTATTTGAATGTTGATTTTGAGACGTTTTCAGCATTGAAAACATGTTCATTCATTGGTGAGGTGTAAAGAAATTTTTCTTGTTCCTTTTTCCTCTAAATATGATATTGCTTCCAACTTTGTTCAATATCTCCACCAGCGTCAATTCTCGCCACGAATTACTAGGCTTTGGCAGCTGTGTCTTGGTTCACTCTCACTATTTTGTTTGATTTCTATGCTTGCACATCAGCATTGGCAGTGATGAAATTAAACCTGAAACCAAATTGACTTTGGTTTTTAGGAATAATAAGTTGAAAATTTGTTGAGATTGTCAACAAATAAATCGAATCTAGTTCACTGCTGCAATCAATAAAACACGATTCAGTGGCTAAAATGATTTCTCGGTGATTTACTCTATTTCACTTTGCAGTAAACCGGGCCTCCTACAGTGAAACTCATGCCAAGAGTTGGCATTGATTTGCCCGTTTCACTTTAGGAGCCCGGTTTACTGCGAAGTGAGATAGAGTGAAAATTCGTTGGCATGGATTTGCTCGACACGTCTATCAAAGGTCGCCCGGCTCCCACCTTGTGAATTGTCAACGCACTCGCCGCGAGCATGATGGCATTTCAAAGACAAGGCGCTAGGCTATATATGCAGCGTTTAATCTGCTTTTTCAGATCAGTGTGTAAACTAATCTCCCAGTGGATATGCAGCCAAAATCAACCAATTTGTCAACCCGCCCTGTTAAGCAACGCAATACATTGTCGGTTGAAGTCTCAGTGCTTCTGCGTGTGCATAGTTGGATTTTTTTTAAGGATAACGTTAATGAGTGGGTTACTTTTGCTTGTGACGGGACGGGCCCTGCTGATGAGTCCAAAAGGACGAAACGCGTCCAGGGAATGGACTCGTCTAAATTGGTTGGGTGATATACTCATTATTGTTTCCTGGCATATTCATTTTAATAAATTGTTAATGCTCCTTCCGCCCGTATGCTGCTTTGCCAATTAGGTGCAAGGTTTACAGTATATTATTCTAAGTTTAATTGATTTGCATTTTAAATTTGGTATAACATTAAAAACCAACAAGTATTAGACAAATGAATCAAAGTAGTTTCATTCAATTGAAAATGCAAGCACATTTAATTTTCAAAGTCTATCAATGAGGAAAATGCACCCAATCACGTTTTTCTACATTAATTAATTTTTTTTAATTATTTACTTGAGGCTTTCGCGGGCCGCATAAAAGTTCGTCGTAGGCCACAGTTTGCCCACCCCTCTTCTAGGCCATTTGGCGATTGGGTCTTGTCAATAGACCAGAGTTGCAAAATTAGGTCAACAACAATTATTTGGGTGAATCTTTCAGGGTCACATTCAAGATAGTATACAAGTTAGTGCTCCAAATCAAAATTTTGTCAAATCAAAATGCTTGCAAAACGATAAATGTTTTTCATCATACAGATCATTAACGGAAATATTGTTGTAATAGCAGATGTTAAACTTACGATTAAATTTTGAAATATTCTTGGAGACGTAATCTTTTGATTTAAAAACTGAAGTTGAATATCTTGCATGCACTTCAAATGTTGTCGAATTTTTGAAACGTCACAAACTTTCGACAAACAAAATAATACAATAGAAATTTTATAATGCATTCATAGTTTATGTACAATCATACTAAAGTACAAAAATTTATCAACCTTTAAATTTCTTCATTGGAATATTGATGTTTCGTCAAGGTTTTTTACACAATTGTTAAAGTGGTTGAAAGAATTTCAAGTTATTTACGTTTTTGAAGGTTTGTTATTCTAAAAGCGGAAAATTATTGTGTATTACTCACAATCACTACAGATCGGGTTTATACAAAGTGACTATAGAAATAATTGTTGCATATTCCATGCTGAGGTTAACGCCTGTATCCGCAGCATCATTTACTGTATTGCTATTACTGTTTGTACAAAGCTTTTTCGTTGCAAAGTCTTCTGAAGCAGGGGCACCAACCTTTTTGAAACCGCGATTTACTTCCTGGGTACTGATTAAGGTGGAAGGCTACCAATTTAATACACACATTAGAAACAGCCAATTTGCTCAATTTACTTTGAACTCTATGTTATTGTTAACTTATTCATGATATTTAGCGAAGACACTGATTATGTTAATGATTTCTCGCAGTAAATACCAGCAATAATTCAACACAAGGTTTTTCAACCTTTTTTATTTCCGTGACTTATTTTTTACGAAAATATGCCGAGGCCCGCTTCTTCAATTTCTAATTCAGGTCGAAAGTGAAGGTTTTTTTTTATTTTTGAGATCCACTGTTGACTCATCGTTTTGAAGAAATTTTGGGCCGTAAGCAATATTTTATTATTCGCCACTGACTTTTTCGAACTCTGAATTTTCGCACTTTTAAGCCAAATCGAAAGCGAAGACTTTGTTTTAAAGTCTATGCTGTTGTGCCCTCGGAGATTCACTGATCTATTTTTAGAACAGGTTGGTGGGTGACTAAGGGGGTCTTTGGAGGCAAACTGGCGCCCGCAGGCACCATATTAGTGACCCCTGCTCTAAACTTTTTCCATTTTTGGCCTAGTAATGAAAGTTAGGTCATTGTTGATGCCAACCTTTGAGAACAAAAATCACAATTGTGAGATGGTCAAGTCAAACAGCGTAGTTGTTTGATCAATTACTGAATATGCAAGCTAGCTAGTTATAAACACTTTTTACGTAGGTGCTATGAATAGTTTTTCGGCCATTCTTTCTTTGTCTTGGATTAAAAATCTTTTTGCGGCTAAATTATCGCAAGATCGACCCATTCTTCTGTCAAATACCATCGGTGCTTTAGTATTTTTGGCTGTGCTGTTTCTGCGACTTCATCATGTTAATCCTTATGCTTATGCTAATGACCTTATGCTTCACTCTTAACTCGAAAATGAAGCTAACAAGACGTATAAAATGTATTAAAGTCGGACAGGAAACCACACATTCCGCATCTTTTGATACTTGCATGGTGTTTCTAGCATATGCGGTTAAAGAGATATGGATGTTGAGGCCATTCGGGTCCCTCACCAAATGTGGGGGCTAGAACTACCTCTAAATATCAAAAATTTTCAAAAATATTTTGCAGGGGTTATTTTTATCCAAAGGAATTACTATAAAGGAATGGCCAACAGAAAACCCAAAGTAAAGTTTTTTTAAGAACCGCTCTAATATGCCCTACGGCCAACGGTCATCTATTTTGATATGACTTTAGGCTGTTCGTTTGCACATTTTTTGCTGATAAATTTGTTGGCCTCATATTGGTCACCGCGAATTTTCGTTTCCATTCCAGTTGTCATTTTTTAGGAATGCATGGTTTATTGACAGTTGAAAATTGTTAGAACCTGGTGCGACTCAATGACAACAGGATACTTTACTTTTACTAATAAAAACTTTGACTTCTGTAATATTCAAGGTTTGCGCTAAAGTAATACAGGTAACTAGCTAAAAATTTCGAATAGAAGCAAAAGAAAGAGAGAGCAAAATTTTTTCTGCTCTACCGCATTTTTTGAATAATCTTTTTTATTGTTTGTATAGACCTCACACAGGATTTTGAGAATGAATCTGAGGTATTTAGTAATGTTAAAGGTATTTGTTGTGGTCAAACTCATGCAGGGTTGTTGAGAGCTTGAACCAAATCAGATACCAATGTTTTTAGGTCAGAACAAGTGACGTAAGAAGATGAAATTTATTAAAAATCTTGCGGTATGTTATACCCTGTTCTGAATTGAAGCCATTTTTGAAGATTAACTCCCTCGAAGGAAATTATTTGCCTTTTTCCAAGTGGAAAACCGTTTTTTGGAGATCAACTTTTAAAAATTGTAGTTTTGGCCCTTTGTACCATAAATGGGGGGTGAAGTAGAACAGCATGCTCAGCAGATTTCATAAAAGATTTCGCGGCCGAGTGAGTCGGCACCCCCTTAACTTTATTCTCTGTTAACAATAATGAGCTCAATAATCCAAGAGCATTAATAACTCAGCCCAAAACGGAGAAAAGAGTGATATCATTAATTTTCCGGAAAGGCAATTGCCACTTTGCCGTTTGGATTTTGTAAATTAACTAATATATTGTGTGGGACGCATAGGAGTAGGAGAGGATGGAGCAAGGAAGGAGGCAGTCCCCGACTTGAAAAAATATAGAGAAAACCTTACTTTCAAGATAATTGTTAAGGAAATCGTCTTAAAAAAAAAATGGTTTTGAAAAATTATTTTTCCAGTGTTTGGAAACGTTGACTTACAAAAAAATCTCCACTCTTACATTAGCATGCAAATAGATTAATTTAAAATTTAAAAACTAACGATCTCAAAATAGGAAAGTCTCCATTATAAATTTGGAGAGCATATAAGTCAATGTGAAGACACAGTTTTTTGATTTTAGGGGCAAGATATTTTTCTTCCCCTTATCCAAATACTACTACACCTGTTGTGGGAGGATGAAACACACTATCAAAGTCAAATCCTGAAAATAGGGATGCCCAAAGTTTTTACGGTTTCAGCCACTTTTTACTTATGGCGAAACGGCTATTGTTTTAGGTTCAACTAGGCTATGTTAGGATTTCCTCATCTAAAATGGTAAAATTAGCGTTTTGAACTTTATTTATGCCGCAAACAATTTCCGCGAGACTAGGTACGAACCGCAAAAACATTTCGCACGGGTCTCACTTAGAGCTTCCCTGCTGTAGAGCATTTAAATTTACTTTTGAAACTAACCACCTTCCAAAACCATAATATTTTATGACAGCATGCCTCACTGGTGGCATCTGACTGCATCTTGCCTAATTAGTGCTGAATGGAAGCAGATTTTTGGGAAAGAGGAAAGTATTTTGTTAAAAAAGTTTAAAATCTTTTTTTTTTATACCAACCATATCGCCCAATTTAGTCTCCATATAGACGTAAAATCTTTTTTTGTCCATGATGCAAGCAGAGGTCGTTTTTTATTTTTGGCAAGCGTCAGGCCGTTTGGGGGACCTTCGCTTTTTATTTTTCCCCAAAACATGCCACTGAATAGAAGCACTAGTTGGTTTTCAAAATTCGAACCAAAAATAGCTTGCTTCAATCAAGAATTTCCAGAAAAAGCAATTTAAAGTTGTTCTTAATTTTAACGTATCTCATTCTAAATTAACAGACTTTTAGTTTTTGACATTTACTCAAATAAAAGAGTTAAGTTATAATCTCTCAATTGCCTTTACCTCCCACGCAATTTACTTAAAAGTAAAAGTAGAAGTAGTAAAAACTGAAACTGCTCAAGTAATTACAGCTCAATACTGAAAAACCTAGTTAAGTAGTTTGCTTCATTAGAATTACTTCATTAATGACCATCTCTGCTATTGAGATATCAGCTTGATTTACGAATCGCATAGTTTGCTATTGCCTCAGCTACTAGCAAATAGTGCCTTAAATCAGCCAGTCTAACAATAAGTCTTGCATTTTTAAAAAAATCACACTTATTCTATATCACATATTGATCTATCACAAAATTAATAATTGGATCTTCCTTCATCTAGTAAGACTTTTTATTATTTTGATGCAACGTAACCATCGCGACATTATTTTGTAACATTTTATTAAAGATAGCCATTTATTTTAGTCATTCAGAGTTTAATTCATTATACTTTTTTTGTGCAAACGTGCTTCTAATAGCTGCTGTCTAGTTTTAAATAGTTTTGCCTGACTAAAAAGATTTTGTTGTAAATAGTTGGCTTTAGTAGTGAGTAATGTGAAATGCAGCGAATGTTCAATTTATGTGATGAGGGTTTTGGAAAGATATATTATCATAAAAATATGCTTAGCTATTTACAAGTTATCTATTTTGTTGTCCAGTGTAATAACACAGGTGGTCGCAGTAGCCAAAAAATCTATTTGAGTAAAAGTGTTGCTACCTACTCAAAAAATACTCAAGAATAAGTAGAAAGTAATGACAGGTATTTTTACTTAAACAAATGTAACAAAGGAATTGCGAATTTAACTATATAAGAGGTCTGTTCAAAAAGCATCCGACCCTATCTGCTCCCGCCAAAAATAATGCCAGGCCAGCAAAGTGGTTTTGGCTGATTGTAACGTCACAATTACTACACACGCATAAAAAATTTCAAACCGATAGTTGGTGTCATTTTCTTTTTTGAAGTAATTAGTGCAGTCGTAGAGTGCATTATTGTCAGTTTTTCGCTCGCAAGCGTAATGACAGAAAGCATCAAAGATATTTTATCAAGTCCTCCCTAAACTCGATAATAATCAATCTAAAACAATTCAAAAGATTTAGCAAGCTTTTGGAGATGAGGCCTTAAGTCAAACTCAAATAAAGGAGTAGTTTAATTGCTTCAAAAGCGGTCGAATGTCAGTGAAGAATGAGACACGCTCTGGCAGGCCATCCACAAGCCGAAACCAGGAGGTGATTGAAAAGATTTGCCGAATTATGATAGAAAATCGCTGTCTAACACTCAGGGAAATTGTTGAAGCAGTGGAAATAAGCACCGGGTCAGTTCACTCAATTTTAACTGAAGATTTTACGTCACCTTCGTGATGCTGTGCGAAGAAATCGGCCATACGTGTGGACAGGGAAGAAATGGCAGCTTTACCGTGACAATGCTCCCGTTCATTCCGCCCAAGCAATCAAAGGTTTTTTGGCCAAAAACAATATGGCACTTGTGCGACAGCCTCCTTACTCTCCTAATTTGGCATCATGCGACTTTTGGCTATTCCCCAAGTTAAAAACTATGCTAAAAGGAATGCGATTTCAGTCACGTAAGAACATTATGGATAAAACGACGGCGGAGTTCAGGAGCACCGCAGAGGACGAGTTCAAGAGGTGCTTCCAAAAGTGGCAGAGGCGCTGGGAAAAGTGTGTGCACTTGCAAGGGGAGTATTTTGAAGGAGATTAAATAAAATTTGTGATATTCATTGTGTTGTGTGTTTTATGCCCAAAGGTCGGATACTTCTTGGACAGACCTCGTAAGTAGTAAAACTGGAAAGCAGTTGCGTGTTTGGAGCAGTTTTGTCCAGTATCTTTCTTAACGAGTGGTCTTCAGTTGAGAGAGCTCGTATCACAAAAGATGCGCGAAATAATTTTCGACGATGGAAACTCCTCTACCTATTTACAACTTAATTTACATTACCAACCAAGTTTAACTTTCATTTATATGGTGCTGAAAATTGCGTCTTTATAAAAAGAGGCTTGAAACAAGGGACACAAAATTAGACGGTTACGCCATATCAGAAAACTATAGAAAGAGATTATCTTAATTAAGGTCGCTGACTTTTTTCTTTTGAAAAAACTTTGTAAAATTAAGTTAATTATTTTCATTGTTACTACTTCCTCTTGTAGTTCAATTTGATTAAGTATAATTTTTGATGTTTGTGTTATGCTTTTTGTTACAACTTTCGTTAACAGGTAAATGCAGGGCGTCAAACCATTTAAAATATCGCTCCGGATCTGGTTCGGGTTTAGCAAAATTAATTTTTGGCGGTTCAGTTCCGGTTCTGGTTCACCGCTTTATAAAAGTTTCTTTTCAGGTACGGTTCGAGTTCACCAGAGTCAAAGTTTAGAGGTTCGGGTTTGGTTTGTGTTCAAGTTCGGTTTGCCTTAAAGAATGACTATAATCGAAAACTGTGTTTTGGATCAATTTTTTTGCCTGGTTTTATTGCACGTTTCATTGGTATTTGTTGCATTTCCTTTTTTCGTGGATTGTACAGTTTTTACAAACGAATATTGCTATAAACTTAGTTGGCAAAAGAAATATAAAACGAGCTCAGAAGAAGTTTGACTGGGTTGATGACCAGTGTTTCCTACAAACGCGAAAAACGTGCGAATTTGGGAAAACATGTCAGGAGAATTTGCAGTTTAAATTCAACGATGCATGAAAAGCCTTAGGTATGAGATAACTTTTTCAGTTAGTTAAAATTTTTTAATTTGCTAGCAAAATTTTTAACCAACGGAAAACAGTGAACAGGAATCCAAAATTGGACCAACGCTTTTTTTAGGGTAGTGCAACGTCTCGCGTAAACAGCGTGTGGCTGCAACGCAAGAGTGAGTGATGGCGATTTAAATATTTTATGTATAACAAGTTGTCTCTCATGCAATTAACATAAGGCAAATCAAAGAGTTTTTTTTCTTTACTTTTTCTGACCAATTTCAATCGTAGCTAAAGAGCAATAATTAAAAAGACCTCCTAAAGTTTAGTTTAACACTAGACATGAATTCTCGAGGGAGTTCGAAACTGGAAATGGTTAACATGAATATGTTTTCTTTACGCTTTAATGCCAATTTCAATCGCGTTTGATAAGATAAAAAAAGCACATTGCTATCGGCTTCAGGTTAGCACAAAAACACCATTTTTGACGGCGCATTTTAGTTTTGTTAATTACAAATAAATAATCTTCTCATACTTACCAATTAGATAAACTAAAAGTAAAAAGAATACGACTTCTAACCAATTTTAGTTTCAAATACCCCCAAAATGCTGTTTTTCAAATAAAATGTAGCTGACAGCTATGTGCTGTAATAGCTTACCAGTCATGATTGAAATAAGCCCTAAAACGTGAAGAAAAAATTTGGATTCTAGTTTCGATCTCTTTCAAACGTTTTACATTGTGGCCTATTTACTTTATGGCTATTGCTGTCAAGGTAATTTTTAATACAATAAAATTTACCTACAACTTTAGGGGATTGTAATGAATTACCGTTCACGATTGACCATTCCAAAACTGTTTTTTGATTCAACTTTAAGGTGTATCATCTAATCACGTTTACCAGTATCAAGAAAAGTCACTAAATAGTCAAAAACTCACAGAAAGTTGGGCACTGCGCAAAGAAACCTTCCTTTAAAGCGTAATTGCGCACAAGCGTCTACTGTGGTTTTTTACATTTGTCTGTAGTCAGTGACTTCGGGTGAGGTAGGCGAGGTCTTCCAAAAATTTGATCCGGAAAGGTCAGCCCCCTCGCAAATCCTGTAAAAGTTTACTTGCAATTACAAAATCCTGCTGTTTAATTGATTGCGATTAAGAAATGTAACTAGTTTAATTATTTTACCATGATCAAGCAACAATTCAAATTCCCCAGTAGTTTTTGTTTTGGTGTCACAGTCGTCGTAACCTACCTAACATCTGACTATTTAAAATAAGTTATATTTTTCATGTTCATGTCGGGCGTCGACATAGAATTAGGCTAATTTTATTTACATGCACTGTCAACCTGGCATTATGTAGTGTTTACAAATTACTGTTACACAGGTTGCAGAGTTGAAGTGACCAAATTCAACTTATTAAATAGAAATAACCAGGTATTTCGCCACGGCCATTCAGTAACGAATAAGCTACTTGTTTGTCAACTTTTGTGGCGCTATATAATCAAGCGAAATATTACGTCACAGAAAGCGCAACGTCACAGTTCTCTCTCTTCTCCCCTTATCTCCCAGGAAATTTTGAAAATTGCGCTTACGCACATGCAATGGTTTTTAGTTCATCTTTAAAGATTTTTGACACACAGCTAACTCCAGTTCGTGGTGCGAAAGAAGTAGCACAATAAACAAACTATAACTTGCAAGCTGACGTCTTAATCAAATTAAAAATAAAGATCATTTGTGACAGATGATAATGATGGCCTAGATCCTAGATCAGGGAAACAAATCTTTAAAATCAAAATTTTAATTTTTATCGCTTTCTTGCTCTAACCGGAAATAAATTTTTGGTCACTAATCCTATTTTTCAAATTCGTACTTTTTGATATTTTTTCAACTTCCTTCAGTTCTTTTTGGTGACTGAATATTGAAACATGCGATGGCAGAACTTTGCAAAATACTAAAAGCCGAAGAAAAGTTTTCGCAAAGTGTTATAGAATATGTTATTTTCAATGGGAAACATAATCTATGATAATTGACAATGCAAACTAATGACAATATAATTTTTACACTATACAAGCTAATGCCTTTTTTTCATTAGGGGTATATAATACCTGACTTTCTCTGACAGTGTACCTCAAAACTTAAGGGACGACATAATATTTTGTCCAAATGCTTAGTGTCACAACCTATTGCAGTTACTATAGTGGCGCGGTGATATAGAGTTTTAGCGTCCACTTTGCGGTCGGTGGACCTTCCTTCAATTCCCGTGTCGAGTCACACCGAAGACTTTAAAAACGATATTCACAGCTTCCCTGTTGGACGCTCAGCACAAAAGGCATAATGAGGGAAAAAAGCCAGTAACTGTGCTTATTGTGTCATTGGGTTAGACATTTAACGAAATAACTCATCTATATGTGGCAGACAAGTGATGGGGTCTAGCTATTTATTGCCATGGTGGCTCAGTTCGACAAAAGACTTGCGCATACAGCATAACCTCATAAGCATAAAAGGTTTGATCTGCCATTACCATTTGATCTGCCTATGAGCAGCCAACCGTGACCATTTTGACCAATCAGGAGTGTGTGACTGCAAAATAATCTCCAAGGTAAAATGCCGTCTACGTCAAAATTTTGTTTCGAACTATACTGTAATGTATTTTTCAAATTACGGTGTATTAAAACTTTAACAAACTTGTTGTAACTGCAACTTTTATCCTTTAGTCTCGAACAAACTTGTATTGTAAGTTGCAACACATCTAAGAAACCGCAGCAAAGACAGCAATAATGATAGCGATTGCACCGCGCTTACCTTACTAACAATTATGCTCATATGAAAAACAATAAATTTATTATATACCAATTTGTTAAACGACGATTCTTCACGTAACAAATCCAAATCATGAGTAATTAAATCCAAAGAAAAGCTTAATGCAACGCAGAGAAGCTGCGATGTAGTAAAAACGAATTTCAGAACAATGCCAGACAAACAGCTAATTTTCATACATAAAAAATTAGGTTGCACTAAAAAGCAGCGTTGTAACTAATTTGAATTCTTACTAACATAACAACAAAACGAAATGCTCAATAATGAAAATAAGAAGTAACTTGTAACTGACTGAGTTTTAATGAATTTGCGGAGCTGTAGTAGAAGGTGAAAAATACTACTTAAAAACAACACAGGAAATATTAACCATTGAGGTGAATTATTTACAAAGATAGAAAAAATTGAGAGCCACTGTTTTAAACAAGAAACTTAGATCGTATGATATTTAAACTTTGGTGTAAAAAACTAATGGCCAAAGAAAGGATGTAGTGGTTAGAGCGTCCGTTTCATATTCGGTAGAACTGGGGTTCATTTCTCAAGTCCAAACATACCAAAAAGACTTTAAAAAATGGTATTCATAGCTTTACTGCTTGGCGCTCAGCTCAAAAGAGATAGTTGTATCCTTGAGTAAGACACTTAACGGGATGCCTTCATCTTTTATGTGGCAGACAGATGGCGCGGCCAAGCAGTCGTATACCCGTCGTGGTGGCCCAGTCTAACTGAGGACTAGCAAAAAGGGCTGACGAGAAGCTCATAATTTGAAAAGCTACACCAAAACTCGACGAAAAGGCAAGATAAGCACTTCGGAAATAGCAACTCCCAAGCAAGTGCGGATATCCTGTCCAAAAAACAGCGATACGATTCGCTTTCTTGTGAATGGAGAACAAACATGGACAACATAACCATGAATTGGCAAAACGCCTTACAAGCCTTAAAAAAAAAACAACACAGCAGTTCATTTAACATAAAACAGAAATAAATTTAAGATCAAGGGATACCGAATACACCTTGCAGTTGATGAGTGAGGTAGCTCCTAAAATTTCGATAGCTAATAAATTGCATGCATAGTTAAAGCATAAAGAGATGCAAATAGAAACTTAGCTCATAATGTAAATAAACTTGTGACTGCAACGTTTAAAATTGTGGTTGATTATATAACAATAACATAAGTATAATGCTTTAAAGATTAAATTATGACGTGCGACGTAGGTATAACTCAAGTCAAACGCTGTATTTACCGATTAGTTTCATTTTTTAATTATTTTTAAAGGAAAACCCCTCAATTTTTTTAATTCAATATCTATTGCGAACCATAGTTTTACTCCTTTGTCGGCCAACATTTAATTACTGTAAGACGTAGCGATTTGGGGTAAATGAAATTTTTTGTTAGTTAGTCTTGTGTTATGGTTGTGCGAAGTGGATAATTTTAGGAATTCTTTATCTAACTTATGAGCGATATAACCTTTATGAGCCTTGTTCCAGTTCTAATCGGAAGATTTTTTTTAGTTTTAGAATTTTCAATAGTGTGAATGTAGGAGTTATATGACAACATTTATTTTGAAAAGTTATAACTTTCATGACATTGTTTAAACCTATACATTGTTTAAATTTAGTAGTTTTGATTTATTAGTTGAGCCCCAAGTCATTATACCATACTGTAATTTGTAGTAAACGAAGAAATAATAGAGAGTTTTCGTTGTATGATGAATAAGGTAATTGAGTATTCTATAAAGCACACCAGCATATTTTGCAAGATACGTTTCCAATTTTTTTATATGAGTGGTAAAATTTAGATTATCATCTAGCCACAAACCAAGATATTTTACAGATCTGCTACGATGAATTTCCGTGTTAACTTCAAAGTCTGCTTCAATAGTACGTTGAAAAAATTTATATTTATTAAATACACTCGACCCTCGTTTTTCCGGATTTTGATAATCCGGACAGTGAGCTCGCACGGCCGACAAATGAACTTAAACAACCTGCTCCTCGTGTACTGCCAGAAATGCCACAAAGGTGGCTACCGACGCTCGTAAATACCGCATTTTGTCGGGTATCAGTGAACAATTCTGATATCAGGAAACAATTCGAAAAAAAACGCAACGTGAGTGAGCGGAAAATTGTATCATTTTATGAGATAACAATGAAAATATTGTTAAGGACGGTTATTTTATTTTATTTGCATTACATAAATACTTGCACATTGGTGTTATCCGGACAGGTTCCTGCACCGCTCAGTACGAAAAAACGAGGGTCAAGTGCATAACGCTTTTTTTTAGTTTCGAGATAGTTTTTTGGCACAAAGCCATTCGTCGACTTTAGCCAAGTCCCCGTTGACTTGACTTTTAAGTCTAACAAAGAGTTGCTAAACAGAGATAGATAAATGTCATTTGCAAAGAAAGTGGTGTCAAAGTGAATTAACTTTGGTAAGCCATTGACGTACATTAAAAACAATAACCAGCCAAGGCTCGATTCTTGTGGCACGTTACATTTGATTGTTTCCATTTTTGACAAAGAATCGTTTATACGAACGTACAGCTGGCGTTTTGACAGATACCTTTCAAAACATTTAAGTGCTGGCGCTCCAATTCCTAATTAATCAGACTTTTTTGCGAAAAAAAATATTCTGATCAACAGTATCGAAAGCATTTGCTAAGTTTAGAAACAAGCTGCAACTAAACTGTTTTTTGTCAGCGTTCTTCAATAAATCATCGAATACAGACAGCATTTATTGCGTGAGAAGTTGAGACGTTACGTTGAAAACCAAATTAATTTGGAGAAAGTAAATTGGATTTAAGGAGATAGTTGTAGATCTGCTTGTAAATTAATTTTTCAAAAAATTTTCTAAAGGAGAATAGAAGTGGTATTAGTCGTTAGTTTGAACAGTTTATTGGATTATCGTGCTTGTGTGTGTGTGGCAATTACTTTAGCGACTTTTGCAGCGTTAGGAAATACACCTTTGCATACACACAAGTTGAATATTTTACTGATAATTGAAGCTATAATAGAGTTGGCTATTTTGATAAAAGTTATGTCAATATCAACAGCCAAAGTTGCCTTTTTAATGTTTAGAGATTTTATTGTATCTTCGACTTCTTGCGGAGACGTCGGAGAAATAAAAAAGAATGAGGGCAAAAGCTTTATTTCCATCTAAATTAAAATTAGTTGGTGCAGTAATATTTTTTGTGAGATTTTTCCTATATTGACAAACTAATTGCATCATTTAAAAATATTTCAAACTCGTCAGATAATTAAACGGGGTAACCATATACTACAACAAAAACTAAATTTCTTGATTGTAATTGCAAGGATAGAAATAACTCTTCATTATCATGGAGCTGATTAACGTATATATCAATGCTGGTATTTAGCGTTAGTTTAACGTAGACTCCCACACCCCTAGCATTATACGGGTGGCGACAAAGTCACGCACCAATGTTACAATTGATGGTGATGCTGATTTACTGAATCGTGTCTACAGGAACTCTGAATTTCGTATTGGCTCGTGCACAGCTGCAAACGGCAAACATATTGAGTATTTGTAATCCTTGTAAAGGACTTTCAATTTGAATAAATGTTACTACTATAACTTTTTTAATTAACATTGGTGCGTGACTTTGTGGCCACCCTGTATTTACTTTCATTATGAAAGAATGCATAATCTTAAATTTCAATATCAGGGTTAGTTGATCGCTTCTGAGATTAGCTCTGCTGCTCATAATTAGATCAAGAGCTGAATTAAGTTAATGAAGATACGAGCGTAATTTATCAATGTTTTTGAAGGCTGGTCGTATTAAAATGAATTAAAAAAACATTATTTTTGTTTCTCATCGAATAAAATAGTGAATTTATTGATTGGGTATTAAGCTAATTTGTATTCGCTACGAAATTTATTTGTGGATTGTTGTACTACTTATCTATTTCAGTGTCATTGTTAATTATGTTATTTAAAGAATTTAAGTTGTGAAGATTTGTATAACTGCAGCTTTGGTGCAATTAGTCAGCAGTTTGTTGAGTCGCAAACATTTTGCAGATTTAATAATGAATTTTTAACACTAGAATTCCGGACTATGTCGATTTCGACATTTTGGTTTTTCAACGTTAATTTTTTTGTACTTTTCGTGATTGTAATGTTCTGAAAATTCACACTGTCGAACAAATTTTGCTACAGTTTATTTTAATATAAGGTTTTTGTTTGACCGACTTACGAAGCAGAAGTAATTAGAATTTATACCTAGAATTCCGGATGTGTCGATTTCGACATAGTGCGTATTTTATCAGCTTGAGAACATTTGTTCAATTCTACAAGCTTTGATAGCAAAAAATTGGGTTAATTATCGTTTCAAATCAGTTTAGAAGTAGAAATATGTAAAAAGGTGGTAACTACTGTATTGTTATCCAGCATTCTAAATGCGTTGACACCATTCTTCTTCGTGCTCTAAAATGTGTTGTCTCCTTATTAGCCTGAAAATTTGAGTTAATGCATTGCCAACCTATTTTTATTTCATTCTCAGGCAGTTTCTCTAAAATCTGAACTAGTTTGCACTTTAGCTTTTCTATTCAGCTTTACTGTTCGCATTTGGTGAAGGTTAAGTCTTTAGTACAGACAAAACTACATGAGCATAGAGAAACACTAAGCTTGACTTTTTCAGGTGCAATAATTTTGTGTATAACAAATAAACGTTATTTAGAAATAGTTTTCGTTGTAGATATACTGCAGAAGTGGTCTATGATATGCTGAACGAAGACCCTGATGCATCAGAGCCAGAGGAAGAAGCGCAAGAGGACACTGGTACTGTGCCCACCAGTATTGATGAACCCCCCGCGCAATCAGTGACTGATAGTGATTCGTCCTCCGACGATGATGATGATGCACGTTGCACACGTGTGGAAAATGTGGTCAGGCCAGTTATAAAGTAACGCAGTGTAATATGTGTTTTGAGCGGGCGAGAGCACATCAGTTAGCTTAACTATGTGACAAATAGTTATTATCATGCAAAAATGGTATAGAATTGCTAGTGATTTTCGAGTGTCCTTTGGCTCGTGCTACTTCTTCTATCGATAAAACTTCAGAATATGAGTAAATGACTCGAAAATGAAAGCCAAAAAGCGCGAGTGAGATGAATACCGATAAAAATAGACTCATTTATAACAAATTAAATAAATTTAAAAGATGAGCATCTATCACTATACTTAGCACTGAATGCCTTTTATTTGTCAAAAACACACCATCAATGATACTGACAAGTTACAGGAATGCTCAAGTTCGGAAAAATGTCGATTTCGGCATTGTCGGAGTTCTAGGTATATTTTTTTCCCCGGAGTTCTAGTGTTAAGTACGAAACTGTGCTAGTTTGCGGGTCAACAACACATGCGTTTGCAATATTGACGGAAGTTTGACAACAGTTTCGATAGTTGCAAACGTTACAGCCGCTTTTGGCATGCTTACAGCAAACCAAACATCAAGTGACTCTAACCATATAGAGCACGCAACCATTAAATTAGGTTTGTAATTAACATCAGTACCATTTTTGTGCTAGTTTGCGGGTCAACAGCACATGCGTTTGCAATTGTATTGACGGAAGTTTGACAGCAGTTTTGATAGTAGTAAACGTTGCAGCTGCTTTAGGCATGCTTACAGGAAACCATGCAAAGTGGCTGCAAACATACAGAGCATGCAATCATTAAAGTAGGTTTGCAATTAACACCAGCACAATTTACGCAACAATTTATAATTCTTTTCAAGTTAGAAACCATTGTTATTTTCAAGAGACCATTAACGGGAAAACAATCGTATTAAAGATTATAATATAAAAATAATAGTATTAAAGTTATGCTAATTCATCATTGTTATTGCGAATATTCAAGTGCAATGGAGCAAAGTTTAATTTTCTAAAATCAATGTCAGCATTAAGTTAAAAAAAAGTCATCAATACTATTGACATAAATCCAGTCACCAAAACCTTCGTACTTTGGATTTCCTACTAATTTACCTGCTTTACCAACTAATTTTTTCATCCAGATTTTTCCAATTATCGTGTGACATAGAACGAATTCATTGTCACATTCACATTTACGTATTGTAGTGGCTTGCATCGAAGCGAAGTAAGTTCTTCGGTTATAAAAGACTTCTGGTACATTTTACTGTTATTCAACTTTGCTTTTCCAAACACAAACTCATTTCTTTTCTTCGTTGAATAAAAACCAGCAATTATCAGGCGTTTTTTCGCTGGTCGCTTTTTACCAACACGATGCACACGTTAGATATCATTTTCTTTTAAGTGAATGTTCGTTTCTTGAGCGATATTCAATAAGGTCTCTAAATCATCGTCTTTATTGTCACCGATCTCTGGTATTCCATGTATTCTAATATTTTCTCTCATTCCATACTGTTCAAGCTCGTCGAGTTTATAGATGTATTCAGAGCTTATTTGAGCTGGTTGTCATCAATTTTTACTGAGTTTACCTCAGCTGTAGTGTTTGTTAACTCACTATTTAGGTCCTTAATTTCTTCAATTAATTCATTAATTGAGTCAATAATATAGCAAAGTTTCTGACGGTCTCTTTATTGAAATTTTCAAAACGTTGTTGACTTTCAAAAAGGCATAACTAGGCGAATATGATGGTTGAATCTTTGCCACCCCAACATATAGCGCTGCGAATCGTTCCAGTTATGCTTCAGAGCAGAAAGAAAAGCTGAAAATCAATGCTCTTTTAAACGACGCTAGCACAAAGACTTATTTGAATGCTGACGTAGCTGAAGCGTCATGACTATGAGGACAAACAGACAACAAAGATATCGGTAGGAGTGCTGAATGAACAGGTGGAAGCATTTGAAACAAGACCGGTTTAGCTTCGAATTCTAAGTTTGAATGGAAACGTGTCTACTACTGTGGCAACTTACAAAACAACTCGTGTGGCCGAATTTATGCAGGTAATTGATTGGAATAAAAATCGACCTCTGGAAAACATTGCATTTTCTACAGTGAAAAAAGAAATCGAAAATAGATAGCTGTTGGGAGCAGATTGTTTGGAGTTGCAATGCTGCTTAGAAAAGCTTAAAGGTGGCCGCGGGTATCCTATTCCTAGAAGGAATTTTTTGAGCTTGACATGGGTAGGAGAAGTGGATGAAATCGATAACAAAAAGAAAAACTGTGCGGCTTTCACTTTTTTTGCAAGAGATCGGTTTAGGCAATTGCAGGAATTGAACGCTAGCTTGCCAAGGTTTTGGGAATTGGAAACAGTCGGAATAGAGGATGATACTTTTAAATTTAACAACTACTACAAAAGAATGATTAAGAAAACAACACATTTCTAAAGGTATGAAGATCGACGGCATCAAGGGACTATTTCATTAAAAAAGCAAACCTGTTTTTCAAGCACTTATGTCACGGCTTATAGACTGCTTCAAAGCTCCAGAAAAGATTTAGGCAGAAAACCTGACTTAGCGAAAGAATATTTGCTGGTAATCAAAAGATATATCAAGAAGAATTATGTAAGAAAAGTAGGTTGTGTACTACAGCCGTGCCATGCGGTGAGACTCATGGTTGGTGAGACACTAATTTTTCAAAAATTATGTTTGCAAAAATTTTTAATCAATAACGAACAAAAAAAGTTTCTTTAGCTACAAAACAAAATAAAAATTAACATGTTTACACATTTTTTGAAAATAAAATTCATTCGCCAATACTTTTGGACAAAAGCATATATGACTTTGTTGAAGAAATCACTTTTGTTTGGTTGCAACTTTTAAAGTCACTCCATCTCAATGGCAATTATGGCCAGTGACGAAAGGCACTCTTCTATTCGCTTTCTGTTGTATGTTCTGATCTGTTTTCAGCGCAGAAAAAGATTTTTCCACCGACGCTGTTATGACGGTAAAGTGAGCATTAGCTGAAATAACTTTGTCGCCTTTGAACCTGTCTTATTAAATTTTTCTGGTACAAAAAACTGATAAGTTGTGCAGGATTTTGCATTCATTTCTGACTATTTGTAAACTATAGAATCCAACAAGATTAGTTTTAAGTTTTGCACAGTCGAAGACTCTGGCATATTTGTTGACATACTCTGCAATCTAACATTATTAAACTCTTGAGCCATTTCGGAAAATTGTAAACAATCCACAAAGTTCAGAAAGAACAGCTCACTGAAATTGTAAAAACTTGATTTTACCTGCACGCATCCAAAATAGTGTAAAACGTTTGTTTTCTTTTATCTTTAATTGACGTGAAATTTTGAATATCACCGGTATCAGCAAGTCCCAGTGTTGCGCATTTCTGTTCAAATCGCTGATAAAAAACTGTCAAACTCTAGTCTCTTTCGTTCCACATAAGCGATCATGTCGCATATTTGCCCACAGCAAAACCCATGATTTATCAATTGGTTTTGCAGCCCTCTATACAACCCATCAGTCTTATGAAATATTCCCTCATGACAAAAAAAGCAGGTGGTCGTTTTTGAGAGCCGCCGCTCGTATTCAGCTGACTTTATATTACCGAATAATTGTCTCGCTTGTCTTTACCTTCACCAACAACAGGGGAAACCGTAAGCAGATCAAGAGTGGTACATGTGTTACGTTTTTGTCACTTAAAATCTTTGTTCGTTTGTAGCTCAATCTTTAATCAGACCGAAAGCAGATAAAGAAATATTATTTTAAAAACAGTAGCACAACGCCGGGGTCTACAAGATGCACAGGTCCAAACGTAACAGTTCTACAATCCTTCTCAAATCCGCTTGCACCACCCCTTATCAGCTTAATTAGTACACCCCTCCAGAGCACCTGCCCAAAGATGGATCGTGCCATCAAAACAACATGTGGCCAAATCGACGTGAAACACTTGCTTGCTGTCAGCAATAATCTAGAATATGAGCTCCTTCTTGGGGTGATGCCCTTGGCAACGACCCTTCACAACTTTATCCAATAAGTAAATGCGCTTAATGGATTTACACAAAATGCGCTTTCAATCCCTCCAGTCTTTTATAAAAGCTTTGCAGTCGGAAATGCATTGTGCAAAATGTAAGAGCACCAGGTTTAGTTCGTGCGCATGACATTGCATAAACATAGTTTCTGGTCCTTTACCCACGTTCAATTCAGATGACATTATGGATGCTCCGTCATAAGTCTGCGCTGCCAGCTTTTCCTCGGAGTTGAACTTTTGTAACAATCCCAAAACATATTGCGAATTGCAGAGGTTGGCATGTCATCACTCACATCATTAAACTCCCAAAAAGCTTCCTTGACGCAATACGAAGTCCCACTTAACAAAGTATAACAGAGATTTGGGCCTTTTGGGTAACATTTGTTGTCTTTTCGACTTTTACGGCAACAAACGAGGCTTCTTTCGTCTCGTTTCTAATATCGGTTCCAATCACCCCCACCAATGCTTCAATTAAGTCTTTCTGTATTTGATTAGACAAGCCAGAAAACACTGTGGATGTTTTCAAATGACGAAAAAGCCTTTCATCATTTTCAAGAAATGCAAAAATCAGTTTGACTTAATTGCCACTATTAAAAAAGTTTGCGCTCTCATAATTTCCGCGAAAAGGAACCCTTGATTTGCTAGGAAGTATAAGTTCCTTTAATAAGAATCTTTAACATTTTTTGCTTTTCTTTAAGTTTAGAATTATGAAGGCTGATATTAAGTTTCTGCTGGTCATTTAAAGCCAAATCAATTCTAGAAGTTTCAAAAATTTCTAAAGAAATTTGACTTTGAATGTAATTATTGGATTTTTCATGCTTGCTGATTTGGGCATACCCAGGGTGTTTCTGCTTAAGCTCGCTGGGTTGACGACAAACCACCTCAAATGCCAAACTTCGACTATTTATTGACGTAACCCGAAATAATCATAAAATAATAAGCAATATGCTCCTGCAAATGGATCTAATCATAATTTCAAACAACTAATTACAGAAGAGACGAGCTGGAATACGAAAACTAGAAACAAAATGATGGCAGATCAAATATCCGAGGCCCAAATCTATAGCTTAACACTCTGCCAAAGTTGCAAATACAATATTTATCAAAGTCTGAATTCAAATAAAGTCATTAGCTTAGATATAAACTGTGATTACCATTGCTACAAATGCTTTGACAACGGTAAAACCAATTTTAAACAAGTGTCTAGCTTTCTGAACGATAAAATTACAAGTGATCTACTGCAACTGTCACGATAATTACATTGGTTGTGAAACCACGTCACGTGATAAGGTGCGCTAGGCAACCATGCAAAGCAAGGTTGATAGCGCGAATAATGAGTTGGAGGCAAGCATGCAAAATCAGTGAAAAAAATGTAGAAAGCACGAGTAAACCAAATCTAAGGCTTCTCGGCTAATTCTTCAAATCACAAAACCCGGTGTGAGTCCAAACATTATCATTGTTTGAAAGCAAGAGACAAGGAAAACAAAAAAGACAATTTCTTAAAACCCAGCCACACAATCGTTTCTTTCTTGTGTACCAGTCCCTCAGGAAGGAGCAGTTTATTTTTTTTCTCCAGTTGTCTAAAACAAATGTTTTAGGTCTGGAATAGGCCTTCCTTTATTTATGACTTCAACTTTAAATTGGAAGATTACTTTTAAAAATCTCTTATTGTTTATACTTAATTTTTCTCCATTTTACTTAAACTTACAGTGTAGTCGGAAACCAATTTAGTACATTACGCAATGCTCTTATTCCAGCTAAGCAAAGAAAAATACGTGTGATTTCTTTTCTGAAACTTCGAATTTAAGGCTTGCCTCAAAACGTATCAGTAGTATATGCGCGGCTATATTGCTGCAGAAAAAAGCAGGCATTATACAGTTTATGAAACTTCCACTATCTATGAGGAGGCAGAGCTCCATTGTGCCGCATCTCGCGTATTTTAGCAATTTTAAGCACAAAACCGCTTGATTTGAACAGCGCCATAGGAATAAAAAAAATTGTAAAGCTTTGTTCAACTGTTAAAATGGCAAAGGCAAAGCTGGTGCCAGAAAAAAATTCTCCTTTCCATTGTTTGTGTCTGCTTTGCCACATTTCGGCAGAGGAGGCTGTGCCTCATTGATTTAGCAGCTACTTGCAACGGCGTTGAGCTCAACAACTATGCAAACACTGGACCGAAGTTACAAAATGATTTGTTTGGCATCGATTTCCGATAGCGTTGGTTTGTGATATTTCAGAAAAGTACCTTCAAGTAAGTGCAGAAGACTTTGATAAAAAAAACTCATCGGTTTTTGTAATGAAATCTCGAATGCGGTAGGTCTTCGGATGCCTATGGATGTCAACGAGTTGTGTTTGGTGTGAATGCTTCACCGTTCTTAGCTTCGTTAATCATAAAACATCATGCTAAAACAGCCGCTCCAGAGTTTTTCCAAGTGAGTAATGTTTATTGTACACTGTTCCCTTTAAGATTTTAGTAAGTGCGTAAGTGCGAAATTGGTAGCAATTATACGAAAACCGACGGACAAGTTATGGTGGACATTGCTGAACAAACCTCAACACCAGCCTAAGCAACGTTTTTGAAGTAAGTAAAAAAGACGTTTTTAGTAGCCTACTGCTGTTCAGTGTATACGCTGAGCTAAAAAAAATGTCGTTTACCCCAATTCACATCTCGGGTTCTTTGTCCAAAAGTCTTTTGAAGGATCTAAGCGTCTGACGTAAACATCAAGTGAGAGTATAGCAACAGGATTTGCAAGCACTGTTTCCACGCTTTTATTGTACAGTAGAATTAGTCTAACGAGTTCATTTATGACTTTGACTTGCCTATAATAACATAACGTATTCCTCAGCCCGGTAGAATTTCAATATCTCGAATACTTTAAAGTTTGCTTATAACATTGTTTCGCGTATAACGGCACCCTTTGTTTTCTCTCAAACGCATTTTTTTTCGATTATGGATGGCATTTTTAACCGAGTTCAGTTCTTTTTAACTGATTTTGGCATGTGGCCCATTTTCGCAACGCATAGAGGCATGTGGCCCGATTACATATTTTTTTCAATTTCATAGGCGGCTTCAACAAAGTTATTAAAGTAAATTTCAAGAATGTTGTCCAAATAAAGCATAAAAACAAGTCGTCAAAAAAGTGTTCCAATTTTACTTGATGTGAAGAATAAATAAAGCACTGGCCCCGTGAAGATCTTTGTCCGCCAATTAAAAATCTCTGATCTAGGTCATCATCATCATCTGTCACAAATAATCTATATTTTTAATTCTATTAAGACGTCAGCTTGCGAGTTGTAGCTTTTGTATAGATGTAAGCCTAGAGTTTTCAAAACTCTCGGGGGAAGGGGAGAAGAGGCAAATTTGTGACAATTGCAATTCCAAGTAAACTTTCCATCTAAACTTGAAAGTACTTGACGACCAAAGCGGCCTAACTTAGAAGGAGAAAACTAAGATTTTTGTACGAGGTAGTAGTGATACCTGTGTGTGTCTTGCTTTTTTCCTTCAACTTATCTCAAAAAGCAATATTGTTGATAAGCGACAACAAATTTCACCCGAGTCTTGTTAACCAATTTCACAAACCACGCATGAAAACAAACTAGTTAATTTTAAAGAAGTTTTGTCAAAAATTCAAAAAATTTAGCGAAATTTCGTTATTTGGATAGATATTATGACGAAAGCAACGGTAGTTTTGAAATGCTGCCGATGTTTTTTTACAGGATCCTTGATGATAATTGCGGTAACATTGCTGGCAAAATATTTTTTTGCTCCTCGTGAGTTTTAATTAACCATTGACCGAATGCGTGAAAAAGTATTCTATGTTTATGAAAAGCATTTGAAACGTGACCAAAGTTCTATGTTTGTTAAAAAGCATTCGAAACTTGACCGAAGTAAAGGAAACAGAATAATTTACGGACGCGGATATGCACGAGTTTGGTAAACGCAGCTTTTTAATGGAGCAAAAAATTTAAAAGCTTATATTTAAAATTACGCATAAAAGTACAAGGTCTCACTTAGAGGTGCTTCCTACAAAAAAAAGCAAAGTCATCTTCATTTAGAACTACATAGTTTTACAGCATTTGTGAAGGGGCTGCTCTTTTCGGATAAAGTTTTTGGGAGACCCCACCTACTTTACCCGGCGCCACTGACTACAGGCAAATGTAAAAGATTGCAATAACCGCGCACACACAATTACGCTTTAAAGAAAGGTTTCTTCGCTCAGTGCACAACTTTCTGAGAGTTTTGACTATTTAGTGATTTTTCCGTACTCTGATAAACGTGATTAGATGATACGTTTTAATGTTGAATCAAAAAAACAGTTTTGGAATGGTCAATCGTGAACAGTAATTTTTTACAACCCCCTAAAGTTTTGGGAAAATTTTGCTGTATTACAAATTACCTTTCAAGCAATTGACAAAAAAAGGCTACATTATAATGAAAAACGTTTTCAAAGAGATCGAAACTAGAATCCACATTTTTTTCTTCACGTTTCGGGGCTTATTTCAATCATGACTAGTAAGTTATGACGACACATAGCTCTCAGCTACATTTTATTTAAAAAAAGAATTTGGGGGTATTTAAAACTAAAATTGGTTAGAAGTCGTATTCTTTTTTACTTTCAGTTTACATAACTGGCAAATATGAAAAGATTATTTATTTTTAATTAACAAAAACTAAACCGTTCCCTCAAAAAATTGGTGTTTTTTGTGTTAACCTAAAGCCGAAAGCAATGTGCTTTTTTATCTTATCAAGCGCGATTGAAATTGGCCTCGAAGCGTATAGAAAAGATATACATTTTAATTACTTCAAGTTTTGAGCTTTCTTCAAAAAAATGATGCCTTGAAATAAACTGAAGTTTGAGAGCTCTTTGATATTACTGCTTTTTAGCTACGATTGAAATTGGCCGGAAAAGCAAAAAAAGACTCTTTGATTTGCTTTAATGTTAATTGCCCGAGAGAAAAGTTGTGATACAAAAGATATTTAAGTCGGGATTACCGGAAGAATCATCACCCCTGAGTTTCCACCTGAAACTTTTCCATCAGAAGAATCATCATCGCAGAATTGTAAGAAAATTAAACAAATTAATGCTCATCTGAAGAATCGTCACCCCAAATTTTTCCCATCTGACAAAACGTCATCCCAGATTGGCTTGGGGTGATAATTTTTTAGGTGTTCCTTAAGTCGCCATCACTCGCTGTTGCGTCACAACTGTGCGATGTTTACGCGAGACGTTGAATTGCCCCTGAATGATCAGATGACAAAAAGAGCAATATCCGCAGTTATGAGTGATCCGAACGTTACTGATGACGAACTCACTACAGCATTTAGTGGAGCTGAAGCTTTGATTTATAAGCATCTATTAACTCACCAATCTCCCGATCCTAGAGACAGCACCCCCCTGACGCCAAATCATTTTATATTTAGACAAGTAGGAGGTTGTTATTCACCAGAAACCGTTGATGAATAAACATTTAACTTGCAAAGTAGTTGGAGAAGGGTGCAAGCAGTTGTGAAGCGCTTTTGAATTTGCTAGATGAATAAATGGCTAACGATGTCGCATTGACGAAAAAACTCTACAGCTCCATTCTATGATTTGAAACAAAAAGATGCTGTGTTACTGATACAAAATGACCTAGGTAAAGGACATTAGCCATTGGGGCGCATTTTAGAGATGTATCCTAGTAAGAACGGCCCTGTAGTGAAATTCGGCAAGGTAATGCATTTATGCTTCGACTAATCGATGAAATTTGCCCCATGGTATTAAACTAAAGTTCACTTTGATTGTGATGTTTTTTATGGTGCTTGTGTTATTCTATGCAAGCGTAGTGTTTTGCATAAATATGGATTGAATAATGTTAACAATAGAAATTCGAGCTTAGTCGTGCGCTCTTGATTGATTAGCTATTTTCTCAAATTAGTATGAGTGGATTTTGGAATGTTGCCCCTTAAAAATTTTTCTCCATCGATTTGTCAGTAATGGATGATGTTTCACCATGATAGTCTAAACATTTGCATTTTGTTGCATAGAAAGGCCTACGTTATTTTGTGGGTTTTTGTTTGTTTGCTTAGAGTTGTCTATCTATTCAGTGATGACAAATATTTTTGGTATTTATTACACAACTAAGATTTATAATTATAAAAAGAGCTTGTAATTTAGATCAGAGGGGTGTACCTGTGGTCCGCCGAAGAATTTTGTGGCCCGTGGAAGAAATTTGAAAATTTTGGCAAAACATTGATTTTCAAAAGGAAAAATGTCATCACTGAGGGGCTGGGGAATATAGGTGAATATAGCTTTGAAAACTGTGACTTACCCCAAATAATAATTTCACTGCCTTATTCGATCACTGCTTAATTGAGCTCGGATACAAACTTCAACACAATATTGCGTTAAAATTCGTATTTTGATATTGCGCTTGCAGAACCGCAAAATAGCGGCATCGTCTACAAAGACGACAATGGATTTCAAACACCCATCACTTTGCTAAACCGAGGAGTCGAAGTTCAAGACGTTTTTATAGGAAAAAATGATCAAGAAAAAATGGTATCAACAGGATCGGTAAGAAACAAGGATAAGTAATTTGAAAAAAGTTACTTTCCAAGCAAATCCAATCCATGCACATATTAAAAAAATCTAAGCCATGTCCAGGAGGTAACTAAACCACTATTTCGAAATTGTCCTAACCTGGTAACTATGAACAAAAATGTAAGTTCTAGTAAAAATATTTGTAGATATCAATATTTGAACAGCAAAAAACAAATACCTATGCTGTGAGAGATAAAGATAATTCAGAGTCTTAGTTGTCAGAAAAAAAATTTTAAAGGATTTGGGCTTAATTTGGCAGTGAGATATAAGCCAAAAAAATGCAAGAGAAATTATTGGAGCAAATATTTATACTAAATTTTAGAGCTTTAGTGAAAAAATAGGCCGGAATTGATTTTTAATAACAGCATTTTTCTTGCATGAAGCAACTATCAACAATTAACAATAAAATTGCAAAAGTTACTCCTGATCACCATCTTGCGGGCGAAACAGTTAGACCAAGCTGGAAATTGGAACAGAAATCAAATGCATTTAACCTGGAAATAGTCAGCTGTCGACGCATTCATCAAGCATCTCGTTTGATCAGAATTCCACAAAAGAAATTCAAGCTTAGATTTATATTTGACGCGATAACGCGCTCCATCTACACAAATAATGCTCGTCCAGAACCAATTTATCCTGTTTCGCAACGTGCAGAATGAAAAGCTCAGAATATCACCTTTCTGCAATATAGCTACGAAAGTGTATTTTATGTAAAAATTAAATGGAGACTTAAATGTGAAAACTCTTTAATTTATAAATTTTTGCTTCAAAGTACTTCACTAGAGCAAGAAATTGTCAAAACTCGGTTTTACTTATAATAGAATTAGCCGGCGTCGCCCGGCCGAGGCCCTCCATTAGTAGCGTCGGGATTGGGAGTGTCGGTTCAGGCGGCCAAGCCGGCTTCACATATCAGGCTTTTGTATGAAGAGTTATCGAAAGTTTGTGTGTTTTCTGCACATAACATGTTCACGATTTTTTGTACTCTTTTTCCTGATTGAATATCTCATTTTAAGATCCTGGCTATGCCTTTGGTCTAAATCAGGGGTTCCCAACCTGTGGTACGCGTACCACTGGTGGTACGCGGAAGCTTTTCTAGTGGTACGCGAGATGTTTTCCAAAAATGAAAAAAAAATATTTGTTTTCACAGAAATTACAACCCAGACAAATCTAGCAATGTGAATTTGGCTCCAGTTCATTTTGTTTTGCTTCTCAATTGTGATACATATACATAAACATCTACATACAGTATATGTACGATGTAGTATAGTGTTACGTGGACTAGATAGCTCGATTTGGGCTTTTTTTCTTTCTATAGCGTATCTGCAGCAGCAGCAGCAGCAAGCTGCAACACGATCAAATATTCTAGCTGGCGTGTTACACAATATCTCCGATAACGAGCTCACATTTGGTTTAAACTTATTATGATGTATCAGATGCGAAAAGAACTGGTTTATACAAATTTTTTTTGAAAGAAATGTCATAGGCTTATTAGTGAAGAAACTTCTCGAAAGTTCTATCGTCAGTACATGTACTGACTTTTGCTTGTGCCTCATATTTTGTTTATTGGCGTTTGGGAGTTCATTCAGTGATAGACCGATAGAGGCTTTGTGAGTTTTGAAATGAAATTCTGCCGTCCTAGCTAGCTATATTTTATCTGCTGTTCTACCAGACTATATTTTTCTTTGCTGTTGGAATCTGGCAGTTTAATATGCTCGTGAAGCTGCGATGGGTGCTCGGACCTAATTTTTGTACCTCAGTTGAATACAGAAGATTGAACCCCAAGCCTTGCTGCAAATTTTGTCTTTCTTTTCCAAGTTAGTTAGTAAAGCATAATCGAAGTGCTACTCCTAACTGCTTTTCAACAACCTTTTGTAAGTTGGCGGCATAGACTCAGGAACGCAAACACACACATTCTGCTGACTGAGTAGGTACAGTGCTGTAATTAATTAATTTACTTAATTATTTTTATCGATTATGTAACTTATTGCATATATTTAATATATAAAAAGCAACATGAATAAGATCAATGAAATGAGAACTATAACAAAAGAAAAAGATCTGTTCGAGCTTGTTGATAACTTTTTCAAAAAAATGGTGTCCAATGACTAAGCTAGTTGGTAGTGCCACTGACTGCGCTCCGGCTATGCTTGGCAGAAAATCTGGGTTTCAAGCTGGGGTGAAGGCAGTGTCTTCATCTGTCACTTCCATTCACTGCTCTGTTCAACGATTCGCTCTGGCTGCTAAACTTTTACCTTCCGGTATAAAGACAAGCTTGAACCTGGTTGTTAAGATGGTAAACTACATTAAGGCATCTGCCTTGAATAGTTGTCTCTTCAAGGTCATCTGTGAGGATATCGGATCAGAATACACGTCATTGCTGTTTTATTTGGAAGTAAGGTGGCTGTCTCGAGGGAATACCACTACGCGTCTTTTTGTGCTGAGAAAGGAGCTGCTTCAGTTTTTCCTAATAAAAGATCACAAATTTTAGAAGATTCTTGAAGACAAAAACTTCATTCTTCACCTTGCCTACCTGTCACATATTTTTGGAGTCATGAATCACTTCACTTGTTCTCTTCAGGGGCCTGAGAGTAATATCATTGATTTCTCAATCAAATTGATTGCATTTACCCAAAAACTCGATTTGTGGATAAAATACCTTTATAACAGACAATTCGGAATGTTTGAGAACGTGGCGTCACTTGCAGAAGAACCTAGTATTGCGTTTGGTCAAGAGATCATCAAACATCTTCTTCTGTTGAAAGATGAAATCACGCAGTACTTCTTTAATGATGGTGATGCACAAGCATGCACTTACATTTGGAATCCATTCATTGTCAAGCCTGGCAATCTCCCAGTGGAAACTAGTCGAAGAAATGCAAGCGTAGCCATCGTTTTGACTTAAGAGTACTTATTGATCGATAAGTTGAATATTTTGCTTGTTTATGTTTATGTAAATATGCAAATAAGTTAAGTTAAATTTTGTATATTTTTTAATTGAGGACTCGTTTACTTGTATTATGTTTGTTTGTTATTGTGTATGTTCCCCTTTTTGTACAGTTCTTTTGTGGACAAAAGCTAATTGTAAAATTAGGTGGTACGCAGCTGCAGAATAACTCCATAAGTGGTACACAGCAACAAAAAGGTTGGGAACCCCTGGTCTAAATGCTCTATTCATTGCTGACACGAACGCAAGGGAGCCTTGCATTTCCCTTGGAAGTAGGGGACACATTTCTGATATTAAGCTATTCTAAAGCAAAAGGGCAAAAATGTCTTTCGTGTGGTGCGATTTGACACAGTGACGCTGTTTTCTTTTTTTTCCCATTAAACTTTCTCAAGTCCTCGCTGGCTACGCATTATGTAGCATGTTTTTTTCTCCCTGCTTGACGTGCTCAAGGGAGTTCAAAGTATCCTTGCTTTTCCTCAAATGTTTGCTTTGACCCCGGCAGCTCCATAAAGCTATTATAAAGCAAAATACCAATAATATCTTTCATGTAGGGAGATTTAACACAGTGATGTTGTTAATTTTGATTTCGCCTCAAACTTTCTTCAGTTCCTGCTGACTACGCATTATGATTTATATTTGTTTTTCCTTGCTTAGATATGCTCATAGAAACTAAATAAGTTCTTGCTTTTCCCAAATTGTTAGGTTTGATTCCGGTAGCTCTATAAAGCTATTATCAAGCAAAATAGAAAAAATAAATGTTTTTCCTAACGATGGTGCGATTTAACCCCCCCGGCAGGCTATACTATCACCCGTGGCGATTTAAAACGTATCAATTAATGCAGCTTCACCAGTTTAACTGTACAAATATTTGTTAGAGCCACAACAAAATGTTTTAGTAAATATATGCCATAGCTCCTGTACATGTAATGGTGATCATGTTAGTCTGTTAATGATGACTGAAAGTATTCAAAAAGAAAGAACGATGACACAAACTACCGATCGTAATTTATAAAAGTGTAAGAAGTGTGCAACATAGTCAAAACTGATGGCGTCGCCCAAATAGTGGTCGTTTTGACTGATTAAGATTTTTGCCTGCGCTGTTTGCTTTAATTTGGCCGTAGCATGAAAAGGAGCGCTGCCTTTCTTTTAAGTCATACAACCTATTGCAATTGGCGCTTATTACGCTCTCTTCAAACAAAAATATTTCCTCTCAATCCAGTGTTACAGATTGATGTTTATGATGTTTAATTTTGAAGATTGGTGTTTTGTACCGATAGGGCTATCCTTGCAATTACAAATATCAGTAATGGGCTTTACCATTTATGTTTGCTATCATAATGATAGTGGATAATTTTGCTGCCTACTGCTGTTTTCACTACATAGTGGCAAGAATTGTGATGTCATTTATCATTATGACTTCACAATGCGTTTTGAACCATTGTTATTGGGATTGCTTATTAGGATTGCTACTTACCGCTTCTTCACTGTAGGCGAATTCGATTTATTGAGTTATAAAGGCAATCTACGCGCTTTATATGCATGTTCACATGAATGACGTGGTTATTTCACAAAGTAATAGTATTACAAATAATAACAGCCTAGCTCCCATAATTTGACGAGACCATCACTGGACGCGTTTCGTCCTTTTGAACTCATCAGCAGGGCCTGTCGTGTGCCGTCAAAACAACATGTGGCTAAATCGACGTGAAACACTTGCTTGCTGTCAGGAACAATCTAGATTCTAGAATATGAGCTCCTTCTTGTGGGTGATGCCCTTGGCAACAAAGTTTTGATTTTCTTTCAAATGCTTTGATGCGGCAAAAAAATGTGAATTAGCTGTCCTTTTTTGTTGAAGCTTAAGGTTTGGAGTCATTAAGTGATAAGAAATATCAGTAAGAAATGCAAAATGTGCAATGCATTCATGGTCGTTTAATTCTGGCACTGGTTTTTTTTTTCGAAGTATTAGCTCTTGGATAGAGCGTCTTTGAGTTTGGCAATTCTATTGAGCACCTTAGCACTACCTAACGAACGTACAGCACAGTGGTAAACAACATCATCATGCTCACATTTCCACTTTTTGCTGAGAAAATTCTAATATTGGCGGTGGTTCAAACCTCTTGCTCGAATAAATTCGATAATTGTTGCAACAACCTTCATGACGGAATCAAATCGTAAAGACTTGGCTCATAAATTTTCCTGGTGGGTAATGCTATGATAAATAACAATGCTGCTTTCAGCCTTATCCTCTTTCTTCAAAAAAGCAATTAACCCCGAGTGCTAACCGATCATGGACGGCGTTGCTAACCCCGTAAGATTCTCCAACCCTAATCTGTTATTTTGCAAGACATTCTTGAGGGCTTGCAAAATATCAATGCCTCTGGCTTGTACTTTCAGTAAAGAAAGGGCCAAAAGATCTTTAATAACATTAAAGTTGTCATCTATACCTTGAACAAATATTACCAGTTGAGCAGTGTCTGTGCTTTCCTCAATGTCAAAAGAATAAAAATGCATCTAAGCAGTTTTTCTTATAAACTGCTTTTTAAGCTGCCCACAAGCTTCTCCACCCTTCTAGTGATTGTATTGCGTGATGGGCTAATTTTTTGAAGTCCTCGATGCTTTTTGGACAAACATTTTTCACTGCATTTTTTACATACTCCCCATCGATGAAAGGTTTCGAGTTTTAGCAACCGTTTAGTTTCGGGCAATTGTTTTAGCTATAGCGTAACTCGCTCAAACCACGCTTTCATTATTTGAAATAACTTTTTGAAAGACAGCTTGCTGCGAACGCATGAATTTTAGTAATAGCTTAATTTTATCTTCTCGCTCCTAATTTTTAATATTTTTAAACTTCAAGTGCTTGCCAGGGTAGTGCCAAATTGTATTCTTTCATTAGAGATACCGTTTCCTGACAAGTTACACTACGTAATACAATTTTTGTTTGGCTACTTTTTTCAGTGCCCCTTTATGTGTTTTTGAGCGCTGAGTTTAAAAACCCGGTTAGTTTTATGTATCGTCGTTACTTTTTGAGATATTCTTGCTTTTTGTTCATCCGACCTAGCAGTAGCTAGCAGATTGTGTTCTACCTTGCTGTAGATTCTAACTGCATATCACGGTTTCGTTCAATACATATTAAACGCAAAATCAGTTTGAAAATGGTTTATAAAGAAGAAGGCGTGAAGATAAACATAACACAGTTTTTTCAAAAGGTAAGAGTCATTCAAAAATGCACTGTTAAGCGAGCTTTTCATTTATGACCACTCTTATCTTGCCTTATCAAAGACTAAATGTAGTCTCCCATCATTGCATTGTCCCAGCGGCCTTTATATCGTCTTTCCCTTGGCTCAATATCCTGGTGAAATCTCTCATCACGCTCCTTACTGAAGTCAACAAGATTTTCTTGAAAGAAATCTAGATGAGAGCATAAAAAGTGAAGTTTTACAGACATGCGACAACCCATGTTTTGGTAACTTTTGATAAGCTTTTTCACTAACTCTTTGTAATTTGAATCCTTTATATTTCTCAAAAATCCATCAACCACAACTCGAAATGCTTGTTACGCTTCCTTTTCTGTTTCATTCAATTTTTCTTCCAAGGTTTTAGACTTTAACATTATGTTTATCTGGGGACCAACGAATATTCCGCCTTTTATTTTGGCTTCTGATAGCTTTGGAAGCATTGAACAAATTTCTTGAAAAACTTCTCCTTCAAAATCCAAAGCTTTAACAAACTATTTTACTAGACCTAATCTGATATGAAGTGGTAGCAGTAAAACCTTTTCCCGGCATATAAGAGGCTCCCTGATGACGTCATACATTCCTGGTGTTAGTTCTTCCCGTGTCGGCCAATGAATTTTCTCGTAGTGCTCACCATCAGCTCTACTATTCCACAAGCACAAAAAGCAAGAGTATTTTGTGTATCCACTCTGCAGATCCAGCAAAAATCCTAGCATTTTGAAGTCACCACAAACATACCACTTAAACTCGGCATAATTGATTTTAATGAAGAGTTGCTTGACATTTTCATAGTCTTCTTTCATCTGCAGTGAAAAAGCAAGTGGAATTGATGGATATATTTTGCCATTGTGAAGTAACTCCGCTTTAAGACATTTCGTAGAACTGTCAATGAAAAGCCGCCATTGAGTAGAATCATGATCTATTCCAACAGCACGAAACAGGCCTTCTACATCTTTGCAATAGCAAAGGTCTTCAACAACATCAAAATAGAAAACTCCAAGTGCCTCTTCCTGTAGGCAGTTCTCTTGCAGTCATCGCCAAGCAGATTCCACTCATTCAGTCTTGATGTTAATAAATCTGCTCCAGATTTTGTAAGACCCAGATCACAATTTAAATCATCCAATTCTTGTTTAGTTGGAAAATGAGGTTCTGCACTTGTTGGTGGATTTTCTGCATCAATGTCTGAATTTCACTTGCTGAGTCTTCACTTAAGTATGTTTCTACCTGAAATGATAAAAAACAAGTACATAGCAAGAAATTGGATCCGGTATCAGAACATATAAATTACTGTTAGTTACACTTACCCACAGAAAATTACTCACATTTGATGGTTGGTTTGGAACCGGTAAGGCGTCACTGTGAGGAACAGGTACAATGGATGAACATATACTTGGATACGTCATAGCTCTTCTTCCTCTAACCTTGCGATACTTCGAAATGTTTATCATGCAAAAATAGCATTCATCACGATGATTTTGGAGCTCTCCAAACTCTGGGAACTGCAAATGGCATAACTCTTCCAGAATCCATCAACTATCCTTCAAGATTAAATCAACAGCCGCCACAGATTACATGTGGTGCCCAAGACTTGTCCTGATTGCCAATGTCCATCCCAAAATATAGTCTATACGCTGACCAATACTTTGTTCCTTTCACAATTTTATACGAAGTTGTTGGCCGGCCAACACCGTATAAAATTGTATCCACATACATAACAAAAGCACTCTGGTGAAGTTTTGCACTGTCTACTAGCCATTTTTATTGCACTATTTAAACGATGAACTCAATTAAGATTATCACAAGACCTGACTCTATAAAATATAATCATAGAGGGCTACTGAGTAGGCTGTTGACGCACATGGCTAGCTGTTAAGTTCCTGACTACAACGCGGAACTTCTCTCTGCAAGCACTAAACATGGCTTTCTAATCAGACTAATCTGAATTTTATTGGCTGAAATAAAACAAAACTGAGGACTGATAAATAATAAAAGCACTTTTGTCAGTGAGATTTCGCTCTACCATATGCCCATTCACTCCCTCAAGTAAATAAAACACCAATTTACAACATGATGATGCTGACAGAGATAGATCACAGCAAGCATAACTGCATCAGAAATCTACAGTTAACGGAAAATCATAAAAAACGGAAATCGCTGTATCTTTAAAACAATCGATGATAGAAAAAAAATGATAGGATTTTTGGATTCAGAGCTTGAAAATCATACAGACACTTTAAAAAAAATTAGCCAAACAAACTTTTTTAAAAATTTTGTTACGAAGTGTTATGCACAGCAGCAATCCGTAATTTTTAATAAAAATTATTTGCTTGTGCAACTATCTTTGAAATTACCCCTCTCGTCAAAGTAAGTCCTCTTTCTTTTGGTAAGTGAAGCTATTCCACTTTCTGGGATTTACAAAATTTTAACTTAGAACAGTATGAAATGGGCGTTAATTTTCAGCCAGGAAACAGAAGCAAAACAAACGAATCAAGTTTTCTAATGATACATTTAAAAATTGCCAAGTAAATCAAAACGATCATAGTTTTTCGCTTTAGTTTGTAAAACAGCAGGCTATTTCGGCGCTTTTGGTACTGAAGAACAAAACAAAACTCTGCTTTTATTTCTATTCTGTTTTTTGACAGCAGCAGGCGTACACTTGCAAATGCCAAGTAAATCAAAACCATTGTAGTCATTTGCTTCCACTTCGAAAACAGTACGCAATTTCGGCGCTTTCGTTTCCTAGAGAACAGAACAAAACCCTGTTTTTGACTAAATCTTTTTCTTCAACAGTGGTACATTTGCAAAGCAATAAAATGCAAGTTGTACAACTAGTTTTGGTATCTAATTAAGAGCCACTTCAAAAGGCTTTACGAGCCGCATGTGGCCCGATGGTCACAGGTTGAGCAGCCGTGTTCTAAGCCTTATAATTCTTAGCTTGTTAAAATGAACGTTGGGAGCGGGATTCGAACTCACATCTCTACCTAGCGTCGAACAATGGTCATGGCTTATAGATGTTAAGCATTCATCGCAATTTGACCGCTAAGTTGTACTCTGTACCCATAACCCATGATTATTATCTGACGGTTGGTGTAGCTCTGGGTTTGAATCCCTCTCCCAACATTATTTTTAACATGCTGAGTGTTATAAGTCCTAGACGTGGATTTAATTGTTAATTGTCTTGATATACTAATCTGATTTGCAAAGTAAGGGATTTGTAGTTTTGAACACCCATGACGACCCATTTTTCCTAAGAGATACAACAACTGTAAAAGTGTGGTGCAAAACAGCAAATTGTGGATCATGTCATTCTGAAGTGTCCTACCTAAAAAGCACCCAATAGAGCACATAGAATAGAAATATTGGTTAAGATTCTTAAGTTTGGCTATCTACCATCTTCCCACAAATCTAGTTCAAACAAAATCGGTTTTAAACAAAACAAGTGTATAAGAACAAAATAAGGTCAGCAAAGTTTCACAGTGACGATTGCAGAATGTAGATTTATTGGTTTTAGTTTCAAACCCGTGTAACTGGGTGTTTGTAACAGTTGCTTTCATACTTAGTTATACTTGAAATGATTGCAGTTTTGTGTGATTTGGTGCGAAATAACGGTTTGCGAAATGTTTTTCCCTGGGCATTGAGTTTTTGTTTGTCGTTTATTAATGGGCTGTCCAACAGTACCGTTTAGCAAACCTGTTTATTGATTTTGTGGTTTTATCATGAAGTTTAAGTATATCAAGCAACCCGATGAGCATTTGCTCCATCGAACAACTACATGGCTTTAAGCAGCTGCCATTGGTTTGGTACAATTGATACTAACGTGATATATTTAATGAAATAAGTGTTATCAGTTGACAGGTTAGACTTCTGCGATAACTAATCAGTGCACCATAAATGTCAATATGGCGCAGGTATTGCACTCACAGAACCGTAGCCTAGCGGTATCGACCACCAAGACGATGACAGATTTCAAACACCCACCGCTTTGTTAAGCATAGGAGCGGAAGCGCAAGACGTTTTTATAGGAAAACACGATCAAGAAGAAAGGTGTCCCGACAATTCAAAGTCGCGACAATTCAAAGTCGGAAATTCAAAGTCGCGTTAGGATTTGAACTTGACTTTGAATTTCCGAAATTTCCGACTTTGAATTGTCGCGACTTTGAATTTCCGACTTTGAATTGCCACAAAACCAAGAAGAAATGGTATCAACAGGAATTGCAAGAGCAAAGAAAAGTAATTTGAAAAAAGTCACATTCCAAGCAAATCCGAGACATGTGCAGATTAAAAAAATCCAACTCATGTTCAAAAGGTAACTAAACCACAAAAATACTTTAAAACCGTCCCAGACTTGTAACATGAACAAAAATGTAAATTTTTGTAAAAATATTTGTAGATATCATTACTTAAACTGCAAAAAATGAATACCTATGTTGTGAGAGATAAAGATAATCCACATCTTAGTTGTCAGAAAAATATTTAAAAGTTTTGGGTTTGCTTTGGCAGTGAGATATAAGCCAAAAAAAACGCGAGAGAAATTACTGGAGCAAATCATTTATACTGGGTTTTCCAGCTTTTGTGAAAAAAATAGGCCGAAATCGATTTCAAATAACAACATCTTACTTGCCTAAAGCAACTATCAACAATTAGCAATAAAATTGCAAAAGTTACCGTACTTACTCGTCGATGGGTCACACCCTTAGTTTGAGGCAAATAAAGTGGGTATTTGGGTTTGACTCGCAGATAGGTCGCACTAAAATCTAAGGAATCAAACTGTCATTGATAAAATCAAATGTGAAATATTTATCTTCATTTCAAAAATTTGCTGACATTTTGCTTACATTTTATATTTGCTTACATTAAAACATTTTCGCTATAACTTTAAACTAGACAATTATAACATTATCATCATCACTGTCAAACATTCTACGAGAATTGGAAACGGAAATATTATGCAATTTCGTTTCAATAAATGTATATATTTCTAACAACATCAGATCAGTATAAAACTGTGAATCGGTAGGATCGTTTCATACATGATTTGTGCAGAGGACAGCTTTCCAATGCTTCATGCACGCATTCTGATACTTGGATTTAGGTCTACGAGTTACCGCAAAGACAGTTACTGAAAAGTTAATGCCAATTTTACAGATATGTCAAGTACTGTGGATAGGTCGCATTCCCAGTTTTTGAAGAAAATTTTGGTAAAAAAGATGCGACCAATATAAGAGTATGTACGGTACTCCTGATCGCCATCTTGCTGGCAAAACCCTTGACCAAACATTAGTCCAAGCCGGCGAAAATTGGAACAAAGATAAAAGACATAAAATGTTGATGAAATTTGCTGATTAGTGCATTTAACCTGGAAATAGTCAGCTGGTGACGCGTTCATCAAGCATCTCGTTCAATCAAAATTCCACAATAAAATTTAAGCTTAGTTTTATATTTGACACAATAACGCACTTCACTACACAAATACTGCTCGTCCATAACCAAGTTATACTGTTTCGCAACGTACAGAACGAATAACTCAGAACATGATCTTTCTGCAATACAGCCGCGAAGATGTAATTTTTGGAAAAATTAATTGCAGAATTAATTGCAAAAAGCCTCTATTTATAAATTTTTGCTTCCAAGTACTTCACCAGAGCAAGAATGCTGAAATCGTTTTCTTGTATTGCTATTTAAGGTTCTAAGATGTTTATTTTATTGGTCCAGTTCTAATGAAAACACAAAAATTTATGATGTTGATCACGATCTGACAAACATGACGTAAGCCTTACCCGAAGGTATTTAATTTCAAATGCCAACTTCAACTCTAGTTGTTTTTGCGGCTACAAAGAATTATTATAGCTGTGAACGCGTTACTCATCAACTAAATAAAGGTCCACGCGGGTGGAAACTACAAAAATCATGTCAGCATTGCTTGATAAGAGGTTTTTACTCCTCTTTTTTCCCAATGACTACATACAGTATATGGTTATTGACATGACATAAACTTCCCTTGATTCAACTTCGCTCAAATTTTTTAAGGTCAATATTTTCTTTATAAAGAGCTTAACCCTGCTCTGGTACCATGAAAAAAATCACGTTAGCAGTACCTTGGGGTCAATATGACCCCATTACTAAAAATACATTTTGCCACCAGTAGAAAAACTCAATTTGTTATCAGTCTGTGTTTATTGCTTGAAAAATCTAGTGGAGTGCACAATACATGAATATTTTACTTCTGACACTGGTTACAGACCAGCTTGCTGTGTTCTTCGCAAGTGGTGTAATGACATCTACTACAGGTGAATCTGTACTTTTTGTCCTTCAATCTCGGACAATCTTGCATCTCTTGCGCCTTGATGGACAATACCTGGTGATGTTTTGAACAGCTAGAGGTGCTTCTGGTAAAATTCCACAGCTGCAAATGATTTGTTTCACAACCTGAGGTGTTTGCGGGGACACCAATTTGCGCTTAGCTTGGAGAACAATCAACAATATGAGTAGTTCTTTCAGGGGGTCAATATGACCTCAAACAAATAAAATGTAAAATATGCAAAAAAGGCAACATTAAAATTAAGATTGAATGAATGGAAACAGTTGACAAGAACCTGCAAAGAAAATACAAAGCGAGATGAAAGCTTATAATCTCAAAGTTTGGAATATTTAGCCTATCAAATAAGCCTGGGGGTCATATTGACCCCATAGTACCACAGCAGGGTTAAATGTTGTTAAATCGTCTCGAATACTATTTTTATTCTACTTTTATGATACAATTGGTTAAAAAGAATATTTGCAATCATTTTGGATTGTAAAAAATCCCCAACAAACATTCTGAACAGACCTGGTTGGTTGGTGTGTATTGTAATGTCGCAACTGATGGAAAAATATCTGTTGTAATGCATTGAGCATACAAGCATAGGTGATAAGATGTATTAAGTTGTGGAAGACTCCAGATAATGGCTTCCACCTAAAATAAATAGCTAGTCTTTATTACTTGATGGTTAAGTTGAAAGATGAGGTTTTGACGACGTAGATCAACAAGTTGTACGCAAGCAATTAATTCAATTCCAGCTCCTTATGTAACGATTTAGAATAATTTCTTAACCCATTTTGGACCATTGTTCCTGTAGAGGAACAAATTATTCGGAAGTATCGACGTAATTTTTAGACAGAGACCTATTGTAATGACCTTACAAATATTATTCAAAAAAAGTTTTTCTTTAACTAGTTATATTTTGTTGCAAACGCTCATCAGAAAACAGCTATTTTTCTCAAGTCGGAATGACCTTGATTTGCGTAAAAATGCTGACTCTGTACAAAAGTGTGAAAAAAATTCACTTACATTTTATGTGACTACAAAGCTTTCAAAAGGTAATGATTTATCAGTTTTTGCGCAATTCTGTCTCTTAAGTAATCATTTTTACGTTTACTTTTTTTGTTCCTTTACAGGAACAATAGTCCAAAACGCTATCACCAGCTAACATTGTGCAAAAAAATTTCGCTGCGCTGTCTTCTCTGTAAGCACTTTCTATTGAGGAAACACTCCAAATGACAGGAAACAACGACAAAAATACCATATTTAAACACAATTTTATCACTTATGGTGCACATTTTTTACCGTGTTTTTTTTGCAGCGTCCTTGAGTTTCCGCGTTGATAGGGTAGTGGAGACCGACACTGGTGTTTATTATTCTTCTTCCATTAGAGCCGGAGGACACATAACTAGTAGTTTTCAACAAGTCACCTACTACTGACTGAATAAATTTAAGAAATTCTAAACGCGGAGAAGTTTCCAAAGTGATATGGGGCCTCCTCGGAGCCACTGTCAGCATCTCTCTACGCAGTTGACAAACAGGGGCCAATACCACTTCTTTGCTTGAATGGTTGGTCTGTATTGGCTTTTAAACCTATCAAGCAGATCGAGGCCTCCCATGCCTTAATTGTATTGGTAGAACCAGAACAGTTGAACACAACTGATATTTTTTTTCACGCTGGTCGTAACGTTTCACCATTTTGATTGGCTCTATGCTGCTGAAATTTGAACCACGACAAACGACCTTGTTGTCCTTTCATTGCACTATGGACGCGTAATCGTCCAAGCGATGGTCAAAGAAGCCAGGCTCCTCTTTTTTGATGGTTGCAGTGGGCACTTCATTGTACGGCCTTCACGTATTGTCTCAAGAACCCAGAAATTTTTTTTGTGCAAATCTCGCAGTAAATAATATGTAAAAAATTGTCAAAATAAACACAATGAGAGGCAGGGTTTTCAACTATCGAAAGAAGAGCACATCCACACACAACTTGTGGTCCAAGAGGCTTGCTGCTGTCCTTGATATGAAACGTTCCGGTACAAGTCTCAAATTTGTAAGGGTAACTATCAGTTGATGCTAAAACCCAGTTTTTGTGGCCAAATCTCATTGGCTTGACACAAATGAACATCTTTGCAGAGTGCCTACCAAAGTATGGAACCATTTGTTCATCAATGGCCAGATCTTTTGCAAACACTCCAAACTGCTGAAGTAAAACATTGACTCTATCCTGTAGAGGTCGAATTTTAGCAAGTTTGTCTTCAGCAGGAAGATTATTGTTATCAGCAAAATCGATTTACTTCTTTATATCTTCAAATCTTTTTCTTGACATTGACCTTGCTATCAGTGGGCAGCTGATATCACCTTCTTTGCTTCAGTACAAGCGCTGACGCGGTCGGCTGTTGTATTCTGTCAACAGAAGAATTCCAACAAAAGCTTCGATTTCCTGCGGTGTAAGATGAATGACCTCGTTCCAATGAGACGCATATCGCTCCGTTTCGCAAGCAATTAGACTATAGATTTCCTCATTGAATAATAATTGAAAAAAAGCTACTGGCTGAAGCCGGGCAAGATGAGGGTGGATGTCAGCTAAGCACATAACATGTGCTTTTGGTATTTCCTTCAGGCTGCTTTTCTTCTTCCAGAGCACTGCTTCGGCTTTTTTTCTCTTTTTCTTGGGGAGTGGTTTGCTTTCTTTATTTTGAACTGCTGATACGTCGGAAGCGACTTCGCATTCATCGTTGTTATGTACCTCTAAAGTTCCTGCAACATCGTTTGAAAGCAAATCATTTTTATGGCACTCATCTTCCTTTACACCCGTAGCATAAGCATCACCTTGCGCTGGTGGCAAAATAATAATATCTTTCTCTTCACCTCCTGTTGACCCTAAAACGTCGTCAACTGCTTCCTGCAGAGTCTTTTGTATAACTGGTCATCTTTAACAGAGAAATAATTCAATATCAATTGGAAGAAACTCTTCCAAAAAAGATAAATTTCTCGCAGGGTTTTCAGAGAAAAATAAACACTGGTACTCAGTACGAAGTTTTTGTATCAAATGTATTTTGTAACTTTTCTTTGAAAAAAGTAATATTTGTTTTATCTTCTTAAAGTTGTGTATTGCTGCACAGATGTCCTGCTAGTAGTTTCGTACGGTAGACCAATACATGCAAGCCATCTCCAGCCTTACTAATCTGCAACAGCTGCACTAAATCTGCAGCAGCTTTGCACCCGTATTGTACCATTGTTCTTGTAGAGGAACACTGCGTTGCTTGGCAACCAAAAGTGGGTGGCAAAATTTTTTTACATTTTTTTTAATTAGATCAACAGTAACCAAATACTAAAAACTTACAAGAAAGTGACTTGTATTTCTGGTAGTGGTCATTAATGGGTTAAAGTTTTTGATTTTGTCTTTGCCTTGATTAAAAAACTCTGTTGATTATCAACAAAAATTTAATTAACCTTCAATTAACATAGAGTTTTTACTTTACAGATATGATTGTAATTTAATACCTATTGCTTACTTGAACAAGACATCTTATTTTATCGTGTTCACGAAATCTATCAAAGATTGCTATGTCAAGACAAATTGTTTCACAGCTGCTTGTGTTGATAGTGATCGCAAGCCAAAGTAAAGGTAAACATATACATATCTACGATAGAAGGGGCAAAAAATACCATGAACTCTCATGTATGTTTCTTGGACTAGCCATCGGTTTTAAACTATTTGCAAGTAGGCCTAAAATGGAAAAAGACTTTTTTCGATGTCGTCTCAAGCTTTGGATTTTATTAACTTTCTTGTAATTTTTTGTCATGAAAGAACGAAATTACTTACTGCAGTTTATTTGCATAAAATCAATGAAAAGTTGCAATTAAAGTCATTTCATTCAATTAAAAATGCAACTACTATAAAAAACATGAAAAATCGTAGATTTAATATTATAGTTTTAATCAAATTTTATTAAGAATAAACGTTTGTAAAAAAATTTGCTTCTAAATGTTGTTTTGTCTAAACGACTTTGAAAATATATAGAGCTAAGTGCATCATATCTTTGAAGTGTTCACAAAAATAATTACTTTAGGAGAAACTGGCAGCACACAAGCTCTTGCGCAAAGCACTCAGCCCACGTGTGGAGAACAGAAGTGTCCCCCACTACAATTGCTGGATCCAAAGAGTGGAAAGTATGAATGCACAAAATCAAACAATATTGGTAGTGTTTGCAAGTAAGATAAATCATCTACGATAAAGTTTCAACGTTCAATTATTTTTTGACTTATTTACTCTCAACATTGTCGGAGAGAGATCAACTATTTTATTAGGCAATTGTAAATTTCTAGTGTAAATTAACTGCTGGGAAACATCGCAATTTTGTTCAAAATCTAATAATTATCCTTTCTATCATCATTTGAATCTATCGAAAAGTTTATTTTGAAACAGGAAAAAGCAAGAATGACAAGTTTTGAACAGTTGTCTTTTTAGAAACAAGGGCACAGTAAGGAAAAACCAAACTAATTGTTCTTTTCAAGAAAATTTTTAATGTGCTGTTTTTCACTCAAAAGAGTTGTTTTCTGAACAGAAAAAGCCAAAAAATAAAACGTTTTGAATAATCTTTTTGAAAAACGCAGGGACATAGTTCGAGAAGGAACAGATAGGCTTCAGAAGAAATTTACTCCTCCAGGAGAAATTTTTGAAAACCTCTTTTTACTAAATTTCTAAGTGCCCAAAAAATAATTTATTACTTCAACTTAATCCCAGCAAACGCTTCTAAAATTTGTTCAGTATTACCTATTACCTTTGATTCTTACCTTTATTCAAAAACGCATCTAAAAAAGAAAAGGTTGTCACTGAAAATAATGTAACATAAGCAACATTTGTCCTTCCCTAAATTTTAAGCTAGCTGTGCCCTTGGGGAGAAGAAAAGATTTTAGAATGTCAACTTTTATCTATTTTAGTTTAATCACACTCAAACTCAATATTGTAAAATAGAAACAACATATAGTCAAACAATCTACAGCTACTACTATACAAAATGGTATAGTTCTCTACATAACAAACAAAAAAGTTATTTTTTCTACCAGTTGTCCCAAATCTTTTGCTTAAAATCAGTTGGCATTTCGAGGCACAAAATGTTAGTTCGTGCTTAATGGAGATCTGAAACAACTGATTTCGTGCCCTTCAAAAAATGATTTCTTGCAAGTTATGTACATTAAATGCGGCATTTCATTTGTTTATTTTTGATCATCTTGGCCCATCACAGCGCGTACGACGATGAGTTCAAAGTTTCTCTATAACATTAGCGTAATCACGAGAAGATGATCAGTTTACACTATCTGCAATGGCAGCAGAGATGGTCAGTATTGAAGTAGTTCTATTTAAGTAAACTACTTACGAAAGTTGTTCAGAATATAGAGGTTGCTAGGTAGCAATTTTCAAGGCGATCTCCTATTTAGAAAAATCTGCCCACCAGCGTCGCAATAAGGTAAAGTAAAAATTTTGCTCAAAAATGATCACCAACATCATACGGTACCATACAGCAATCTATTACATCATGTCAATAACTCGCGATCGGTTTCGACCTTATTGGGTCTCATCAGGCGGGTGGAAAAAGCACCCAATAATAAACATGACTGAAAAAGAACTAATTTGCCATTGGTTGCAAAAAAAAAGATGCAATACAAAAAAATATAATACAGCAATACCTATAACATGGGGGTCTCATTTAAGGACACTTACACACACAGATGACATGGACAACAAGTCACATTGCTAAGGCCTAATAGGGGTGTAGGATCATTTTCAAGACTTTATGATTTTACAAAACATTGAGATTGCTTTGCAAAACATAAAGGTTGCTAGTTTTTAGGTAGCTTCTAGTTTTGAGGCGATCTCCTGTTAGGTTTTTCAATAGCAATCAACGTACTTAAAGTCGTATCAGTTTTTTTCTACTTCTGCTTTTGCTTGACTAGATTAAGTTGGAAGTAGCGCTACTTGAGTTGCTATAAACTTTACTTTAGTAGATGGTAAAAGTTTGATGTCTGTTAAAATGACATGCAGTTTGCTAGCATAAAAGAATAGCTTTGAATTCAACTTTTATTTTCGGTAAATTCTTCATTGAAATAGGCCACTTTTCATTCAAATTCGAATTTTGAAAACCAACCTAGTAGACAAACTAATGTTTAATTCGAATTAGGCGAAGTGCTCTGAGTTATTTTCAGTGAGTCGCTTTCTCATGCTTTTTGATTTAAAAAAATAATTTTAGCGCCAGAAGTAAGTTCAAATATTATCCAGTGTTTAATTTTTGAACAGTTGTTTACAAAATAGCTTTGATTAAAGCTTTGAAGATCGTTTCATTGTACTTTTTTCAGCAATAAGTAAAAACTCAAAACTTTTCTGCAAGGTTTTCATCAAACGCTATTGCCAGAAGGAAGCAGAGAAGAGAGAGCGTTGGTATTTGTTGTCGGCGGTAATATCGAAAATGTGCGTTTTGAATGAGTCCAAAATCCAAGCTGTTAGTGGACCAATTGCAGTGCATAGACAAATTCTTTTTAACGGTATAATACTGGTGGTTTATGTTTGATATAAGTCGCTCCGAGGATGGCTGAATGGAAGGACGATGTAGGTGTTGCCAACATAAAGCATTGATTGCCATTGCAGACGGCGGCACAGTCCTGATTTTCATGTAAATTCTGCGCAGTTGCCAAGTCACAGTCGGAGGGAAAGGAGTTGTCTTACATTTTTGTATAGATGCTTGTCTTTCTTTTAACATTCCATGTTTGATATATTTGGGCACGTGTTGGTTTATTTTATGCTGTAGTCTTTGGGATGTGCGGCCAAACTACTAGCAGTAACAACGGCACATGTATTCTTATACGACAGCGCTTCGTTGAAGGAAAGGTACGGAATCTTTAAGGTTGCAGATGAATTAGATTTGGTAAAAGATACTATCCAAAGTTCAGGTGCTTTATAGCAATTACTTTGCATAGTTTTGATTTGCTTCAGGAATGGCTCATTGAAAAAGTGTTAACGATTCCTGAAAATTTTAGGTACTCTGGGAGTTTTCGTGGGACCTAATATTCTGGGGGCACAAAATTTGGCAATGGATTTAGAAGTAATATAACTTAGAAAGGGAAGTAACTTTCAGAATCCATAAAATGATACTGCAATGCAACACTAAATCACTTTTTATTTTTGGTAATTTATTCAGTAGGCTACGCACTCTAAACTTAACGGTTTTGGCCTACATAAAATTCTTGTCAAAGCATCTAAAATATCAGATATGAGAACTTAATTTTGTTATAGAACTACTAAGCTCGGAAATATTTTAATAAACTTAGGCCTTAGACTACTTCAATAGGTAGGATTATAAGAAGAAATTTCAGATTTCAGCAAGATGTAACCAAATACAACAGATTGCAACGAAATAGGTCAAATGATGACAAAATAATGATTAAATGATGACAAATACCATAGCAAAATATGGCAAATACAACAGATTGATAGACTGTGACGGAAAAACAAAAATACATTAAGATATAGCTATGCTTTATTAAAAGCCTCTAGCTTCTTGTCGGTCACCAACTGCACTGAAGAGACCTGATAGGTCGAAACAGTGTCACATTAAGATATCTTTAGCAAAAAGGAACTATAGAGGGTGTCAGTTGCTAGCTAGCAAATATCAGGCAGTCTCCTACACCCCTATTAGGGCTTACCAATATGACTTGTTGTCCATGTCATCTGTGTGTGTAAGTGTCCTTAAATGAGACCCCCATGTTATAGGTATTGCTGTATTATATTTTTTTGTATTGCATCTTTTTTTTTGCAACCAATGGCAAATTAGTTCTTTTTCAGTCATGTTTATTATTGGGTGCTTTTTCCACCCGCCTGATGAGACCCAATAAGGTCGAAACCGATCGCGAGTTATTGACATGATGTAATAGATTGCTGTATGGTACCGTATAATGTTGGTGATCATTTTTGAGCAAAATTTTCTATTTTACCATAATTAAGTTCTAATACCTGATATTTTAGATGCTTTGACGAGGGCTTAATGTCAGTCACAAATGTTTAGCTTAGAATGAGTAGCCTAAAACATGCTTACTTAAATAACGCTGTGTGGGTAGACATTTTTGCAAAGAATATTTTTGATTTTGTCCAGCTTTTGTAAGTATGAGTTTGAAGATGAGAGACAAAGCCTTCTGTGCCAGGGTTCCATTAAGATTGTTCTTTTGTTTAGGTGACAAAAATCCCAACTTGTATATTGTCCAACAAAGGTCGGTTTTCGACATACGGAAGTAAAAATTTTAGGTCAGCTTTCTATGCCAATGCGTATAAAAAGAGAAGTTTACCATCAGCTTCTTTTTCAAATGTGAAGGTCAAGCACCTTGGAAATTCAGTTTCTTTTTAATACATTGTACCTGCGATACGCATGGCCTTCGGACCACCACTTCAGTGTCTGTATTTTCTCATGAGGTCATAATTAGATTTTAATGGCACCGTAATTACTGGAGTTGTTTTGTTTCATTCTATTTGGTCTTGTGTGATGATGAAAGCACAGTGCACTTTCTCTAGTTGGATTACTACTGGCACAGTCAGATTTTTTTATGGCAAAGTTGTCATGAACTTAGCGGAAACACAGAACCGGTTTGCATGTTTTTCAAAATAATTCTTTCTCGTAGAATTAAAAAAATGTATTGGCAAGTGCAGAGCTAAAAAGAGAGCTTATGGTAAAACCGTTAATCTGCTCGCATGGTGTATTGTTAAACTAAATTCAACTGATGTAGTAGTTGCTGTTAACAGAAGTGTCTCAGTATTGTAGGCGGAACTACTTCTTTGTTGTAGAGCAGTGGTCACCAAACTACGGCCCGCGGGCCGGATCCGGCCCGCGAGGTGATTTTAGCCGGCCCGCTTCATGTTGTCCAAAACACTAAAAGAATTATAAAAAAAAACAATAAAAAAGTTTGCTCAAAATGATCACCAGCATTATACGGTACCATACAGCAATCTATTACATCATGTCAATAACCCGCAACCGGTTTCGACCTATTGGGTCTCATCAGGCGGGTGTAAAAAACACTCAATGATAAACATGCTAAAAAAACAAATTTGCCATTGGGTGCAAAATAATGCAATACAAAACAATATGATACACAATACCTATATCATGGGCGTCACATTCAAGGACACACACACACATGACATGGACAACAAGTCACATTGGTAAGCCCTAATAGGGGTGCAGGATCATTGTAAAAACAATAACAAATAAAATAAAAAAAAACAATATATAAAAAACAAAAATATAAATATATAAAAAACAAAATATATAAAATAAAAATATTTTATAAAAATATATAATATTATAAAAAATATATAAATATATAAAAAAACAAAAACAATATAAAAACAAATAAAAAAAACAATAACTATTATTTTAACTTCGCATTATTTTTTGTCGCAGAATTATCGCTTAAAACTATTGCCGAACACAGATTATTGTAGATAATTTTACTGGCTGCAAAATAACTGTGAGCCTTTGTGACGTCATAGTAGAGACTGATAGAATTTAAATGAGTAAGTGAGTGAGCAAGCAACTGATTCTTATGACATCACAAACTCATTCATACAATTATTTTTTGTTGGTTAAAGCTGTGACAAAACATCTTTAGTTTGCTGCGTGTTTTAATGGCTGCCAAGAAAAGAAAAGTAGATAGTGAGTGTCGCGTGTTTAATGAAAAGTGGGGAGAAAAATATTTCTTTGTGAAAGCAGAAAACAACACTGCAAATTGTTTGATATGTAGCGAAAGCACTGCTGTTTTGAAAAAGTATAATCTTCGGCGTCACTCTGAAACAAAGCACCAATCTAAATATTCAAAGCTTTCGGATAAGCTACGCACTGAAAAATTTCAGTCTATGAAACTAAATTTGCAGGGTCAAAAAAGTTTGTTCTTAAAAAAATTTACTGAAAATGAATCGATAACTCGAACGAGTTATAAAATCGTTCAGAAAGTAGTAGAACGGGGAAAACCGTTCACTGATGGCAATTACATTAAAGAGTGCTTAATGGAAACTGTAAACGAATTGTGTCCTAAGAATTCCAATTTTTTTGCAAGTATAAGTCTTTCAGCCAGTTCAGTTGCGCGAAGAACGGAAGAGTGACCGGCGCGATGGTGTAGTGGTTAGAGCGTCCGCCTCGTAGTCGGTAGACCTGGGGTTCATTCCCTAAGTCGAGTCATACCAAAAGACTTTAAAAAATGGTATTCACAGCTTCCCTGCTTGGCGCTCAGCATAAAAAGGGATAGTGTGGAGAACAAGCCGGCAAGCTTGCTTGTTGTGTCCTTAGGCAAGGCGCTTAACGGGACGCCTCCATCTTTATGTGGCAAACAGGTGGCCCTCCCGTACTTCACCGGGTTACAATTGTGAAGTTGCTCACCCAGCATGTCAGACGACTCTTGGGTACCCACCAGTGGCAGTCCGCCTTGTTGGTGGTGGGGCTACCAGTTACTCAAGACTGGTTCGAAATGGGCTGCCATTTTTCCCCTAGCCTAATTCCGATTAGGTTGACGGCTGCCGTTCATGCCGTACCTCCATCCCGAGGAAGAGGAGGGGTAAACAAACAAACAAACAAAAGAACGGAAGAACTTGGAGAAAACACTGTAGCACAGCTACAATGAAAGTTAAGAATTTTTTGTGGTATTCTTTAGCTATGGATGAGTCTACTGATCTCACAAGTACCTCGCAACTTCTAATATTTATTCGTGCTGTCAATTTTAATTTTGAAATCACTGAACAGTTGGCATCGGTTTGTAGCATGCATGGAACAACAACTGGTGAAGACCTTTTTCTTAAAGTAGAGAAAACTTTGCAATGTTATAGCCTTCATTGGAACAAACTTCAGTGTATTACAGTTGTTGGAGAGAAAAAAATGGCTGGATTGAAAAAGGGTTTGGTCGGGCGGATCATGTCTAAGTTGAAGACCTTCATCTCAGAAAAGCTCTTTTTTGCAGTGCATTATACATCAGCCAGCACTCTGTTCGAAACATTTGGATATTTCTTGCGTAATGAAACCAGTCGTTTGGGAGGTGAACTTCATTCGGAGTCACGCATTAATTCACCGCCAATTACAGAGTTTTCTTCAAGAAATCGATGCTGAGCATTCTGACTTACCTTATCTCACCGCAGTGAGATGGCTCAGTTGTGGTAAAGTCTTACTTCGTTTTTATAATCTTCGAAAAGAAATAAACCATTTTCTTACGGATAAGAATAAAGCAGACCCAATCTTATCAAATCCTGTGTGGGTGTCAAAATTGTCATTTTTGGCGGACATAACTTCCCACATAAATGATTTGAATTTAAAGCTTCAAGGAAAAGAAAACCTTATTTGTGATCTCTATAGAATCGTCAACGGATTTCGAAGAAAGTTAGTATTGTTTGTGTCTCAATTGAAAGTCAGAAACTTATCGCATTTTCCCTGCCTTAAACAGTTCTGCGCTGCTAGCGCAGAAAAAATTAACCTTGAATTTTCAAAGAAAATTATCAGCGACTTAAAGCAGAATTTTTCGGAAAGATTTTCTGATCTTGACAAGATTGAGGACGACGTTCTTCTGTTTCAGAATCCTTTCGGCTGCAATCCTCATGATATGCCATCGGAGTTGCAATTAGAGCTCATTGACTTGCAAGCAAATGGATTGTTGAAAGAGAAGCATAGAGAAGGGAAGCTTCTTGAGTTTTACCGTTGCTTACCTAACGATAAATTTCTGAAGCTGAAGAAATTTGCTTCTGGTATGGCATCTATGTTCGGAACAGCTTCCGTTTGTAAACAAACATTTTCAAAAATTAAAAACGTCAAATCGGAACATCGAACGCTATTAACTGATGAACATTTAAAGGCAATTCCCTTGGTTCAGTGCAGCCACACCAAACCGAACACAGAAGATATCATAAAGAACAAAGAACAATTTCATAAATCGCACTAATCGTTTATTAAATTTTGCTTTGTTGTTTTCGTTTCGTTTTATCGATTTCTTAGATTCGTTCAATATTTAAAGTCAGTAAAATTGCATAACCGCTCTATAATATTTCGTTCAAATCTGGCCCGCGATCATAGGTCCTTCTGATGCCTCGCATGCCAGTAGCGGCGTTGTCATTTTTGTCAGACAGGGCCTATCCTTTTCTGAACTTTCCACCAACTCTCTTTCTTCGCTCGATCCCTAGTCTGATTATGTAGGGGTCAACATCTCTCTAAACAAATCCTCCTCGGTGTCATTTCTTAATGTGTATGCCCCCCTATTCGCTCCTCCCCAACCGATGGCAGAACCGATTCCTTCTCTCCCTCCATTCTTCCCTCCTCCAGAAATCTCTTCATTCTGGGGGACTTCAATTGCCATCACCCGCTTTGGGACTCAAGAGGTACTTCCAACCCCCGTGGGGAGGAAGTATTCGACTGGGTCATCTCCTCAGACCTCCTCCCCCTCAATGACCCTGACACACCCACCCTTCTCCATCGCTCCTCTGGCAGTCGCTCCTCTCCTGACATCTCCTTTGCTCCTTCTACTCTTGCTTTTTCTTGCTCCTGGGAGGTGCTTCAGGACCTGGGTTCTGACCATCTACCAATTCTTCTATCTATCCCTCTCTCTCCGGTCTTTCGCTCCAACGAGCGTCCCCCTTCCTTCAATTTTCAGAAAGCTCGCTGGGATGACTTTGCTTCCTACTTTGACTCTCACTGTCCTTCTGCAGAGGAATACTGGTCTCTTTCTCTTTCCTCTGCAGCTGCTCTCTTTACCTCTCTCGCAATGAATGCGGCCAAATCTTCCATTCCTTTCGGCCGCATCAAACGCCCTCCTAAAGCCTGGTGGTCTGCTGAGGTGGAACAAGCGGTTGGTGAAAGACGCAGGGCTTTCGCTACTGCTCACAGAAGTGATGAAGATCGCCAGGCTTACATCGCCGCCTCTCAACGTGCCTCGTCAGTCATTGCCAAGGCCAAGGCTGAGGCATGGCAGACGACCTGCACTTCTCTTTGACCTAAATCTAATGCTAAATCTGTGCACTCTCTTCTACGCTCTATCGCTGGCTCTCCTTCCTCGTCTTCCTCCTCTCCTAACTTTTCTAACTGTTCTTCTCCCAGGGAATCGGCTTCGGTCTATGCCGCTTACCTGTGGTCTCACTTTTCCGTTTCTCAGCCAAAGGCCCTGCGCAGCAGACCCAGAGGCTACCTCACTGAGCTCCGCCGAGTCACGTGCTCTGTGGAGTCTCACTCGTCCTTTTGCTCTCCCTTCTCTCCCGCTGAATTTCTTGCGGCTGCCTCCAAACTCTCCTCATCCACTGCCACTGGTCCAGACAAAGTTGCCTATCCCATGCTAAAGCATCTTCCTCGCTCTGGCATGGATTTACTTCTTCACATCTTCAATCTCTCCTGGTCTTCACATTCTTTTCCTTCCATCTGGAAGACATCTTCTATTATTCCCATACATAAGATGGGAAAACCTCTCGACTCTCCTGCTTCCTTCCGGCCTATCTCTCTCACCTCCTGCATATCAAAGCTTTTTGAACGCATCATACTATCCCGTCTTCTCTTTTTTCTGGAATCTAATTCCATTCTTTCTCCCCGCCAGGCCGGTTTCCGCCCTGGACGGTCTACACTTGATCAAATTCTGTACCTTTCTCAGTCCATTTCGGATGGGTTTAACAAACCCAGGCCGGACTCTCGGACGATCCTGTCTACTATCGATTTCTCTAAAGCTTTTGACTCTGTCTGGCATCCCGCCCTTTTCCACAAACTTATTTCGGCTGGCCTCCCTCCTTGCTTTGCTCGTTGGACTCAATCTTTCCTCTTTGATAGGCGCGCTTCTGTAGTTTTTCAAAATCACAAAAGCCGTTCCTTTCGAGTCCGTCGAGGTGTTCCGCAAGGATCCGTTCTTGGCCCGGTACTTTTCTCCCTCTTCATCAATGATCTTCCGGCTTCTCTGCCTTCTTCCGTCAGCTGCTCTCTTTACGCTGACGATCTGGCCATTTGGTCCTCCTCCCCCTCGGTCCCCACTGCGGTGGAGGCCACACAAGGAGCTCTGTTTCAATTGGAGCGCTGGTCTGAGTACTGGTGTCTTCCTTTCAATTCAAGCAAATGTGAGGCCTCCTTGTTTTCAGTGGATCCCCACCAGGCTAACCTCCAGCCCAACCTCCTCCTACTCGGCTCCCGCATCCGTTTTAATCCCATTACAACTTTTCTTGGGGTCACCTTCGACCGCACTCTTTCCTTTTCTAAGTATGTATCTTCGCTGAAGGCCAAGTTTTTACCACGTCTCAAGGCCTTACGCTGTATCTCTGCTTCCTCATGGGGCCCCTCTAAGGAGTCCCTCTCTGTTCTGTATAAATCTTTTCTTCGGTCCCTTCTCACTTACGCTTCACCCGGATGGTTTCCTTTCCTAAGCGCTACCAATATCACCGAATTGGAACGCCTTCACCGAGCGGCCAGTCGTGCCATCACCGGCTCCCTCTCGTCCTCCCCTATCCCTCTACTACTCACCGAGGCTTCTCTACCTCCCCTACGAGTCACTCTGACTCACTTCACTCTTTTTTCTCATGAGCGGGCTCTTCGTCTCCCAACCTCCTTTCCTATCTCAGGTTTGGCCAGACTAGAAGTGAAACCAAGACTTTGCAGATCGTCCTGGAGAGCTCTTGCGTCCACTCACCCGCTCATGCTTCCTTCTACTTGTTCTAGGGAGGCTCTTGTTGCTTGCCCTCCCTGTCCTCCTTGGAATCTGCCTTCCTTCACGGTGGAGTCCACCCTTTCCTCTCCATGCTCTCGCTCTGATCCCCCTCACTCTCGCCAAGGTGCGGCTCTCGCCCACCTTGACTCTCTTCCTCCTCATGATCTGGTACTCTGGACAGACGGCTCTGTTCCTTTTCCTTTTGGCAAGGGCGGCTCCGGCGTTCTTGCCAACTGCTCTCTCTGTGGCACTGAGGCCACTCTTTCCTTTTCGGCAGGCCCAGTTTGTTCCAGTTTTTCTGCTGAAGCCTGTGCCATTCTGCACGCTTTTTGCTGGTCTCGGCAACACCATAAAGTCTGCCATTTTTCTTCTCTTCTTCTCCTGTCTGACTCTCGTTCTGTCCTCGCCACCCTGTCCTCTCCTCCACCTTTCCTGTTATCTCAAACTCTGTGGCAGATCTGGCAGGAACTGTCTTCTCTCTCCTCCTGTTCTATCAGGCTACAATGGGTCCCCGGACACTCGTTTCTCCCGGGGAACGACACAGCTGATGAGCTTGCCAGACGAGGAGCGCTGCTTGCGCCCTCCGCAATCTCTTGTAGTCTCTCTCCTCTTATCTCTCGTATCCACTCTCGTCTTTTCTCGGACTGGAGGCGTACTGTCTCTTCAAAGTATTTTGACACACAGGTTCCCTCAATTTCCACTGAGGGACTTGTGCTCCCTCGTCATGCTCGCTGTGTCCTCTCTCGTCTTCGCTGCAATGGACACAGCCTTCTTTTAGGTTCCTATCTCTCCAGGATTGGCAGAATTGAGAATCTTTCGTGCAGCGCCTGTGGACACCCGTCCCAGGACATCTCTCATCTCATTCTGCACTGTCCAGCTACGGACTCTTTGCGCCGCTCACTCTTTGACGACTCTCTGTCTCTCTATGACCTCTGGTCCAGACCCTGGGGAGTTGCCCGGCTTCTGGGGCTCCATGGTCTTCCGCAATGCCCCCATCCCTGGGAAGGGGTCGGGTAATCAACAACAACAACAACAACATCATAGGTCCACATTGTCATTCGGCTCGTTGAAAAAAAAGTTTTGTGACCCCTGTTGTAGAGCATCAGCACAGATCTAAAAGGTTTCTGTCAGTGAAACATTTGTAAATAGGTTAAGAATATCAAAGGGACAGAAAAAGACGGCTTCTAAATCTAAGTGCAGTTATTGCATAGTTTCAGCAAAAGTGAAAGAATCTTGAAAGCAGCGGCTAGAGACAAAATCTAGAACTGATTAAAGGAGACGTGTAAGCAATTCAGCAATTCATCATAGGCAGATTTGATTATCATGGTAATATCTTGTAATGAAAGCCAGACAAAAATATTCCAGTTTTCACTCATTGCTCTAAAAAAGCGCAATTAATCCGTTGTTTGAAGCTTTCTTCAAAGATATCTTGTTTAATTTTTTCCAGTTTATGTTATCACTTAAACATGCATTAGTCAGTTCATATACCACTTACTGTTCTTTTCAAGGGAAAAGCTAGGGGGACAGAGGAGTAAATTACTTTATCAAAAGATTTATAAAAAATTTGTTAGGGCTAAATTCTCCAAAGCCCTTAAAAAACTTATCGCGAAGAGGAGGTATGGGATCTGTGGAGCCAAATTCAAACGCGTTTGAAATCTTAAGATTTTAACGATCACAGGTCAACAAAATTTTTCTTTCTTTTGCGGAAATAGTCATTTCTTATGAATTTTGGTTGCTGCATCCAAAAATGACAATAAAAATCTTCGATTAGCTCTCGTTTTTGAAATATTTTCAATTTTAGCTTTCTGCGATGCATATATTAATGCTAATGGAACAACAGAAACGTACATGTTTACAATCGCATTCTTTTAGCTTTCCTGCTCTAAGTCAAGTCTGATTGATCTCAAGCAAGATTCCAACAGTAGTCAGCTAACATTGATGGGTTCCATCTTCTTAGGTACCGTTTTTCCATAACTGCAATATTCTGGCGAAAAGGCTCCCCATGTCACTAACGTCACCACAGTTTGAAGAAAAAACTCAAGTGCTAATGTTAGCAGTGTATTTTAAAGACATGTTGCACCCCATAATTTTTGTAGGAATCTATCATGTGTTCCACAAATTCAATATAATTTGGAGCTTTTGTGTTCCCAAGAAAGTTGCGTGCCACATCTTGAAATGTATTCCAGGCAACATTCTTTGTTCCAGACACGGTGTGGTCAAAGTCTTCATCCTTTAATAGCTTGTTGATTTGGGATCCAACAAAGTTACCTTCTTTGAGCTTTGCTTGACTGGATACAGGAAACTTATAACAGATGTACTTGAAAGCTGCTCCATCTTGATTTATTGCTTTTACAAACTTTCATCAATTCAAATTTAATATGCACAGGGGGCAGAAAGATCTTTGATACTTTAACAAGTGAAGTGTACTTAACATTTTTTCTACCTTCTTTCAAAGTGCATTTTTTTGGCCTCTCCTTTCTTGCACGACTGTTCCATTCACACAAAAAACAGAAATACTTTGTATAACCAGTCTGCAATTCCAGTAGTATTGCAATTACTTTCAAGTCACCACACAGTTGCTAGCAGTACTGCTCGTAATTTATGCACTGCAAAAGCTGGTTCATATTCTCGTACGTTTCTTTCATATGAGCTGCATATCCAACGGGAATTGATGGCAACATATTTTTATCGTGCAGCAACACAGCTGTCAGACTTAGTTTTGACAAATGAATTAACAGTTATCATTCTTTTGGTTTGTGAAAGTGCTTAAATTCTTGCATAATACCACCAACATCTGTGCAATATACAAGTCTCCCTTTCATGCAAAAAACTGGGCCAAAGACTGTTGACGTGTATGAAAACTACAAACATTGACACCACTTTGAACTAAATTCAACTGTTTTAATCTGGAAGCCAATAGCTCAGCTTTAACTTTTGGCAAATCTAAATCTCTAACAAGACCATTCAGTCCTTTAATGGTTTTCAGAATATTAAATGTTTAAAATCTAAAATGTGTAAAAATAACATTTTAATTAAATTTTTCTTGAAAAAATTTGAAAAATAACTTTTTATTATTTTTTTCTGAAAAACTTTAAAAAATTTTTTCTGTACTATTGTCAACAAATTTTTGCAAACACAAGGTAACGTATTACCGTTATTTCTGTTCATGACTTGCACAAAACTGCGCCATTACAACCTTCACACCTCCCTGGAAACTCTCAACGCCCCCCCTGCTTAAGAACCTCTAAACTACAGTTTTGTATTGAATTGCTTCGCTTGCTCTTGCTATGAGAGAGCTGAAGAATTACGACATACAGATCAGAATATGCTAACAAAACAGCCTAAAGGATTTACACGTGAAACACAAATAACTATACTGTGATTACAAAGCAGCAAAGGTGTCAATTCAGAAGAAAGCGGTGGCGCAAGTACGTGTGTTGTCAGTTCATAAATCATCACATAGATGGGAAGGGTTTGTTTACTCATTCAAACTGTTTAGAAAATGACGACATTTTTTCGTTTACTTATGTTGCCTCCAGCTGTGCTTTCTTCCAAGTCCACCTAATCGTATTTCGCAAAAACAAAATTTTTTTCTTTGACGCGCCTGTAATTACGTAAGTGCTGCTATTGCCTCGCTTTGATTGCTTGTATAAATCCTCGAGACGGAAGAACCTGTTCACTATGGCTCTTCCCTTCCAGTATCGCCACAAGAGCGCCACCAAAAGGTTTGGAAAACAGCTTTTTTCACATTATTTTAAAATTTTGTGTCACGAACAAATTGTTTATTTGTTCGTCCATCTCGAGATTTGCCATTTTAATTGCTTGGTCAAAATTTGCTGGGATTTTTTGTTTCTTATTTCTTTTAGTTTTGCGTCAATTCTGATTTTGACCTGGCTTTATCAAGAAGCCGGATCAAAAATTATAAATTCTTTGCAGCCTCGTCTTCCATATTGCGTGCCTGTGATGCTCTTTGTTTGTACTGTGCAGGTCGCGTTTTATGATCAAAAATAAATCTTCCTGTCTGTCTAAATCACAAAGCTGAGAAAGTTTTGAGTGCGTTCGCTTGTTCTACAATAAGGTTGTTTAGATTTTTTTTGATGCCACACGTACCAAGCCATTATGCAACATGGCTTGTTATGTTTGGACCAGCAGTTCTCTGCCCTCCTTGCTTTTTTGATTGAATGACTAAGCATTGTACTCGTAGTTTCTTTAGAAAGACTTGTATTCTGCGTAGCTGCAATGTTAGTTGCGATAAAATGGCTGTGGTTCACTTGGTCAGTAATTTAGATTCTTCTCTCCATTTTCTCCAATTAAGTAGCAAACATAAAACGGTGGGAAACATCAAGGCCAATTGAGGTCTGAATACAAGTAGTTTTATGCAAAGTTTTATTATCATTTAAAAGCAAGTAATCTAGCTATCAACTTGTAAGCGTGTATTGCTTCTGCGCAGGATTATTTGCGAAAAAAATTATGCAAGGAATGGCAGCGAAAAATTCACTTGCAAACAAAAAGATCAAGAAAAAGAAAGAGAGAATACAAATCTGCAGTGTGGGGAAGCAATTTGGTCAATAGAAAAGTTTCCAATTTGCAAAGGTAAGTTTAATAACGTAGGACTACCAGGTGTATGGAAACTCTAAAACAGGACTTTTTAAACTTTTTGAGACGAGCCCCCTTTGACGAATACCAACATAATCTGTGTTTGTTTTTAATGCAAAATCAAAAAGCTTTGAAAATGGACAACAATTAATTTGCAATTTAACGTTCACAAATGAGATGAAAGTAGCTGTTTAGGAAATTAAAAGCAAAATTTGAAGCTTTGTAGCAGAAAAAGTTTTTTATATTTCAGACAGAGTTCACAGTTAACTTTGTTTCTAAGTTTTATCTTTATAATAACGAGTGCAGAAAAATCCCTTTCACTCAAATAAGTTGATAAAAACGGGAGAGGTGTTTATAGGCTTATAAACTAGCTACATTACCAAACTTTTATATTGCAGTATATGCACATATTTTGCCCAAAAATCAGTTAATGGCATTGCTTTCAAGACGTCTTTTGCTGTGGAATTTTCATTATCTCCAAAAATTTATTCTGTAAGTTGTTAAAACAAATGTCTTTGTTTTAGACGAATAGGATTCCCAAACTTTTTCCTTTCTGGAAGCTTAGTGGCACCTAAGACTCAAAAGTAGCTTTCAAACTGTTTTTTCAAACTTCGAAAATGGGCCTACACTTCAGTATTAACCTCAGCTTTTGATTTAATGGAGTTTTTCTCGAGTGCGGTTTTTAGATTAGGAAACGAAGATCTCTAATCGTTTCTTTTTTTTTTTTGAACTCGGCGATGACACTGAACCAACATGGTTATAAAAGAATGGATGCCATTGCAGTCACTAATGGAGTTAGTATTCTTGCCTTGTAAAAGCCGATTTAAATTACAAAAGGTTTTTAAAAGGTCTACGTGGCATGCTAACACCAATTGAAACCAATTTCATGTGATTGAAAGAAGAAAATTCTGTTTCCAATGAGCTTCAGTTGATTTCTTAGAAATGTCGTACATCAGTAAATTTTCTATCACCGATAAAAATAACTGATGAGCTGGCCAAGCAAAATGCACAGCTATTCCCATCTGCAGTCCCTTGTACCCCTCTCGTTTTACGTCCTTTATTTGCTCATCTCTTTTCATGGGCTGTCTTACCAATATTTTTTGATACACTGGTCTCCTAAGTAGTATAGGATGGGTCATTTGGTCGCAATTTAGGCGGAGGAATTAGGCGGAGGAATGACGTCACGAGTAGGGGAATATTTGGTCACGAGTAGAGGAATTTTTTTGGTCATGAGCTGGGGATTTTTCGTTGAAGTATGGAAGGGGTAGGAGGTGATACGATGGTGGGGGGTGCTACAGATTGGTAAAGGGTTTTGCTTCACTAGAGGTCAGTGAGGAATCAATTGTCAAAAGTTATAATGATTACGTTTTATTCAGCTGTTTGTTACGAATCTTTGCCTCAGACCAGTCCCGTAGCACTCCAACTTCGGGCCCCCCCCAAAGTAAGCGCAAGGGCCCCTGCGCACAGGTCATATCACTTTAGAGGTGTAAAATTGAAAAGCTGCATTAAGAAAATACACCACAATTTGTACATAAGTAAACAGGCTAATGTCAGAATAAAGCATGCCGATACCGAAGGTGCAAGTCATAAAAAATTCGGCACCGATGCCAGAGTTCAGTAGGACATTTATGCAGACACTGCGAAACGAAAGCAATGACACTGAAAAACATGAAAAAGTTATAAAAACACAGTATCATTTAAATAGTCTGGAGCGAACCTTTTTGTTCGCAAATGCTGTTATGACATTGTCATAATCAAGAGATCGGGCGCAGTCATTTTCGATTGACAACATGGCTAATGAAGATAGTCTACTGTCTGTCATAGACGTTCTATTAAAAGTTTTGATCAGTTTCAATTTGCTGAAGCTTCTTTCAGCGCTGGCAACAGTCACGGGGCAAGTTAATAAGATTCAAAGTGCGATGTACACATTCGGATACAATTCAAATAAATGAGTCTTTAGAAGATAGTTCAGAAAGTCTTGAGCCGTATTGAGATTGCGTTTTTTTTGTAAAATTAAAACAAACCGCTGTAGCTCAGCGCTCATTTCATCAGAATCAATGTCACCGAACTTTTTTTGGAACTCTTTACAGCAAGTAAGAAGAGCATTTTCTTGTTGCACAAGCAAAAGTTTGTCTCGTGTGTACAAAAACGAAAAGGCGGAAGAAACCTCACGTAACAAATTAAAGCGCTCCTTTGTTGACATAATAGCCTGGTCTACTAATGAATAGAAAAAGTTGCTTTTAAATTTCAGTTCAGGAGTAGCTCGTTGTTCCTCTTCACCTTGGTAATCAAACAATCTTCTTTTCTTTCCACTTCTTGACGGAGGAAAAGAAGGATCAATATCCAATTCCTGTGCTATTTCAACAGCAGATGTTGCGGCACTGTCATAACCCGTTGTGCGATAGTTTTGCAAAAACTTTTCAGTTGCCTGGATTTCCGTTTCCATTGTATGAAGGGAGACTCCATACGACTGAAGAACCTTGCTTGCTTTATTGACTTGAAATAGGATATCATACCAAATAAACACCGACGAAAGAAAACTCCATTTTGATAAATGAGCTATCAACGATTTTGTTTCTGAGGCAGCTCTTCCATCTTTTCTTTCTATGGAAATGGCTTCCAAGTCTTTCAGTGCCAGCAACACCTCTTTTAAATTGTATCGAAGAGGTTTGATGCATTTAATTCTGCTTTCCCAACGAGTATCAGATTGTGACTTTATGGACAGCTCCACATGTTTCTTCAAAATTTCCCAACGCTGAGCAGAGGAAGAAAACAGCACATACAACCTTGTAAGTACTCCAAAAAATGTCAATGCTTCCGTCGATGAATTAGCACTGTCAACAACAACTAAGTTAAGGGTATGGTTTGCACAGGGCACGTAAACAGCTTTGGGATTGATGTCTAGCATTCTTGCTTGGACCCCAGAATGTTTTCCTTTCATGTTAGCACCATTATCATATGACTGACCTCGACAATCAGAAAATTCGAGTTGCAGTTCGGTCGCTTTTTCTAAGAAAGCGTCCAACAAGCCTATCCCAGTACTGTCACTTATTCTCAAGTAGCCAAAAAATGTTTCTTTAACAACAGCAGCTTCTTCATTACATAGTACATAACGGAGAATGACAGACATTTGTTCATGATGTGACATATCTGGAGTGCAGTCCAAAATTATAGAAAAATATTTTGCCAATTTCAATTGCTGTAAATTTTCTTTTTCAACTTCTGTCGCTAGCAATTCAATTAGTTCATTTTGTATGGTAGGACTCAAATAGTGATCTTTAGTGTTTTTATTCTTGATTCTGTCTTGAAGCTCTTTTAGGATCGCATCTCTTCTTGCCAAAAGCTCAAATATACCCAGAAAATTTCCATTGTGAGGAGATCCTAAGACTTCTTCAGATCCTCTAAAAGCAAGATTCCTTTCCGATAGAAACAAGGCAATGTCGATAAGTCTCTCTAAAACATTTCTCCAAAAACGTCTTTCATTGAAAAAAATATCATCTCGCGTTTGTCGATAGTGGATGAATTTCTTATCCCTTCAGCTAGCAACATCCATTGACTGCAGCATTCTTGATGGGAAATGCCGTTTTCATGGTCTTTCAGTTTTTTCGAAAAACCCTCCCATGTATTTATACCACTACTAAAGGGGCTTAGTGTTTTTCCAAATAGCTTACAACAAAAGCAAAAAACTTGATCTGATTCCCCAGAATAAACTAGCCACGACCGTGAAACACTTTCACCATTAGGTAACACACGTTTATAATGGTTGGAGAAAAAACGTCGCCTTGGAGTTGTGTTATTATATGGAAAATTCATTATTAGTTGATGTGGTCCACGCTTTACTATATCACATCGTTGAGCATCAGAAATACTTTCAGGCCATTTACATGGGTCATCAGGGATAGGGGTAAATTGAGATTCAGTTATTTTTGATATTGAAGGTTGCGTATTGGCAGGTAAATAACAACTTACATTTTCTGGAAATTCACAATCACTTTGATGCTGATCGTCATAGTCTTCTTTTTCTTGCACACTATAGTTTTCTTCATCCCTCTCGGTCAGAAACGTAGCAGCCGCCCCCCAAACCCCCCAATTGGGAGGGGGCCCAGGCCAACTTTGGGGGCCCAAGTTAGTCTGAAATTGCTTTTTGGCTACGTGACTATTTTCAGTTCAGCAGACTTGTTTACAACCGATTTAAACTGTAGGAAGAAATTGGCTTGTGACATCATAAGTGAATGCGACGTCATTTTATCTCGCAGAATCTAGAATATTTCGATTGATTTTCTGGTAGAATCTTGAATATTCGATTGACGTAACAATGCCGTTGTTACGCAACAATCACAGAATGGTCTGGAATTCTGTTTGGCTATAAATACCGGGACAATATATATACACTGCAGAGTGCAGATAAAGTATTTTATTGACATTGTATAGAATGAAACGTTCAAAAAGTGGTGCTCAAAAGAGAAAAGAAGCAGCCACTGCTCGAGATGCTGTAGCGAAATTGCCCAAGATGACAGATTTTTTCAAGATTACTGAGCAGAGTAGACCCGGCACTAGTACCGAGAGGGATGAAGAAAACTATAGTGTACAAGAAAAAGAAGACTATGACGATCAGCATCAAAGTGATTGTGAATTTCCAGAAAATGTAAGTTGTTATTTACCTGCCAATACGCAACCTTCAATATCAAAAATAACTGAATCTCAATTTACCCCTATCCCTGATGACCAATGTAAATGGCCTGAAAGTATTTCTGATGCTCAACGATGTGATATAGTAAAGCGTGGACCACATCAACTAATAATGAATTTTCCATATAATAACACAACTCCAAGGCGACGTTTTTTCTCCAACCATTATAAACGTGTGTTACCTAATGGTGAAAGTGTTTCACGGTCGTGGCTAGTTTATTCTGGGGAATCAGATCAAGTTTTTTGCTTTTGTTGTAAGCTATTTGGAAAAACACTAAGCCCCTTTTGTAGTGGTATAAATACATGGGAGGGTTTTTCGAAAAAACTGAAAGACCATGAAAACGGCATTTCCCATCAAGAATGCTGCAGTCAATGGATGTTGCTAGCTGAAGGGATAAGAAATTCATCCACTATCGACAAACGCGAGATGAATATTTTTTTCAATGAAAGACGTTTTTGGAGAAATGTTTTAGAGAGACTTATCGACATTGCCTTGTTTCTATCGGAAAGGAATCTTGCTTTTAGAGGATCTGAAGAAGTCTTAGGATCTCCTCACAATGGAAATTTTCTGGGTATATTTGAGCTTTTGGCAAGAAGAGATGCGATCCTAAAAGAGCTTCAAGACAGAATCAAGAATAAAAACACTAAAGATCACTATTTGAGTCCTACCATACAAAATGAACTAATTGAATTGCTAGCGACAGAAGTTGAAAAAGAAAATTTACAGCAATTGAAATTGGCAAAATATTTTTCTATAATTTTGGACTGCACTCCAGATATGTCACATCATGAACAAATGTCTGTCATTCTCCGTTATGTACTATGTAACGAAGAAGCTGCTGTTGTTAAAGAAACATTTTTTGGCTACTTGAGAATAAGTGACAGTACTGGGATAGGCTTGTTGGACGCTTTCTTAGAAAAAGCGACCGAACTGCAACTCGAATTTTCTGATTGTCGAGGTCAGTCATATGATAATGGTGCTAACATGAAAGGAAAACATTCTGGGGTCCAAGCAAGAATGCTAGACATCAATCCCAAAGCTGTTTACGTGCCCTGTGCAAACCATACCCTTAACTTAGTTGTTGTTGACAGTGCTAATTCATCGACGGAAGCATTGACATTTTTTGGAGTACTTACAAGGTTGTATGTGCTGTTTTCTTCCTCTGCTCAGCGTTGGGAAATTTTGAAGAAACATGTGGAGCTGTCCATAAAGTCACAATCTGATACTCGTTGGGAAAGCAGAATTAAATGCATCAAACCTCTTCGATACAATTTAAAAGAGGTGTTGCTGGCACTGAAAGACTTGGAAGCCATTTCCATAGAAAGAAAAAATGGAAGAGCTGCCTCAGAAACAAAATCGTTGATAGCTCATTTATCAAAATGGAGTTTTCTTTCGTCGGTGTTTATTTGGTATGATATCCTATTTCAAGTCAATAAAGCAAGCAAGGTTCTTCAGTCGTATGGAGTCTCCCTTCATACAATGGAAACGGAAATCCAGGCAACTGAAAAGTTTTTGCAAAACTATCGCACAACGGGTTATGACAGTGCCGCAACATCTGCTGTTGAAATAGCACAGGAATTGGATATTGATCCTTCTTTTCCTCCGTCAAGAAGTGGAAAGAAAAGAAGATTGTTTGATTACCAAGGTGAAGAGGAACAACGAGCTACTCCTGAACTGAAATTTAAAAGCAACTTTTTCTATTCATTAGTAGACCAGGCTATTATGTCAAC